>BMAW01026800.1:15130-36298 GCA_019974015.1 Nephila pilipes
GAAAGAACGATGATAATAACTTTTATTATTCGATGATACAATTTGAAAGGAAACTGGACATAAGAGCTGTTCCCCCTTTAATGAAAAATAAATAAGTGATACTTGCAGTGTAATAAGTTGTGTAAGCATTTCTGACAGCGAGGCAAGTGGCTCAATGATATTCCAAACTTTCTATGACATTGCAGATGAGTTGTATGTTCAAAGCGTTCCAAATGTTATCGAGAGCTATTTTCTGTTCTGGAATTGAATTTGGAGCGTGAGGTAGGGCTGCTAGCTGTCTCTAGAGCATATACTGCACATGATCGATGAGATTCAAATCAAGGGAGTTAGCACGCCAATCACTCTGCATTGGATATTTCCGTTTTCATCCATAAATGTGAAGCCAGGTCTGGCAGCACATTGAAACAGAACATAAAGCTCAAAAACTTTATTTCCGTATCTCTTAGCGGCCACAGACGCCGTCTCAAAGGTATGACGTCTGTACGGCCTCATATCTGCCTACATCATGACTCTCTTTGATGGATGTAATTTCGTGATGCCTTTCGGGAAAATGAGTTATGTTGGAAACGAGCACCACGTTCTCAGTATATCGTTTGCCGATGAGAATGAGTGCTCAGATTACTGTGATATTCATCACTGAATATTAAAATCACCAGTTGTTCAAAATTCCAGTACTGATATTTCAAACTCCAGTAAAATTAGTGTATTTATACACACTGTTAATCGTCTGGTACAGAGAAAAACATGATTCAGATTCCTATAAACAATTTGTCTGGAAACTCGTATTCCTATGGTGACTGAGACGGCTAAACTAATTCTATGACACAAATGTCCCTCTAACGTCGGGAATTAATATCATTGTCTTGACGAAGGTTTATTAGTCTTGGTCATCCTTGTACTGGTTGTCGGTTAAGACTCCCATTTACTGACCATTTTGATTTCGGCAACGTAATGTTAATCATTTGAACGGCTTTTCTCAAATCCTTATTATTTGATCAATTTAAATGCAAAAAAAATGCATCTAAAAGAGCAAAAAATAATAAAGGCTTCTGTAGATGTACTTCCCCCCTCCGGTCCTTAAAAATGTTCTTACCACTACTTTAATAATTCGTTTGTGAATTTTCCAATCTTTAAAAATATTTTAAGAATCGGAGGAAAAAGTATATCTGCCAAAGCCTTTATTATTCTTTGCTCTTTCAGATTCATTTTGTTGAATTCAAATATATCAAACAGTAGATATTTGAGAACGGTTGTCGAAATTCTATTGGATTAATAAAACGTCCGCGAAATCAAAATGGTCAGTTGAGAGGAGCATTAAGATTTCCCATACTCTTCCATACTCTTGAGGTCACACAATGGGACATATTCAGAATCCGAAACACTTCGGTTTTTTATATTTCGAGTTTGAGTATTCCAACGATTCTTCCTTTCGCAAACATGTCCCGGCCGTCTTCTTTGTGCCATCATTCTTAATGTGTAATCGTTAACAACGATCCTTCTCTCTTGAATAGCACGGAAACTATCTGAAATGTTTTTGCTGAGTGAGTCAGTTTATTTGCGTTCCAACATGTTCAGGTGTTTTGCTCAAGATTTCGACTGAAAGTTTTGCATAAAGACAGAGTTGCATATATATATATATATATATATAACTTTTATTAGAACTTTTAGAGGAAATCTAAACATGGTGAAATAATAACACTCAGTACTTCTTTATTGAATTAATTTATTGAAGATAAGATGGTCTTAGAAGACTATTCTAAGAAGATGCGTTACAATTTATTCTCTACGTTTAAAATAAATTATAATGCATTTTAAACAGTATTCTTCCTTAAGATAACAACCGGTATTATTTTACTTAAATACGAATATGTCTCATTCGTTTCTTTTATGAGTCTTTTACATTGTATTTTCCAGTTATTTAAAACAAATAGGCATAGCAAAGTCTACAATGAAAATGTTCTTTATTTAAAGCAAATGTACAACTATGTGAAGTTTTGATATAATGTGTATTACCTACTCTGAATTTAGGAATTTGTAGATTAATTATATTAGATATACCTTTAATTTTTAAAAAATAGAATACACACTTAAAACGCAAAATGGAAATAAAACATTTAAAACCATCTTCCTAGATACTTTCATTTCTGACTCCTTAGAATCTCATGCTTGATCTCAAGAGTTCAATCGTGCTGATAATTCTATCCAATATGGCCGCAAACTTTTGTTCTCCACGCTAATAATAAATATGAACCATATTCTCAAATTTTAACTAATTATGTTACACTAACAAATTTTTTGCTGACTATTTTCTAATTCCCGTTCTTCTTAGTTGGGATGATAATGAAGACCTGTCAGTCTACCAGATATATTTTTGATTAGGTATTCGAAAGTGTACGGTCAAACGCACTTGACGGATGAATTTTTGACAGCAAATATTTACACCCTTTTTACGAGATTTTATATGGGTTTTCTATATTCGGCTGATGTATGGAACTACATTCCTCTCAAAGCGTTACTAAATTCTTATTTGGTAAGAAAGAATTACTTTTTTTGTCCTAATGAGAATTCTACAATTGTAGAGAGAATCAGGATTAAAAAGTGTTTCCAGTAGTATCTGAAAGATATCAGCACAGGCGTATATTAAACACTCAATTTATTTTATTGCAAAAAAGGCAACATAGTAAAAAAATACCTGAAACTTATAAACGTGGATAAGAAAAATATAGAACTAACTTATCGTGGCATCGTGTGCACGCCAAATTTGGCGATTATCGGGTTCGATAAAGATTTCATTCTGGCAAACTTATTTTTTGGTAACCCAGATAAATTTTCTTCGGATTATTTCTACTATATAAGTCACGTTTTCTGTAAAATTGTTATTTGTTATTATAAAGTGTCAATTGATCTTTAAAAACATTAAAATTTCAAAAATGATTTTCATTGTTCTTAGTACTTTAAAGCAAATTTTTTTTAAAAAAAATAATTTTACCGTTTTCTTTGATAACTTAAGAACTTGAAGTATTCTTACCTTTAACGTTTTGCAGCTTGCGTCTGAAAAGTAAGATTTACGCTTTTTTTTATGATTTGGAGCGAAAGAGTAAAATGTAGGTTTTACAGTGGTGCCTGGACAAAGGTTTAATTTCGAAAAAAGGTAGAATGTTCGATTTCAAAGGTTTATATGTATTTGATTCAGAAGAAATAATCGTATTTTTGGATGGAATGAACGAGCATTGTATTAGAAGGTCTATAGGAAAGAAGAAAAGTTTTATCGAGAAGGGTTCCTTAGTATTTTAGATCGCTGTATGGCATAGAAGTTGAAAATTCGAACATCTTTCCTTCAATCACAGTGTCTCCTTCAAATCTCCAGAGGATGGTGCTCCCGTAAACTTTATTGATGGTTTGTGGAGCTCCATAAAATTTATTGCATTGATCACGTGAGCAAATTTGGTTTTTACCATGTGGAGAATATTTGGCGAAAAATGCATCAATCCAGTAATTCAAATGAAATGTTTACTTTCTATCTTGATGCAGTAAAAATACTTTATCCTCCCTTGAGGGGACTGAAATTATAAAATAAAAGTTTGTTAAGTCTCTTTTCCGTATAAAGTTTACAGTGAGTACTGAAAGTATTTGTAGAAGAGAGCAATTTTTCGAAAGGAACCACTGTTTTATTTAATTAGAATAAAATTATTTCAAAAGGTAACATACAATAAACACTGTTTGAAAAATAAATTCAGTATAAAAACGAATAAATATTGAATTATTTATGGAATGTTCAAAAACTAAAACATAGTGACTTTTAGGCGTTTAGAAAGCATTCGTACACTTAAACAAGTGCAAAATTTTGTAATTGGTTTGTGGTTGGATAATTGAGTTCTCTTTACAGATAAGTGACATCACTCACATCTTGAGGTGTTTAAGTATGTGTGATGATGTAATGTATTCAAGTTTGATTAATCAAGCTAAGTTATGAAAAAATATGAATCTAGCAAAGCTCTCAGAATAACAACTTCTGAAAAACTCATTGAAATCTCCCTATAAAGTTCTTTAATTCTCCCCGTAATGTTGATAATATTAATATGCGAAACGTAAATAACTGAACATGAAAATTAAAAGGCACTGGTAACTTTTGTTTCATTCTTATTAACCATCCTTAGTTCTATTTTTTCGTTTCAAAATCTACATTAGTTTTCTTTAACCTCACTTAGACTTTACTTAAATTTGATAAACCAATAAATTTTTAGATTTTCAGTTTTCCCAATAACTCACAAGTATCCTTGTACCGAATATGCTACACTCACTCTTCAATTCAAAGACAAACTCAACTATTATAAGCAATATTATAACCACTATTTTTCCATGAAGAATTTTCAAGTTACAGATATGTTATATTCACATTCTACAGACAAATACTTAAATTCGCCATTCACATTCAATGGGCAGCCAAAGAACCCCTCTCCACCAGCCATAGAAAATGCAACCTTTTTATTGATCTATAGTTCTCTCAGCTTCTCTACAAGTTTCAAAAAATAAGAGTTGTATATTATCTTCAACTTCACTTCTTATCTTCAACATTACTTCACTTCTTACATTTTAAGTAATTTTCAACATTTCAAGAGACTTCAGAAGTCAATTTACACAGGCAATGACGTTTCGAGGCTGAGGCGATTGTCGAAATCATCGAATAATTTAAATTTCATGGACAACGCAGAATTTTCGATACAGGATGCAAGCCTAATCTGTTATTATGAAAGAAAATTTATTGTATAGCTTCGAAGAAATAATAAATTTGGGAGAACATGTTCTATAGAGTAATTTATTATTCCGAGGTTTATGGAACTCTAAAACATTACATAAAGATTCCTCGCCTAGAACGGCTATCTCTTCTTAGCTCCGTAGAAAGCATGCCCATGATTTCTTGCCAGTTCACTGAAGAAAAATCCAAAAATAAGTGCGCTGGAGTTTAGAGCAAAATTGGAAAAAAAAAACAATGGTCGTATCTGTAGATACAGGTCGAACCGCTTGTAGATAGCTAGGTTTCTGAGGCCATATTGAATGAAACATTAATTTATGAATGCTAGAAAAAGGAAGTTACGATGATTATTCGCTATATAAAATATGTAAACAAAAACTCAGAACTCTGAAAAAAAAATATTTTTCTGACGAAAGTAAGTTTAATGTTTCAGAATCAGACTACAGACGAAAGGTATGGAGAAAATTAAACTCAGAAATTGATTCAAGAAATTTACTTCCAACGATGAGAAACATCGAGGTGCTTGTTTGGATTTGTATGAGCTCCTCGGGGTAAATAATTTAATTCCAATTAATGACAATATGAATCACCATCTTTGTACATATATTTCAAAAAATAATTTACAGTTTAGTTTAACAAAGTAGAGTCTTCATTTTTTGTATGATAATGATCCTGAGCATACAATCTTAAATGCGCTACTTTTGATCTTATAAAATACTCAAAAATCCATGATTTTTTCTCCTCAGGCTCAAGACATCTATCACGTTGAAGGAATTTTCGGAAACTCTTGATTAGAATGCCCGGACAACTCAATTTCCAGTCAGCATGGCTTGATAAACGCTCTTAAATAAAAATGGGATTACATTTCTAGTCCAGTGACATCAAGTTTAGCCAAGTCTATGCAAAGAAGGCTTAGGGGAACTATTCAAGCTAATGAGGTATTAATTATAAAATTATTGCTTAAGCATTTGAGATAATATGTATGGTTTGAATACATTTTACACCTCTTATTAATTATGCTATGTAATTTGTATACGTAATGTTTTCATATAAATTTTATATGGAAGCCATAGATTGTATTTTGTTACGCATATTTAAAGATTCCTATTGTATAATAAAACTTCATTCGTATGAAGAATTAAAAGCGTTTTTACATCATGAAATTCTGAAAGCCAAAGAGACAGATTTTAATGAAATTTGGTAGGAACATATATTTACAACAGAGAAAGGGATATAATATTCAAAAGTAATTTTATTGTACACATGATCATTAGTAAATATCATAGTGCAGAGATTTCTAAAATTCACACGGTGATAACGAACTAAAAAGGAATCATATATAGAATGTAGTCCCTTCTTACAGCTAGTAAAGTTGTACAGAGAAACATCATACTGACAGTAAAGGAATCCATGTAACATGTGCATCAAGACAGTTTTTAAATCCAGACTGGTTCACCGTAAGGGGTGACGAGACGTAATCGGCCTCTCAAGAGCATCCCAGACATACTGTATAACGTTAAGGTCAAGAGATCTAGTTGGCCAATATTTTCAGCGAATATCCTCGCTTTTCAACTACTCATCGACGGGGGTGATCACTATGTGGGCAAACATTGACATCAATTAACAGAAACTCAGGGTCAATTGCACGAATAAAATGTCGAACACAGGGCTTTCATTCTATACCTAACATAATAGCAGTCGGGGGGGGGTGTAACATATGCAATTGTGTGCACCCATCCATCATAATGCCTCTTAAAACCATTACAGCTCCATCACCATGATTATTTTTTTTCCGGATGAAAGAGGAATGGTGTCGTGTCTCAGGCTATTTCCAGATACAAGGACAGCGTGAATTACTATTCAAGTTGAATTTCGACTCGTTTGTTAAATGCATGGTGCTCCCCATCTTATGAAATCTGGTTAAAGGCGCATGTTGTCTGTACTATGCTAAATGTGTTTTCTAATGAGCGGAGCGCAAACAACGGGTTCTGAGTTATCTCTCAAGATGCCTCGGGCAATTGTATACCGTAAAACGCAGGTTCCAGTGACAGCATACAGCACACGTGAGTCATGACGCTGTAGCAAATCTTTGTCACTGCGTTGAAGGTGCCATATAATGAACCTCACTTAATGTTGTGGTTCTTGTTTGACCTTTTAGGTATGGATTTAGTGTCCTGAAACTATATCCACAAATTACAGACGACATTGGGCGTTACTTGAAGTCTTGCAGACATCTGTGCTTATGAAAGACCTGCCACTATCTACCGACGACTTTTCATCTCATACTTCTTCATTACGCACGTAACTACTTATTTTACATAATATATAATATAATTTACTCAGCTCTTACGTTTCGTGGAGGAGTACGAGCACAAAAATTGCTGATAATCCTCTGTCAGCTTACATCCCCTGCTTAGTCACAAATCCGCAGACACTCACGTGTATTCTTTCGCATTCGACTTTGATTATTCGCATAATTTTTGGTGGCAAAATTAATACCTTTGGTTCAGTATTTTTTTGGGAAAATAGACATAATTTGTAAATTATTTTAATATTATACACAAGGGTATGTATTTTTTGATAACTAGGCTTCTTCAGATTATGACTCTCAGTTTTGAATGAACACTTTATACACTCACACTACATTACACAGTGTGTGTGTGTGTCTGTGTATGTACGAAGAGACGCGGCTAAAAAAATATTAAATAACGAGACTGACACTACTACAGAAGTACGCAAGTGCCAAACACCAACTATCCACAGCTGTTTAGAGTGAAATCTTCTCTTTCGAATGCTGTGCCTCTTGGTTTTGTAAGCAAACTCATATACCCGCAGTCTTCGTTCGCATTAGAGTTATTTTTTTGTTTCGTGGAGAAAAAAATAAGAGTTGCAATAGGGCAACCAACTGTTGGGAAATTTCACGTAAAATTGGAAAAATCGCTATTGAAACATATAATTTATTGAAAGAAAAGTAAAACAAAGAATAATTGCAGCTCTCACGTGTTTTTCAGTGACTTAAGCGTTTTCAAGACTTTGAAAATTATACACACCCTTGTCACACTTTCGAGTCAAAAACAGATGACGATATCGACAAATTCGGTAATCTGATTCAATCGGATCGTAAATCAAGTATTCGTGTGATTGTTGAAACTAGAAATTGACAAAGAATCCGCATGGTAAGTTTTACCTTACAATATTATCGTGGAAAAAAGGTCTGGCAAAGTTATGCCTAAAATTCTCACGTTTGAACAAGAAGCTTTCTAAAATATTTGTGCTGACACTTCGAATACCATTCAAAACAGTTCAAACTTATTGCAAAGGTTAATAACGTGTGAGGAATAGTGTTTTTGTATTTATGATTCTAAAACGAAACGCCAATTCATGCAGTGGAAGAGCCCATCTTCATCGAGACCCAGAAATCCTCGAATGAGCAAATGAAAATACAAAATAATTATTGTTTTTTTTCGATATTCTTGGGATTGTGTACCTTCCCTTGGTTCCTGAAGTTCAAATTATTAATCAATATTATAACCTTCACGTTCTTGCTGCACTCCAAAGAAGAATAAGGAAAAACGCCGGAATTGTTGAAGGACAAGTCATTTCGCATTGTCAGAGACGAGGTCTTCAGCCAAGCACCTTTCATTTGTTTCATAAGGTAAAAATTTCATTAAAAGGAACGTGATTTGAGTCCATTGAAGCTGTGATAGAGAAAGTGGCATACATCCTGAAGGAAGTAACAGAAGACATCCAATACTGTTTCGAACAATGGAAAATTTGCATGGATAAAGGAGGGGTGTATATTGAAAGTGATAATAAGTACGTATGTATGATTTGTAACATTAATTTCCTCTATTTATTAATTTTATTACATATATGCTATTAATAAAACAGAAATGAAATGTAAGCTTCTCTCCCATTGGGTTGAAATTTATATTTTTCTCTTCCCCTTTTTGTTTACTTCCTTTTGTTACATTTCCCCCTTAGTGTGCTAAATAACATTTCACTTCAAATTATACTTAAAAATTGGTCCTTATTAGGAAGTCTTTATCCGTCCATTTTGAATTTTATGTCTCTTAATTCAACCTTGAGGAGAATGGATGTACTAGCTAATATGTAATACATTTTTAAATTCTTTTTATCTTGTTGTTAAATTTAATTTTACTCCCAAACATAGGTAAAGGCAATGTTCCGCATCACTTTAATTTTCAACTCCGATTTGAGGTAAACGCTCATTAGGGTTATGCACTCTAAAAACTCTGTAGTGGAAAAAAGTAGCTATACTTACCTTTTTTTACTTTTTTATATCTTGTATCTAATAAATATTAAGCAATTTAGTGAGGGCATAATTTTTTTTATTTTTATTTTTCAAATTGGGGTGTTCTGTTTTTCTTCTGTTGAAAATGCGCTACTTGTATATTATCACAAACACATTGGAGGAGTTATATTTCACGTATGGAAACCTAGTGCATTATTTATAATCTTGCATTGGTAAACAATTTTTCCATATTAGTCAGCATGTGATTTTCTGCGTTTCGAAATAGTTTCTTTCGTGGTATAATTTGGATATTTGAAAGCAAGGGTGTTGAATTTGAATTGAAATGGAAACGCAGGAAAGTATTGTTTAGTCTGCTAATTTATTAAAAATGAAATAAAATATTTAAAAAGTTGGCTTCGAGCAAAGAACTGTTTTTATATATAATATCGAAACTACGAGGAGAGTTGCAAAATGATTTCATTTATTTGAGCCTAAATTAAAATAAAAGCGCTATTTTGTGTACACTATTTTACACCTTTTCAATTCGATTTCTTCTCTTCGGATATTTTTTTTTCTTTTGTCCCATTCTCGGCAGTGCCACCTTTTATAACGACGGAGCATGCTCCATAAAAAGGATTAGGAGAGAGGAATGCCAGCTCAAGTGCCCCCCTCGTCACTTGATCGAGGTTCAAAATTACGAGGTCCGTCGCCACGTCTATTGCTTCTAGTGCGACATTAATAAAACAAAAACAAAATAATCCATAAAAAAGACAAATGGAACAGCCTAATAATATATTGAATCATATCCATCGAAATTTATGTCACTGTGTAATCAGGAAACTGTAAAGACTTCCATCACCTAATTAACAAATCCTATGATAGATGGCAGCACAAAGCGCCTCTCGATACTGCTGTGATGCGATTTTGACTGGTAGAAACGAGTTTCCGAAAATTGGCATCAATCATATCCGTTGGGACCGTAAAGGAACATTGAGAGTGTCAGATAGGAGTAGAACTGTGAAGTATTCCTCGAAGCTCTTGTGTTGAGCATGTGTGTTACAGTGGTGAAATGTTTACCTTAACTATTCTAAATGTCTTATGTGTTCTGTAATATGTGTCTTCTTGTGCTGTTCTACGATGTCGTGTGGTAATAAATTAAATTTAAAAGAATAAAGCTTATTTATTTCGAGTTGAACCCGTCACAAAACTAAAGGAAACAATTGCTTTGAATCCATTCATAAATCTAATACAAAGAAATTTCCACCCGAAGGAGAAACACAGATTTCCTGAAAACTCGTGTATTTTAAACAGGAAATAATAAAATAATCAAAATTTTAACTATATAATCAGTATAAACTTTATAAGCATAAATTTTTTGTCTGTAAAATTGTTGCCATAAAGTATACTAATATTGTTGTGATAAAGCTCATTTACTGAAAATGCAATTTGTTGGAATGTAACATAGTCCCATTGTTGCGCGACGGAAGATTTTATTGGCGATAATACACCAAATATAGCCACCATCATTTTTCTTTTAATATGCTCGTTATGTACGGCACCCCTAAAATTATCGTATGTTAACTCACCAAGTTGGCGATTTCTAGAATCGCGTCAAGTGGCGAGGCTCAACCACAGTTTCACCAATGTTATCAGATTTGTAATGCCTCGTAGATTTTTAGATATAATTATATTTTGAAGTTTACATTTGAGTTTAACACTTATATTATTATAAGATAAAAATTGGTGATTTTCATAAGCATTAAAAATATTAAATTATCCATAAATCCAAGAAAAAATGTTTTTATCCTGAATGAAAAATGAATAAAGAACAAACATAAACAGAATTAACTAATGGTTGCATTGATTACTTATTGCTTCCTGGGCATCAATTTCTATTGGTTGTTGCTGCACTTTTTGTATGTTTCAAGTTTAACTTGCAAGGCACTTTAATCATTCATTCTTATATTTTATATTTTTTGTTTTTAAAACTTTTTAGTGTTTCTTAACTGGGCATAAAAATAAATAAATAAAATTTTAATTTGCATGTAAGAGAAATAATATTCGATTTAATAACTAATCGTTTGCTTTATTTTTATTTACATGTAGGAGATATAATATTCAATTCAATACTTTATCGTTTGCTTTAATTTTAATATCGTAAATTTCTCAATATTTCATCGTTTACTCTTATTCTTGTGTTTAATTCAGTAATTTAATAATAATTATAAAAAAGCGCACCTCAGGTGGCTAAATCTAATATTTACTGATATTTATAAATAATCAATTATTTATTCGCACACTTTTTAAAATTTTTTTTAATAATGTTGAATAAATAAGGGGAGATCACATACGCTATATGTTATTATCGATATACTAACTGTTTAGGTTGCTATATTACTAACGATACACGCGCATTACGTACTACATTCATAACCGAAAAAAAAATTATAAAAAAAATATGAGAACTCTCACGAAAAAACCAAATACGTTTTTCCACAAAGCGCTTCCATTTCATTCCCCTTCCCTTGAAACACATTCTTGAAAAACGATTTCGGGTTATTTTTTCTATGAGATTTAGAATTGCAGTTTTCTTACAATGGAAGAGGAAAGCGTGTCAGAATGATATACGATTGGAAAGTTTGTTCCGATTTTTCGAGGGCTTGAGGTGTATACCTTGGGTATTAAGAATCCTTCAAAAAATTCCTTTTCTGGAACGATCTCTTTTGTTGAAAGATCATATTTGCTGAAAGTTAGATGGTGTAAGTGTGTATTCCCACTCCAGCCAGAAAAAAAACTTGTGCGGTATTGTCAGAGAAAAATAACATTACTTGGTTTATTGTCCAGATGATTTATTCGCGTTTCCTTTTTGGAAGTTTGAACTTGATATCTTGATGCTATAATGTACTCTTAAAAGATTTGGATTCCTTGATAGTTTCCAATTTTCTAGGTATTAAAGACATTTCGGTATTGTTGTATTGATATTTCTATAACGTTTCTTTTGCTTTGCTTCCGTAGATCTTCTAGGAATTAAATGAAAATTGGATTTTGTTTTTGAAATACATTTTCTTAAGATTCATTCAGAATTTTGAAAAATAAAATAACTGCAATCATATCGGTGTCAAAGTGTAATTGCAAATAAAAACACTGATATAAAACGATTTTTTTTTAAACATGGGTTTTCTTTCATACTACACTCTTTGAGTAACGTAATCTTTTATACCTTTAATTTTACGAGCAAATAGAACGTTGAGCCAATTGAATTTATTCAATTATTAGTTTCAATAATTCATTTTTTTTATTTGACGTTTATTAAATTTATCATCTAAAATAGACGTGTGGAAAGTTTTAGCTCAATAGATCATTGTAATGTGAAAGAATAAAAGAATATTGACCTACAAAAGAAATAAAAGAATTCAAAATGCATTAAAAATTGATGACACATTGAAAAACCAAATACAGAATGTGAGTGGTCTACATTGAATATATCTATTTGTAATATTTTTTTACTGTTACGATGGATTTGGCGACTTGGCGAGAAACTTAGCGTGAAATTTAATTCTTTAAATGATCAGATTTAATCAATTAATTTTTTATTAATTATAACTAAATTATCGTATTGTCACCCAAAACAATCGCGTCAAGAAAATTTCAACTCAATTGAGCGCTTTAAAATCTGAGAAAAAAGCTTTTGAGGTTCTGACCCAGACCAAATTACAATGTGAGTTAAAGAAAACCCATTAACAAATGTAAACTTGAAAAGGGGTAAATGAAGAATTGGTAGAATAAGGAGTTCGTAGAATAAAAAATATTGTGTACCTTTGCAATTCCAAAATATTGTGACATATTTAACACATAACCACCATAAGACCGAGTCACGGTCCTGTAGTGAGCACAAATATTGAGCTAGGATATTGGGTATATAATTTTCTTTTGCAACATGTAAGTAATTCTGGGTCGATTTTATATAACGAGTGCTAATTTATTGACGTACCAATCTATGGGAAAGCTGCAAATACATCAGTTATTAATCACGCATTATTTATCTTATACAATATGTTAATAAACAGTTTCAACTAAATAAGAAGAGTGATTGCATCATTCAAGAAGAAATGTACCAGAGTGGTTCAAAAAGTACTTGTATTTGAAGACAGATTGCATTATATTATTAAGGTAAATTTTTGTTACCATTGGGGTGCTGCCGTCTATTATTCGGAGTCGAAACAAATCTGACAATAATTCATAAGTTATTTTTCATATGATAGTCATAAGTTAGTTTTCATATGATGGTTTCGATATGTAAAATCAAAATTTGATTGCTGCGACGTTGAGTCGCTGATGTAATTTTGCGACAAGTTGTCGCCGCAGTCGGCCTCTGGATTCATTATTATTCACCAGGCATGAAGCAAAAATCAAAACATTGATTTGCTTCAAGTGAATCTTTTCCAAAAAAGGTGAAGATGATCTAATTGGCCGAAAAAGTTACTGCAAAATGTTTCTGAGGAGCAAATGGCATCATGATCATGAATACGAGCAACCGAGACTTAGACAGTCGTCTAATGAATCGTGATGTTTACTAAAAACAAACTATTTTCAATGCTACGAGCATTACCTTTTGGAATTTCTAAGCGATCCTGGTATTTACATTTGAACTTTGGCCAGCAATTTCTTCAAAAGTGTGAATAAAAATAGAAGTATAAAAATCGGTACTTGAGTAAAATCTCGTTGACCAAGAAAGCCGGTGCAATTTTAACAAAGCATACTAATTACTACCTTTTTAAATTAGTTACATCGATCCAATCATTGTTGGGTAACACTTATCAATTTTGCGAAAGTTTTCGACATATATTTGTGCATTTACCAAGAAATCATAAGTGATGCATTGTCATTCAAATAAAAACGGAAGAAAGTTACATCGAAAGTAGTTTTCGTAGAAAAAATAATAAAGAGAACCTTGTTGGATTAAAGTCTAAAGAGTGTGTTAATCCATCAATTTTCACTATGTGCAAAAGTACTATTCGATGCCTCTCCAATCATTGACTTCGAATCTTTCATTACCTGAATGCGATTGTACATATAGTTTAGTTTTTCCACAATTTTTTTGAAACTGAATGCTTGACTTACAGTAAGGTGACCAATCGTCCTTCTTCGAAAAGTGTCTTTTTTCCTATCTTCCTTTTCAATATTTTAAACTAATCTGTTAATCTCTTTATTCATAAATGTAGCACCAAGCTGTTACGTAAAGGTTGAACACAAAAATTCATTTAGAGTATTCAAAAGTTAGATGGCTCACTCTAAAACCTACTTTAGAGCGTATTTTATAATTTTTTTGCTATCTCTGATCATTTATTTAAGCTCATACAAATGCCCAAAAATTCTGTAATATTTCTTCATTTAAGTATTATCGGAGATATTAATGTATTTTGTCCATAATCAGGTATATATTTTCCACAAAACGATTCAAAAGATTGAAGGTGAACATATTTCAGCTACAAAAGTTATTCTTATTTTGAATGATTTTATCTTTTTACGTAAATCTCAATTAGAAGAAAAATATATTCCTTTTATAATAAAAAGAAAATTTACAAACTTAGAGGAGTAAAATCCGTGCGTAATGGAAAAGTGCAGAATGTTTACCAAACATGTTTCCAATATGTAGAAGAATGGTTTGATACAAATATCACAGGAAGTAACAGTTTTCAATGGTGGTTTTTGACTTCATTGCAAGTAATTCAGGCAGATATTGAAAATTAGGTTGAATTTGTATCGAAAGAAATGCCCGATATTAACATCGATGGCAATTGTCTGTTTGAAAAAAATAGGTTACCTGAATATTTATTTAAATTCTGATAAATTCGAACAATGAGAAAATCAACATGAAAATTTAGTTATTCTCCTTGAATTTATGTTCTTATGCCCTGGAACTAATGCCGTAGATAAATATTTTACTCCATTGGTAATGACTTTTGGACAAGTGAGAAATCCATATTGAATACTGATACTCTTGTTATAGCACTTACAGTACAATTCAATATGGAGGATGTTTCTTATTTCGAAATTTCCCATATATTATTAGAAAATGATATATTGACAAAAAATAAATATTCATTCGATGGAAAAATACTCGATCAGTTAAATAATTAAGCAGAGATGTAAAGTATAATTAGTGATAATAAATGTTAAAAATTGATTTAATTAAATGTTTGATTTATTTACGCTGTACTTCTTTCTTAACTTTCTTTCTCCTTTTAATTGTAAAAAAATTGGTCACCTTACTTCCTGTGTTGATTTTGAGCAGAGAAGAATGCTAACGTGTATTATATATATATGTGTGTGTGTGTGTGTAATGATTTAATTTAATTCTCACTAATTTCTCGCTAAAATAACAATTTACTAAATTTACCCATTCTCTCTTTTAAGAGATAATGTTCATTCGTATTTTCTGATCCCCTTCCAAGTATCCTTTTATTTATTACATCACGCGCTCTTAAATCCGCTTAAACCAATTATAAATCTGTTAAAAACAATCCCTTTTAATTCCCTATCTATTATGATATTTCCCCAGAAATCCCTCCATCATACCACGTGCTTCTGACGTTTCATGGGAATTTTCCTTGCTATATAAACAAAAACACAACAAAAAACGCTCTCTTCATACTCTTCTCTCCTCTTCTTGATGTCTAATGATGCAATAGCCTGTAACCAACATAGGAAATGGTCTCTCTCTCCAGTAGAATAAAATAATTCTGTTAAAATGAAATTGGTTTCGACTGCTTTATGAACATAAAGTTGATATTATGTTACATTTAAATCTGGCAGAATCATTACATATATATATATTCCTCTGCGTATATTGTTCATTTGATGGATAATATTACTCCTTTCTTATGTTTTAATGAAAATGTTAGCGAAAAATTTGCATAGATTTATCAAATTTTGTCAGAAAGGAAATATATGAATCGATTTTTGCAGCTTAAGAAATGCACTGTTTTCTATTGACCAAACGGAGTCTTTTTTGACGTATTATTATACATAAACTAATCGTAATTTTTTATAAAATATAATTTTCTTCATGATCAATTTTAAAAGAAAATTATGACTTTTCAGTACGAGTTTCAAGCCTGTTGCGAAAAAAGTGTTGATTTGATATAGAAGAATGATATCAAATTATCATTCTTTAGGGCACAGCATAAAACTCGTGTTAAACAGTCATAATTTCTCTTAAAAATCCCATTGCAAGATGTTGTTTTGAGAAGATGACGTCAACAAAAATGCGTGGACATAAAATAAAGAATGCATGGTGTTAGGTTCAAAAGATGGACATTACGATACATTATGATTATAATATGTACATTTAGTTTGCTTAATGTATATTTTTGTATTCCTAAGATTGAATGTTTTATCGCCTGCTTTTATTTTAACGTCTGAACAGAATACTATCGGCTACTCTATTAATGAATCGGTTTGCTCTTATAATATACAGGGTGCCCATTTAAGTCCCTTGTTACCCTCTTAACTTCGGAACAAGTGTTACTATATTTATAAAAGTGGTGTCTAGGTATAGTAAAGTAGCCATGCGCTACTGAAGAAAACCACTTACGGCGCCACCTGGTGGGACACTTCGGAATTAGCATACCTATCTCGAAAACGAAACGGGATAGAGAAAAAAGTGATTTTCAAAGTGGTTGAGCATCATCGATTTAATTCGTACAGACACCTTGTGGACATAAATGTGAAGAATTAAACGGTTAAAATGCACGATTGTTTTTTCGTGAATTCAAACACTTTGACGTCACGCAATTTGAACGCTAGGAGAAACGACTATCTTTCGGACAAAACATGACAACGTGCCATTCAAACGAGGATCCAAACATGCATTGCAGCTGACGGTGAGGAAGTTTGAACATCACAAATCAAGGTATATTGCAACAATTAGATTTTTTCTTTCTCCGATCGTTTGGTGACGTCACAGAGTAGGTAATCCCAATAAATAAATAAATAAATAAAAAATAAAATAAAATAAACCTACGCGTTTTAAATGTACTTTTCTTCTCATTAATGTCTACAAGGTGTTTTTTAGAATTTTGTCGATGATGCTCTAGAAGTTTGTAAATCACTTATTTTTTCTATCTCGTTTCGTTTTCGACATAGGAAAGCTAAATCCCCAGTATCCCACCAGGTGGAGCCGTAGGCGGTTTCATCCGTAGAGTATAACTACTTTAATATACCTAGACCCCACATTTATAGATAGTCGTTCCGAAATTAAGAGAGTGGCAAGGGACTTCAGTGGACAACCTGCATAATTTAAAAAACTTATTTTTATGGCAAAATCAATTATTTTTGCTCTTTTTGGTATCAATGGTGGCAATATTTTTATACTTAAAATGATTCGCCTGAGATAATAAAAGTGCATAAGGAATATGAAGAAAGTATGTTCTTTTCCTGGTAATAATTGCTACAGTGGAATCTGGAGCTCGGAAATAGCTTACTTTACGCTAATTAATATTCATGTTGAATCATTCTACTTTTTTCAAGAACCAAAGGGGGGGAAAATAGCACATGTTAAAAAGGAAATTAGAAGAGACAATTTTGTTTTTAATTTTTTTTCTCAATTTTTCTTTGTCATGGAAAAAAAAGTCTACAGCTTTTTGACTTATTCATAAAATGTGCTTAAATAAAAACAAACGTGATATCTAAGAGGCTTAGAGTAAAATAAATAATCTACTTTTCTAATTAGAGTTTTGGCTTCTCCTAGGAGTTTTGGCTTTCTTAAACCTTTCGGCAATTAAGTTTTGGCATGCGTCATGTAACATGTTGGTTTACTAGTAGGTATATTGAACTGCTAAGCCACATTCCTTCCATTATATTACATGTATCTAGGCAATAAAATGAACTCATGTTATTCAAGGAAGCAAGTTAAAATTATAGCTTCCTAAGAAAGCGGAGACGTTAACTGGCGACCGCAATATTGCGACCGTCATATAACGGCGTCATTTCCTAGGAAACCGTAGCTTAAATGATCGCCAAGTTATGGTAGTTCTATAAGTTAGTGAAGAGGAATGCCATTCGTATCACCAAGAGTGAAATTCTGACATTTCAACCTACATTGTGTGAAATCCCGTCCACCATTTTCGAAAAAATCAGGAAAGGTCGCCAAACGATGAGACATTCCGCCGATAATAGAATTTTTTTTCTCCTCAAATTTTGTAAAAAATAATGAAAACGTGACTTGTTTACTTACTATACAGCAGTACGCTGTTGATTATTTTCAAGGGTATGGAATTTTGGTACCATATAAGTGTTAAAAGACGCGATATGTCCTCATACTCGAAAATGAACAAACAATGGTGTAACGTTAAAGACTGAAGGAAGTGAGAGTTTATTATTAGAGTTTTTGATAGAACGAAGACTATCCCCTTGCTGAATACTTAAAATGTCAGGGTTCAATAATTACGACGTTATGCCAAAACTATACAAATTTTATTTACAGACACACTTTAACTATTGAAATGAAAACAAGACAAAAACATGGCGCCTCTCACTCGAGAGTATCAGTTGCTGAGTACTTCCAATATACTTCGCGCGCTACAACTGCTGCGCCACACTGTTACCACTAAGTAGTATAGAAATGTCTTACACTAACATTTTGAGAGGCTTACACAATGGATTCACAACATCCCTTTTACCACTTATAAGGGAAATATTAAAGAATAATTTTTTTTCGGACTCTTGGAAAACTTATTAAATTGAAGGTTCAGAAACTACAAAATTAGTGTGCTTATAAATCAACCACCGTTATGACCATGGTGGTTGGAAGACTAGAGTGTATGCATAATAAGTGAAAAAAAATGAAATTTAATTTGTTAATTTTATTTAAAAATGTGTTAAAGTTTTTTTTAAAAGTATTCACTTCAAATTCTAGTACTCTTCCATATTCATCGTTTTTTTTTTTTTTTTTTAAATCAAAATCTGGTTTGGTAGCTGCTCGTTTAGCACGTTTCTTTGCTCATTTTCATTTTAATTCTCGATGCTTTTCCTTAGCTTCTGGTTTGTGCTTGCTCTTTTTCACAGATTTACGCTTTCCTTCCAAAACTTCTTTAAGCAACAATTTTCGACAACACATGCAATAGAACAATTTAAATTTCTCTGAATTTTTAGCTTTCAGTAATATCTGTTAAGTTATTAAAAATGTAGAATTATTTAAAATTATAATAATAAGCGTTAAGTATAGCAAACATCCAAGCCCCAGGCTCCAGGGAATCAATTACTGCCAAGGAAAGAAAATATCTTCTTCAAATTCCTAATTGAGTTTTCATTTTCACATGCAAAACATTTTTAAGTACAAAAATGTTGCCAATGTTAATAACAGAGAGAGTAAAAATAAATAATTCTGCCATATTAATCAGTTAATAAATTACATATTATTAGAGCAAACCGATACATTATTAAAGAAGACTACAGAATCTGTTCATATGTTAAAATAAAAGCAGAAGGTAAAACATTAAATCTTAGTAATACAAAAATGTACTTTAAGAAAGCTAAATGCACCTATTATGATCATAATGTATTGTAATGTCAACCTTTTGAACCTAACACCATGCATTCTTTATTTTATACCCACGCATTTTTGTTGACGTCCTTTTCTAAGTACAAAAATGTTGCCAATGTTAACAACAATAATTCGGTATAAAAACCAATGTTTTTAAAAACAACGTTTTTATATGGAGGCAAAGTTCATTAAAGAAAATTATTGAAATATTAGTTAAAACTGTTAGTTAGTTTTAACTTTAAAATTTACTTAAAAAGAGACATTTGTGAGCGTATTAAAAAATTCATAATACTCATAAAATCAAAACATGCATTTGAAAGTTTGTAAGTCATTCTAAAAAAAATGGGAGCCAAAATTCAGAAAAAATTATTGTGATAAGACACGGCGCCAAATATTGGAATCTTTCTTTCTTGCGAATGATTACTGACTGAAAGTCAGCAACCCTTACTATCTCCCCTTTGTGAGTTTTACGATACCTCATGTGGAGTGGGGAGTGCCCAGTGTTTCCAGAGGGGGAAAGAAATTTTTTCCTCAATCCTAAAAGCGCCGAGAGGAAAGAATATTTTGACTTATTAAAAGTATTAAAATATTAGTTAAAACTTGTCGCAAATGTCTATTGCATTGTTAGGCGAGTACGAACGATTCCCAAAATTTCAAAGCTCTAGCTTGATGGGAAGGTGGTTAAATTAACGATCGAAAATTTGATGATACACACACACACTCACACACACACACCAAGTGAAATTCAAAAAAACATTTTAAAAAGAATAAAAGCAAGCGATTCTGTTTTAAAAATGAATTATTCTATTAAAGATAAAAATGAAAGCAAATGATACATTATGAAAATAGACAATTACATTTTGTTCGGACATAAAATAAAAGCAGATGATAAGACATTAAATCTTTGAAATACAATATAAAAATATACATCTGGCAAACTAAATTTAATTAAAAAGGTTCTATGCAAAATTTTTCAAAAAACAAATTTAGACATCCATGATTCGCCATTTTTACAATTATTATTAAATTACTCGATTAAATCTAAGAACTAAAGTTCGCGAAGAGATATTGAGAAATGGAAATATTGAGAAATTGTAAACTTTTCCAACATTAAAATTAAAGGAAAGGTTAAATTATAAAATTGAGTATATTTAAGCTAAATGTAATTAAATTGGAGCTCGTTGTTCAAATGTTTCGTCATCTCTCTCTACTGCTACTGCACTAATTACCTATTACTGCTGATTCCTCTGACATAGACTCCCATATTCTGTTCATCCCACTTCCCATTATACGCGGTCGAGGTAGGTTAGTGGTTATGTTCGCGGACTCTCTACCGGCATTGCCTTCTTTAAGTCACGGGCTCGAGCTTTGTTGTCCAAAAAATCGAATGTGTAGTGGGTCTGACTCACGTTAAATCTGGTCGAGGTTATAAGCCTTCCCACTTGTGTAAATTTGGGGAAAGAAATTTCAATTCAGTATTTTTCCTCTTCACTTTGATATGTTCAAAATTACGAGGTTCTTCACTAATAGCCCTCGAGTTGCTTCTGAATGGGACGTTAATAAACAATCATTATCATCATTAACAGTTATATATAACTATTCACATTTACATAA
>BMAW01026800.1:41268-57516 GCA_019974015.1 Nephila pilipes
TTTTTTTACCTCAGTATCTCCCCATCAGATTCCATTGTTCAATGATTTCATTTTATTTGGTATTTTCTCATCATCGCTTGACGAACAAGAGTTACAAAGCCAAGATTCCTTCTTAAATGATTACCGCATTTTTGTCTACGTGCCTGTTCTTCTCATTGTTCGAAGAAAATATGCTGCAACATTATCTGAATTAATTTGTTTTGGAATCGGATCGTTATCTTCTGTGAAATGTGAAAGCGTGTAATTGGAAATCAATATTAATCATAAATATCTAGAGCCAAATTCGTTTATGATGCATTTTTAGCTTTATTAGGTTGGCATGAGTTAACCGTTGGATATAAATAATACAGTCATATGATTTCTTCTATAAATTCGGTTGAAGATATTTTATCTGGTTTCAACTAAATGAAAATGATGTTTGTTATGAGATCACTTTTTTCTGAGGTTATATATCTTTAACAGTTATGTGTTATTAAAATTTTTGTCGCGTGAGATGCATTTACTAGCACCATTTTTAAGGCTATACTGTCTACCCGCCATTTTGATTTCGTGAAAGTAATGTTAATCCTATAGGGAATTTCGACTTTCATTCTCACACATTCACTATTTGATCTATTTGAATGCAACAAAGGGCATTTGAAAGAGCAAACATTTTTTTTTTCTCTGAGCTTTAAAAATGTTTTTATTCTTATTTTAAGGTTTTTGACTACGTTCGGAACCATGATTTTGAAAAAAAAACGTATGAATGAATAATATTTTTTTTTTAATATTTAGTATCATCTGAATTTGAATGTACATAAAAAAGCATTTCAAAAGTTTTATTATATTGAATATATTTTAAAATTCAATTTTTTAGCATAAAATAAGAAAAAAATAGCTTTTTTTTTAAAAAGTATTCTCCTTTCATGAAAAAACTTTCTATAACATTGTTATTCAGCATATGTATTGATATGACACCTTTACAGAGTTTGAACTAGGAATTTTTAATAACTCATATTATTTGCAGAGTTATTATGAGTCAAAGTAACAACACGCGTTTTTTTTAAAAAAATTCCACCAATCTTATGCATTAAAATGTTAAAAAATCCACTTATATACCATACATTAAAAAAATCCTAGTTTAGGATCTTAAGAATAATATGAAAATCATTTCTACAAAATCCTATTAATATATAGAAAAAAATATTCGAGTTATTACCTTTTAAAAATTGTAAACATACTGAAATTTATTTTCTTCAGAAAATAGATTTAAAGTTAAAACTTGCTCAGAAAACAAAGGAAATGTCTGATTTTAAAATACTTATAACTTCATTTCTAGGTACCGTATCTACAAATGGAAGGTAGTTTTAGAAAGAAATTTCAAATATTTTAAAGGATAAGTAAATAAAAAAAAATTCGGTAATTCCTCCGAAAGTCAAGTTTTTAACGTAGTCGGATATCTTAATGATTTACTTGTGGGTTTTTCGGCCCTTAAAAATTTTCTAACATTTTTCTAAAATCCATAATAATATGAAATTCCACAAAACCTTCATTATTTTTCACTTTTTCGGATGCAATTTTTTTGCATTCAAATAGATAAAATACGAAAGATTTGAAGATAGTAGTTGAAATTCCATAGAATTAACATTACGGCCATGAAATCAAAATGGCCGGCAGACAGGAGCTTGAATAATATTAGTTAATTCCTTTATTCGATTCATTTATTGTTTTTATTTTATCTGAATACGGTATCTTTAAATAATTTCAAATTAAATGGTATTTTTAAATTATAAAAATTCTGCTTTCATTCTTTTAAATCTTATTGCATGTACGAGACTTCATTGAAATAGTAATGCGTCATAAGATCATAAATATTTTATTTGTCCACATTTATTTGTTCACAGTTCATGTTGTTACTGAAAGATACACTTGTCCTTTATGAAATGCATTTCTTCTCTTTTTTACAGAGTTCCCATCCTTTTCCATACACTTGCAACAATGAGTAAGCAGTTTACTAAACCAATGAAAGAACAAGTGGTTGTTGTCGACAGTAGGATTTAATGGAAGTCTTTACTCTGTCTTTGGAACGATGTTGATGTCCCTGAAGGAGCTCTTTTACATTTGGCGAGCAATGATGCTTCACTGCCTCAACCTTATTTCTATTTATGTCGCTATCTACCTCGGTTCTCAGTATATTATCGGACCCTAGGAACAAAGAAAACAAAAACATTTCATGGATGACACATGTAGCATTCTCAGGTATAAAAATGTTTTAAAAACTATGTAACAAATAAAAAAGTTATGGCCATGAATTTATAATCAAGTCTAGTGTATGTAGGAAAGTCAGAAATTTTTCTCTCGGGTATTGTAAAACCCTTTTAGTTATGAATTTTGTCAGTGAATTTATGTCCAATTTTTCGAATCTACCAGATATTTCTTCAAAAAGTGAATTTGAACATTACTTTTATAAGTGTACTCAAAAAGCACCTGTCTTTGATCACAGATGGCATTGATAAGGCAAGTTGATATTACCATTCTAAAATCTAATAAATGGCACCGAAACAAATAAATCTAACATTGATTAATTGGTCAGTCTTAATTTGGTAGCTCCTTACGACCAAGTCAAAATTTGATTGTTGCCGCGTCGAACTATTTCTGTAAATGAGACTTGTGTTCCTGATTATACTCTGGACGCCAAGCAACAATCAAAACAATGGGTTGATCCCAGTGAATCAACTCCAAAGAAGGCGAAGACGATCTAGTCTACCCGAAAAGTTACGGTAACGGTTTTTTGAGACAGGAACATTATTATAGCTATGGGCTTCTTTGAGAGAGAAAAAATTATTCCTTAACTGTTATACAATGAGCTATCACATCCCATTACCCAATTGCTCATTCTTAATATGGCTACTTTTTGAACCACCTTCTGAGTTTCCTATTAGAGCACAACGCAAGAAAAGAGGCTATGTCATATATATATACAGAGAGAGAGAGAAACATTACACAATCCATATTATCAAAGTGCAAATTTTAGAACATGGCAAAATAATAAAAAATGTATATTATCCTTAAAGTGGAAATGCATCACCGTTTGACTTTTCCTTGTAAATTCATATAGGTACTACTTTCGTTTCAATACTTATTGTCACATTTGCTGCTTATTTTATTTTCAGTAGTCAAAATTACTTTGCAGAGCTAAATATTCGCCTCATCCATTAAAATTGCTCTACGTTCAAGTATATTCGAAGCTCCTGATTCTATAATCAAGTAGCCATTATTCTGTCAATACAGTGAGATCAGAGTTGAAATAGAAATTCAGATAAAAATGAAATGACTTCTCAAAAAAATTTACGCAATTAAATCATATTGATGAAAGGAAAATAAAAGGACATTTTTTTAATTGAACTTTTAACTAATTGATGTTAAAATATGAATGATTAAATTTCAGAAAAAAATAATCTTATCAATTTTGGAGAATTTCCCTGGTGGAATTTGAATCTCAAATTTTTAATTTCGGATTCTATAATGGCCCATTGGTTACAATCACCAGTTTTATGGTTGGGGTTGTTTAATTGTCGAGTTGTGGCTAATGTCCTCGTTTCATTAAAAACTCCCCAAGCTGAATAGAAATAATTATTCTATGGATAGAGCTTACAAGTTCTCTAGTGGTATATTTTCTTGATTGATCTGTTTTATTTTTATAAATGTCATAATTAGAAGAAATACAAACGCTATTGGCAACGGACTTCGTAATTTCAAGCCACGGTTAATGGGCGAGGATGTCACCCAAGCTAGTATCCCATTCTCAAAACTTCCAGTTCTTTCCAACTTGAGGATATCGAGTTTTGACAAATTTAGCATGCATCCGTCCCGCTACTC
Source organism: Nephila pilipes (assembly GCA_019974015.1). Lineage (NCBI taxonomy): Eukaryota > Metazoa > Arthropoda > Arachnida > Araneae > Nephilidae > Nephila > Nephila pilipes. The sequence goes on from BMAW01026800.1 coordinate 45,127, forward strand.
AATAGGCATCAGCACTCCAACAATAACTAGATGGAAATAAACAGATAACGAACTAACAATCCTGATTACTGGGCTACCGTGGCCGCAGATATAGTGTACAAATCAAGAGAATTTAAGATGTATCCTTCATCAATTGATCATTATTCAGAATTATACGATCCACCGACAGATTTAAAGTGCATTGGCCGTGCTGCACAACGTCTTCATTTATAATTACAAGGCTTCAATCCCTTACCCACAGATTACAAATTCGTTAATGTACTTGTAGTGACTCTCCAACAACAACGCCAGGAGTTAAAACGCCTTATTAACGAAGACATCTTATTCTGGTTAGTTAGTAAGGCGTTTTCTTTAGCCTAGTTTGTAAAGGCGCAACAAAAAGTGACCGCTTAATTTTTCTTCGGAACCACTGAACCAGGCTTCTAAACAACCGACATCAGTCGATGGTATTTCAAGGCCAAACTAATCTCTTTTCCTCCACGGGGAAGAAAATCACCCAGCCACCGATAACCAAGAACATCAACTGACCACTACTTCGCGGTCGCAAAAGCACCCGTCGCCTAAGTGGTGATCCGGAATTTGAATACTAGATGGCAGCACAGCCTGCAACTACTGATTGCATATGCCCCCGAAGCAAAAACACTTGCCTCAGATAGTCTAAGATAACCGCACATAAATCAGGACTAGTGATATTCCGGCTCTCGCGCACCTGTTGACAAGACCCGCCATTGATTTCAAAAGGAAAATTGTTTGACGCAAAACTCAATAAATCAGAGATGGGATGTATATCAATTGCAGCAATGGCTGGTTCGTATCACGATGATAACTACAGTATGCAGCGGCTCTCTTTAACAACAACGCCAAAAGTTAAAATTCCATATTAACTAAAATGAAAGAGTTGTTTGTTAAGCCCGGTTGGTATGGGCACGGCAAAAAGTTTTCGGTCAACTTTATTCTAACCCACTGGTTCAGGGTTCGAAACAGCAGTCGCTGTCAAGGTCACACCAACTCTCTACCTCCAAGAGGCCGAAATCCAAGGAACGCCGAGCTCTAATCAATTATCAAGACCCTGAGTGTACCATTCGTTCCGAGGTGGGGTATGGAATACAAAAACATGAAATACCACCTTGGGTTTTTGTATCGTTTTTAATTACAGACGTAAGATAGTTATGTTAGGTTACTAAAATTTGCTATTATATTAACTAATATTACTACGGGCCAGAAATTACCCTTCCTTATGAAGCATGGTATAAAGAGATTAAGATATCAGTTTAAGTTTTAACTTGTTTATAATTAAAAATGTAAGCCCACCTAAGTGTTACAAGTTAATTATTGTAACGGTAGTAAGCTGAATTGTGGTGGGATATGGAATATAAGAACATGATTGTCCAAGTTAAATGTCACACACGTTAGTTTTACATCATTCGAAATGCCGTGGACATGCCAATAAACGTATTAAAGCATCCATTGAAACAATAACTAATATAAATCCATATGAAACATAAGAAAAAATAAATACCATGTTCACTTTTCCCACTAAATCTATGTTTCCACCTCGTAAATGTCACTTGGAGACAGATTTATAAACTCGATCCATTCACAGGACACGGTCCTCCCAACCCTCATGACTCGTCCCTCACCTTCGTGAATGTAATCTCTATATTCCCCTAATCGAATCTCTCTTCAATCAGAAATTCTCAACATCTTTGGGGAATCTCACGGAAAAGTATCATCTTGGTCAAGAAAATAATATAGAGATGCATTAAGGCGTATCCGGGTCTAAAAACACAACCGCTGTCTATTAGGTGGGCAATCACCTCTATTAGTGGAGACATCGAGCCTGGATAAATAAAACAAGAATTTTCCAAATTGTTTTCTGCGTCCCGGACAATCACGGCCGGATTTACAATGAAGCGAGAGAGAGAGGAGAGGGGGGGTAAAGGGTTTATTATCGAGGTTTTGGGCGTAGTCCTAGGTGGACGGATGATACTTGCCAGGAAGGGCGGAGCAGGAGGGCGAGTCGAAGTGAAGTGGGGGGGACTGTCGTCGTCGTCGTTCTAAAGTCAAACGATGGTCAAGGAGGATCTGAAATTGGGAAATTATCTATATTGCACACATAATGTATGCTCTTCTGAGGGGATTACTCAATTTTCAAATGATGGTTACAAGGAGTTTTGTTTTTGTATTAAAATTTGAGTTGAAATAGTTTTGAAATAATTTCATTACAATTTGAATTACAAAAAAGAGTTTTTAAATTCCATATATAACATGGAAAATTCTCTAAGGATTTTAATCAAAAATTAGCTCACTTAACACTCACATTAAGGAAATTAGCTCACTTGTTGAAATAAATTTCAAAATTTATTTCAACAAGGGAGCATTTATATATAGATTTTAAGTTTTCACAAAATTTCTGTGGAGGATTTTTTACTGTTGTACATCGCTAAGGAATTGGTGTTGCATATTTGACGAAAAGTGACTTACATGTAATTAAATTTATACAAAAATTATTCATTGAATCAAAACTTTAAAAAAAAAAAAAAAAATTCATCATAAGCTGATGTTGTAGCACATCTTTGACGAGCATGAGTACAATATTTCCAATTCCTTTTAAAAAAAATTCACAAATATATGTCGAAGTATTATTCTCTTCACATTTACATGTAAATATACGTAAGTGTATGTACATGTAAATGTGAAGAGAATGATATGAACTCTATCTTCAATGCGACCGTGTCATCTGACCTTGACTTAAAATTTTCAATATTCATTGGTCATGTTTTTTAGACCTTTGTGTTAGGTAGAAATTGACAGTAGGAAATGTGTGTGTCCAATACAAAAATGACAATAATGGATTTTTTTTCTTATTGAATGCCTTTGATTTAAATAAATGTAGAAATTAAAATTTTAGAATATTATGAGTAATCTTGAAGATGTTAGGAGTAATCTTGATTAATTTGTTAAAATGTTTAATAATTTCAATAAAATATCGCGAGTTTAAAATGAGTGTTCAACAAATCAGTTGATTTAAATTCTTTGCGAATTAGATTTCGTTAACATAGTTGAATCAGTTTACTTTTGACTATAATATATGTGTTAGTGATAATCAATGTGTATAACATAACCGATTAATTATTATAAATTTAGTATACATTGAATGTTTCATTGTCGTCTTACAAGAAGTAACTCGAGAGATTTTGGCAAATAATGGGACAATCATAATTTTGAGACACGGTCAAGTTCCGAGAATGACACCTGTGCCATCCTCCTAATCTCCTGAATTCCCCAACGCGCTAATGCGAGGATTCTGAGCCCCAACATAAATAGTATACATTATGCATCTTAAGATAGAATAAAATTCTTAAAAACGTAATTTCAAAACATTCTCACCGAAAACCTGATAATCTTGTAAATAAATATTTGAAATTTAACATAATTAAATTTTAGAATTACTTATTTTAGTATATAAAATATCAATTAATAATTTGCTTCCTTAAGTGTTTATTGCTCTATAAAATGTATTACTAAAGTTTAATTGTTTATATATCTATATATATAAGCGAAATACCCCTGACTGACTCATCACGAGATCTCAAAGACTATACAACCGATTGACTTGAAATTTAGCATAGTTACTTATTTTGCGATGTAGACTCTCACTAAGAACCAATTTTACGAAAGTCTTATCCAAAATGTAATTTTCATCCGTTAATCTACTCTTATCCATCGGTAATGCAAATTTTGGCGACTTTATCGCCAAAAATGATATGACCGAAGCCAAACGGAATATATTTTTTTATATGTATACTGTGCATTGTCACCAATTAAGTATACTTGGTGAGATTTGCGGTTGCGAAATGGAAAAATAAGAAAATAATTTTATATTGAAGCGCTGGTGGAGAATTGGCAAGATTTTGGTGAAGGGGCTCTTTCTGTGAAATTTCGTGCATGCCGAATATAGGAATCGTATAGATTTAGCGATAGAAATAAATCAGTTTGGAATACCACGGTTGGCGAAAGTGTAGTTTAGCTCCAAAACGTAACGGAATTTTGAAAAGTACTAAAATGGCGAATTCTTAAGGAGTAGCTCACACGCAAGACAATCTTCATTTACTGGAGGACCTGGGTACATGCATGAAGGAACTGAAGATTCTATGACATACGTATGATATTTTGGACGTCCCGACTTGCAAGACTTTTTTTTAATATTGCAGTCACTTGCAATCCTAAATGGTCAGAAATCAAAATGTCTTGAGGCAAGAACAAAAATCTTATGATAGACATGATGCCATTGCGAGAGTATTTCATTCGAAAGCTAAGCACTAGATGAATCTTCTGACAAAAGGTTGTATCTTTGGCAATACTAGATGTTGCATGTATACGGTGGAATGAATTTTATCCATATTACATATATATATGGGGTGACTTTTCACTATTTTTTTTTATTTTTCTCATATATTTTAATGTCGAGTATAACCATAATTACAGACAATCAATTTCTTAAAATTTTAAATTTAGATTATCATTGACGGTTTAAAAATTGAAAATTTTCTTGATATCTTACGTATAGGTTCCTAAATATTAGGGGGACCGGAAAGTAATGTCATTTCTGCGCATGTCGATATTTGATTGTCATTTGGTAGCGCATTACGTACTTAGAAGGCGTGTCAAAGAGATTTTGAGGTTATTGTATCATATTTGCTTCTGAATAATTAAGTATTAGACTTTTTTTTTTTGCAATTTAGGGTGAAATGGCCAGCCAAATACCAGAAGAGCATATCCGGCATTGTATGCTTTTTGAGTTTCGCAAGGGTAATACCGCAACTGCTGCGACTAAAAACGTTTGCGATATTTATCCAAGCGCATTGGACGTTCGAAAATGCCAAAGATGGTTCTCCAAGTTCAGATCAAGCAACTTTGATCTCTAGGACGCCCATCGATCAGGAAGACCAACAACATTAGATAACGACGTGCTAAGGGCAGAAGTGGAAGCAAATCCATGTCAAACAATTGAGGAACTCTCAAACAGCCTTAACCAACCTTGGTCAACCATCCAAGAACATTTGCCGCTGATTGGAAAAATAAGCAGAGCTGGTGTTTGGGTCCCCCATAATCTGTCCGAACAGAATAAAGCCAACCGGTCCATCACATGCAACGTATTGCTTCAACGGCACCGTACAGATCCGTTTTTTGATCGCTTGATCACTGGAGACGAAAAATGGGTCCTGTACGACAATCCGAAACGCAAAAGGCAGTGGCTCAGCCGAAATGAATTACCACGAACTACTGCAAAGCCGGGTATACACCCCAAAAAGGCACTTCTGTGTGTTTGGTGGAATACACGCGGAGTTGTTCACTTTGAAGTGTTAAACCCTGGTTAATGCAGATGTCTATTGTGAACAATTGGAACGAGTAAACCAGTCTTTGATTGAAAAGTATCCGGCAATTATCAACAAAAAAGGAGTTATTCTGCAACATGACAATGCAAGACCGCACTGTGCAAAACGGACCTTAGACAAAATTAACGAATTGGGGTGGGAGGTACTGCCTCACCCACCATACTCGCCCGATATTGCACCCTCGGATTACCATTTATTCCGATCACTGCAACATTGTCTTAGTGGCAAAAAATTAGAAAATTTTGATGATGTCCAAAATGCTATCTCGACATATTTTACAGAAAAACCGATTGATTTTTACCGCTCCGGCATTGAAACTTTGTATACTAGATGGCAAAAGGTTGTTGATAACGAAGGTGAATATATTGTGGATTAGAAATAAAAACTTGTTAAAAATGCAGTCGTGTGAATTTAACTTAAGAAAATGATATTACTTTCCGGTCCCCCTAATATTACATTATCGTCTGTCCAGCGAAGTGGGAAGTTATCAGCTAGTATATATATATATATATATATATATATAAAATCGATTTTGGAAGTTAGGTACATTTTTATTCCACCCCACGGAATGCTGATCAATTCATTCAGATCATTGTTATTCTTGAAACGCAAATGCGAAGTATACTAATAGCATGCTGATGGGTAAAAAGTGATATGATTACAATATTTTGTGAGAAAAATAACTGCTTTTGGTATCAGGAAGGATACAAGCGTGACACAATGGCAACCTATTGAATAAGAGTAAAAATAACCTCAATCTTTCGAACATAAGGTAATGATTAATAGCTGTTTGGGCGACAAGAGTCTCCCTTTGAGTCAGTCGATCTATCAAAACCTGTCATTTTGCATAAAAGATGAATGAAAATTATTTTAAAAAAACTATTGAGGAACAGTTAGATAAGTAATGATTTTGGATTAACAACAGAAAGCTGATCACCATACAAATATTTCTTATTAAAAATTTTAAAAATGTGCTAACATCTATTAAAAACACACATATTACTTTTGTTTAAAATTTTGTGAAATGCATCGCTATTTATAAAATGTGATATAATTCATGATACTGGAATGCTGTTCCTTCAATTAACTTTGTGAAGTTAGTTCTTCATTTTAGGAAATCATTACGTGTGAACCTATATTTGTCTATATATTTTAATTGATATACCGAAAATTCGTCCTTTTTCTTGTTCATTTTTACTGAAATATGTATGTGTAGAAATAAATTACATCTTCCATTTTCTCCTGAATTAGATTTTTGTATAAATCAGTTGGTGGGTACACATTGAGTTGAGCTCAGAATTGAAACGAATTGCATTTTTCGAATATTCTTTTATACGCTTTATCTTCAAGCAACCAAGAGGAAAGATGACAGATTGGACAACAGGAGAAATGGGTTGAGGCCTGGTATCAGTTATGTCTCAATTGAGTGAATTCGGTTTCAATTTATTTCTGATCTTTTACAGTTATGGTAAAACTTGTGCACTTTAGTACGGTTCATGACCCAAACCCTGTAAGCAGTTATTATTTTGTAAAACATCTGTAACAGTGCTTTTGAAACATTGTTCGTAGGGTTTTAAGTGAGTGGTTTTTTTTCCCTTTCAGACTCTTTTTTCAAGATTTAGAACAGTCAATATTTTCTTCACATTTTTATTTATATCAAGTGGCTGATTCGTCTCCAGCTCGAGGGACCATATGTTAGGGATAACAAAATCATTTAATCTAGTGGACTGTATAATACAAACATTTATTAGTATTTCCACCAATAAACGTGCACCATTGCTTTTTGGAATAAACAAATCAAAAGGACGACTCACTATACAAACACTAGAGTTACAGCTAATAGAGTTTGCCGCAGGACGCCAAGCTCGCCAAGGAGGGAAAATTGCATTTAATATTGAAAAACTGCATTTCCCTTCACAAGATGAAACGATATTGTGCTTCTCAACTCATAGCTGGAAAATTCGGAATCCAGACATTCATTTCAACAAGCAAAAATTCAAATCTACCAAGACAAACGAGTTCGTCTCCTCCTGAAGAATTTGACCTTAGCATAGTGTAACCACTCCAGTCGAAAAAAAAATTCTTTGAGCGTCATATGTTCAGAACTCTTTACTTTTAGAAGCACCTCATAGGCTAAAAGTAAATAAAAAAAAGTTCGACCTACCTTGAATTCATTGAACTTAATATAACCTAGTATCTTACATCTTTCAATAAACGAAAAAAAAAAAAACACATATTTTTTTAAAACTGAAAAATTATTAAGGCTGCTGTCTCCCGGCCATTTTTATTTCAAGAACGTAATGTTAATCCTACGGAATTTCTTATACTATTTTTAAATATTTACTACATTAATCTACTTGAATGCGAATAGGTGCATCCAAAAGAGCAAAAAATAATGAAGGTTTCAGCGTAATTAGATTTTCTCTCCAATTGATGAAAATATTTTTGTATACTTTTAAAGACCCGATAACCCATCACAAACGAATCACTAAAATAGGGGGGAATATTTTTAAAACTTGGTGGGAAAATGTTGCATTGCCGAAACCTTTATTATTTTTGTTATTTCGGTTGTACTTCATTGCATTTAATACTTAAATTAATAAAGATGTGAGAATTAATGCCTAAATTCCATAGGATTTACCTTCCTTTCACTAAATCAAAATGACCTGTATACGGGACTCTTAATAACATGTTATCAGTGATCATGTCACTTGAATTCACAGATTCTCGTATTCATTCTCTAATTTCGAAAATATAAACTCAAAAAGAAAAGAAAAAATAGAAAAAAAGGATAATTTCGCTTATTATTAGATTATGTTAATATCTAACCCTAGAAATAAGATCAAGAGAAATACTATCTAAGCAAAACTTAGTAAGTCTTTGTTATTAATTATCTAAGCAGAATGGACAAAATTCACGATGCAGTAACTTTCAGAGAGATTTATAAATTAAACCAGTCACCCAAAATACACTTTACTACAAAAAAGGAAATTTATTACTTGGTATGAACCATCATTAATTGGCATTTCTTTCTTCTTTTCTCATTTTTGCTATGCGGTTTCTAATTATGTGTATACACAGACCACAACAGATCGAAAAACCTTGTATTAATTAACTGGAGGAAACCATTTCATTCATCCTGAATTTTAGTCGCGGCTTTATACCATTGATTAACATGAATGTAAGATGATGAATTTCTAGATAAGAAAAGAAATTCCCCTTTTGCAAGGTTCGCTTATTAATAAATTATTTTTCTTAGAATTGAAAGTATTTCTATACATTTTTCAAATGGTGTGTATTAATTGAAAATGCATTGATTTTACAACGTGGTGGGCGAAAAAAGACTTTTTTGATTTAAGTTGCAATCAAAGATAATTGTAATTTACTTTTGAAATCTTGGGTAATCATTTAAGGAGGAAATGTCAACAATTAAAGAATAACTTATAAGATATTTCCTTTTAGTCTTTTCAGTAATGACAATTATATTTTGACATCATAACAAATTATGTATGGTATTATTACAATAATTTGTTTGTTTTAAATTTTTGTCGTCTAAGAATAAAAAGGGAACAGAAATCAATAATCCAGTAATTATAATGAATCGATGTTATTTACTACAGAGGTAAAAAAAAAGAAAACAAATTAAACTATATATATGTGTGTGTTTATTTATAATTTTGTTGAACGCGTTATATATATATTTCTTTTTATATAAATGTGTACTAATAAATTTTTATGAATAAAATAGAAAAAAAAAATACTTAACAATAATTGGAAACGGGATATTGAAGGTTTAAAATTGATCTTTAGAATAATAAAGCAAAAATAAAAGAAATATTCATATTTTTGAAGTGTTCAACAGTTGTTTAAATTAGGTTTTAGTTTTATTAACGTCGCACTAAAAGGGCTGTTGGTGACGGTTCTCGTAATTATGACCTTCGCTTAAATAGGGAAACCTGTATATGTATATATATATATATATATATATATATATAAGCATATTTCCTAATTTGAGCTTCCCAATATTAAGTAATAGTGTAGGCTTACCGAAAGCTACTTCTTGTCAAATTATATATTTATTTCAGTTGCCAAAATCTTCTTAATGAATGTAAAAACGTAATAACTACACGGGAGAAGTGTAGTACACAAGAAAGCAAAAGCAAACGTAAACATTACAAAATTATTCGATATAAAAACCAACGTTTTTATATGGTGGCAAAGTTTATTAGAGAAAATTATTGAAATATTAGTTAAAACTGTTAGTTATTTTTAACTTTAAAATTTATTTAAAAAGAGACATTTGTGAGAGTATTAATAAATTCATAATACTCATAAAATCTAAACATGCATTTGAAAGTTTGTAAGTCATTCTATTAAAAAAAGAATGGGGACCAGAATTCAGAAAAAATTATTGTGATAAGACATGGCGCCAAATATTTCTTTCTTGAGAATGATTACTGACTAAAAGTCAGCAACCCTTACTATCTCGGAGATAATAAAGGGGAGATAGTATCCCCCCTTTGTGAGTACAAAAGGTTTACGATTCCTCATGCGGCGTGGGGAGTGCCCGGTGCTCCCAGAGGGGGAAAGAAATTTTTTCCTCAATCCTTAAAGCGCCGAGAGGAAAGAATATTTTGACTTATTAAAATTATTGAAATATTAGTTAAAACTTGTCGCAAACGTCGAAATATTGCATTGTTAGGCGAGTACGAACGATTCCCAAAATTTCAAAGCTCTAGTTTGATGGGAAGTTGGTTAAATTAACGATCGAAAATTTGATGACACACACACACACACACCAAGTGAAATTCAGAAAAACGTTGTAAAAATAGTTGCGTGTATTCCACAGGAAGAAACAAAGCGAAAAGGAAAACGTGGGAGAGAAGTCGTGAGTTCTTACTATTGGAGAAAACGGGTATTTCCCTAATGGGGCTTTGGAGGTTAAGTGTATTCAGAAGACTTGATAGTGATATTAGAAATAGATTTTATGATGAGAATTCGGATAGGCATTAATTTGTGTTGGCATAAAGAGTAAGAAAATGAAGAAAACGATGATAAATCGAATGCATTATATAATTATCTAAACATCTCAGAGCATTTTAAAGTATTGTCTCACAAATATTTATAAATGATCTTGTTAACATTATAGCATGACTATATAGGCGTAATTAACCATGTATCCCTAATTCTCATGTTTCTTACATGCTCATGAATTTCCGTTTGGCTAAACGAGGTCTAGTTTTATAAAAAAATGATGGCAAACAATAACGAGAAAATAAATACCTCACCACTCCATACGATTTGAGATATTTGCGCCGCATTGTACTCATATCAATATCTTGCTTTAAAAGGGGGAAAAGATTAACTTGTTATTCGATGGATATGAGTCCGTTATATATATGTGGCATGTAGACTGCCCCAACCTTAACCACGTGGTGAATGAACTAGAGATAAGAAATTCTAAATTGAGAAAACCAAATCTGTGTCTCAAAGCATTTAAACATCGTTCTGCAGTCGGAAACTTACATTTAAACTAACAAAAAAAATTAAGTGTTATCGTAATATTATATTCATTATAATTTTATGAAATTAAATGCAAGTTATTCAAATGCAGCTATAATACATTCTAATTAAAATAAACAATGACTTTGCGTACTTTTATAAATTTTTTCAGCCAGAAACTACTAAGTTTTCCTTTATAATACAATAACAATTTGGCATGCGTAATGTAAATCATAAATTTATATTGAACGAAATTTCTCTTTTATATAAAACAAACATGATCGTAAATATGGAACACGATATTTTCATTTGTTTGAAAACCTTTAATTTTAAATCATCACAATGTGAATTTAATCTTTTTGAGAATTTTACAAATTAATATTAAAAAAAATTATTTCAGTATTTAAATTTCATTAAAACGAAGGAAGTCCTTTATTCTCCAATCAGAAATTGTGAAGATAATTTTTTGAAAACTTTTTAAAAGCTACTTAAAGCTTTTTTTTTTCTGTATTTCACAACGAACTTTTATTCTGAAATTTATTTTACATTCATCATTTAAGCTAAATGACTGTCTTCGTTCAATTCATGTAATCGAAGTGAGGTTCGTTCCGTCTAAAGTGCTATTAATCATTGCCCTTCGCAATCTATTCAAGAGCTTGACGTTATCAATGGTCATCTTCTAATCGGTTACAATTCGTTTCACACTTATGGTTATTCCTGGTAAAGAACCGATTCTCATCTGCTAGTATTGGAATTCTACGTATAACTATCCGAAAAAGTTAATACAAATAATGAGATGCAATAACTTATGTTTATTATAAAGAATATATATATATATATAACACATCAATCAATAACACCCGAGACTAACCCAGAGATGGCACTTGTAGTAAACCAGTAACCAGGTCTTTCTAGAGTACTAACCTTTGCTTGAAACGTGTCAAAATTTTAAGTCGATCGGACCAGAAACAGCTGAGTTATCGAGGTTGGAGTAAAGTCGTTTTGTAGTTTGTTTAAAAAATGGAAAAAACCGAGTTTCGTGTTCTGATAAAACATTGTTTTTTAATGGGTAAAAACACCGTGCAAGCGAAACAATGGATTGAAAAATGTTACCCGGACTCTTGTCCATCCAAAGCAACGATTTGTCGGTGGTTTGCCGAGTTTAAACGTGGTCGTACCGACACAAATGACGCGGAACGCTCGGGTAGACCTGTGGAAGCCGTTACACCGGAAAATGTGAGTGAAGTGACAAAAATTATAATGAAAGATCGTAAAGTGAAGCTCCGTGAGATTGCTGAGATGACACAGATATCATATGGAAGTGTATTTACTGAAAAAGGTTTTTTGAAGTGAAGTGAAAAAGGTTTTTTCCAAGTGGGTGCCGCGATTGCTTTCGATGGAACAAAAACAGCAACGAGTCGATGATTCAGAAAGCTGTTTATCGCTATTTACTCGCAACAAAAAAGATTTCTTGCGAAAAAAAAAAAAA
>BMAW01026806.1:0-43935 GCA_019974015.1 Nephila pilipes
AACTTGAAATAATTTAATTTGTTTTAACATTGTTACTTACTAAATTTTCCTTCTTACATTGCTGTTCTAGAAGCTAAACAAAAAATTATAAAATAATTCACTATTGATCGAGAAAACTTATTTGTTTTCACCCCTAACGACATTCCATGACCATGTACACAATGAAGTTTCACCAAACAAGTTGTATATTTTCTGTATAAAGTTTATTTTGAAGCTACCTTAAGCCATTCGAATACCATAAATGTCTGTGCAGCACATCAAGAACTCCAAGACATCATTTGTCATTCTTGAACATTTACACACAAGCTTCATGTCACTCAGTAGCATGCCAAGGTTGTAGAGGTTTTTGGCTTGTCACTCGTTGGGAACAGAAAGCTGGAAGAAGGTAATGCGGAGTGACGAATTACATTTCGAACTTTTTTTCATACAGATGGAATTTTGTATGGCGTTTGCATATAAAGCAATAAATCACTGACTGCACTGTTTTTAATTCGATGACTTCTGAAAGGCTTTTCTGAATCTAACATGTTTTTTTAGGATCTAGAGAACCCTTAATTGATTATTACACGCTTTAAAAAATAAATTTGAATAGAGTGATGGATATATAGGTTTTAATCTGAACTAAACTAAGTATTTGATAATCTAATTGAAACTTTGTTTTTCAGGCAAGTGAGGAACACTAATGTTTTTGGCTAAGGCCTTGGTGTGAGAGAAAAACTCGCTGTAGGACCAAATAACTCAAAATATTTTGCTATGATTAAATGAAATTAAAAACGTTTAACCACTTTCTATATTTAAAAAGCCTTAAGATATTTGAAAAATTAACGGAATTTTATATGGAGTTTACTAGTAAAATAATCAGTGGCTCTTTAAATCAAAGTAACTTTTTTGGGTTTGATTGTTTTTATTTGTGATATATATCTAGTAGTTTTTAAAAGGTTAAAACAAAATTAATGTAGATATGGTCTCTAAAAAAAGGAATTTCCCAGGTATTTCTGATATCGGAATTTCTTATGAGCCATCAAGCTTTCGTGATGGTTTGAAGACGGGAGTTAGGTTTGTTCTATGATTTATTGATCTTTTCTTGGAGAGATACAAATTTATTGATGAAGTTTAATTTTTTTGATTGAAAGTGAAGAAATGAAAATTAATTTTACATGTAAGGAACAGTCCTAAAAATAAATTCGTCTTTTTCTTAATTTATCTTGTTCAGTACATTTTATATTACGAGTATTTGCTTTACACTTTAAGATGTTCGATGGTGCCACATTTTTTTTTTATTTCTAAATGAGTGTTACAATTGATTCTGGAAACACCAGAAAATAGATAGTGAAGCTAATAATTTTCTTTTTAAAGTTACATTAATTTCTGTTCCTGCAAAATTATGTACTGCCAGCCATTTCAACTTCCAAAGGATTTTTGAATTTCTTTAAAAAAATGTTTGCGGTATAAGTTCTAAAACCTATGTTAGCATAATTTACATAGGTTCTAGCACTTGTAATTCGATAGGTTCTAACTCATGTAACATTTGATTTCGATAAATCCAATTGACATTTCTTTTCTTGTTTTCAAATAAGGTATTTGAGAGCTGGGGGGTAGCGAAAATTTTCATGGAGGAGAAGGGGAGTTTCCTCCTCTTCAACTCATATCTTAAAATTCATTTCAGATTTCATTGTTTATTTTTAAGGAGTAAGGCATAATTATGTGGAGTATGGGATTTCGAATATGAATTTTTTTGATAAAACAAAGAAATTTCAACATGAAAATGTTCCAGTTTAAAATTTTAGTTTGCAATAATCCTTATGAGGGGGATAGTAACCTCCATATCATTTTTCGTTACGCCGCTGCCTTAGGGTAACGGTATACTGTAATTCTTATTGCAAAGAAAAATCGGTAAGGCTGTAATGAAGTTGAAAAAAATGATAAACTTGAGTTTGTTACTTATATATATAAAAATTTCTTCTTTAAGTATTTAAAATAATTTTAGTTTCAACTATATATTATCACTTTTAAATTTAAAATTTTGCAAAACAATTTTTTTTGCTGGAAAAAGAAATTATAAATAAAAGAAATTAGGCCCTTTTTCTATTTTCTCGATAAATCCATTTCTGCCAAGTTTTACTTCACTTAAATAATTGGAGCAAAGAAAAAGACACATCTTTTTTATTATTTGAAATGAGTCTAATATAAAAAAATAATATAAACCAAGTTCATATTCTCTTGCCGCCAGTTCTTCTAAATCTTCTGTTTGCTTGGTGACACGCTACCCAGGTCATAAAAAAGAAAAATATATAATGAGAAAGAGCAAAATAAATATAATATTCAATATAGTAAACATATGATATAAAAATACCTCGTATGCAGGTATTGCATCTACTAGTGAAAGTATATACAACCATAAGTGGCCACATTACCTGCAGTTATATGTTTCCAAAAACAACGTGATTCATGTAAGAACCACAAACGATTTGAAAAAATGTATCACAATTTTATTGAAGAGCATCAAAAAAATCTAACGGAAGCAGCATTTCAGTACATTTCATCAATTAATTCGCTACTCCAATAAAGGTCAAATTACCGAATCAAAATAACGAACCTATTGGGAAGACCCGCTCGTTGTACTGCTCCACATATTCTTAACTTTCTTTTCAAAGTAGAAAAGTCATCTGTTGGTTGCCTTTGAAATTAAAGATTGAAATCAAATAGCTGTATAACCAGCACTGATCACATTATCTACAAAAACCTTTTTATTTCTTTAAACTTTCTAAATATTATCCTATCTAAAAGCTCATTACAAAATCCTGGTTTAAATTGAGCCATCTAATAATATTTAGTGAAGGAAAATTCAGAAGTAATATTTTTTTTTATTTCTTTCTAAAGTTAACTTTATGTTGTAATTGTATAATTTATAATATTATTATAGAAATAAAAATATTTGTGCGTGATTTGTACATTGACTTCATTTGAAATCATCAATTAGATGCCACTATTGGATTATGAGCATAATGGAAAAAAATGAAGAATATGTTATTTGAATCTTTGTGTTAGTCACAATATGATGGGGCAAGGTTATTTCAGAGAATTAAGAATTTGAACATAAGTTATATGTTATTTATACAATTTTAATGTATTAATTCTTTTCATAATATCAAATGCATACTTCTTCAAAATACTTGTGGTTACATTTTACTTATATAATAGTTCATTAAGTTTTGAATATGTATTAATATTACATACAGAGGCACGTAACATTTGTGTAAAGAGAAAATATGTAAATATTTAAAAATTCGTATTTCTACAAATAGATCCATTAAGAAGACACAAGACAAAAAAGTAAAAACTCCTAAATTTTCAGTGAAAAAAAATGTGTTGGGGGAGGGCGACAATTTTTTCAAAGATTATTTATCACATGCGAGAAAAATTATTCCAATCTCGAATAACTTATTAATCATCTACAATCTTTTTTAAGCAAATACATGGAATTTTTTAACGGTTTTTTGTTTTGAAAGCATGCAGTTTTTTTCTTAATGAAACTTTTTGACATGTTTGGTATTCAAAATGCTTCTTCTGATTCAATTTTTTTTTTCAAAGTGACAGATTTTTTTAAAGATATCGATAACCCTTGTTATAAAAAATTACGCATCAAATTTTGATTCTTTTTTGTTTGTTTAAAAATTTTACAATCAGAATTTTAATTGCTCTTTCTTGAAACTTCTCTCTACAAAAGGTTGTAGGCTTACTTTCTTTGCTAATATTCATTAAAAATGATGATTCGAATTCGTTACTGAACATTTAAAAGTGATAAAAAAAATAGTTTATGGAAACATTTTGCTTTTATTTCGTTTATTCTTATTTGAAACTAGAAGGATCAATTTGAATAACAACGAAAAGTATCGAAAAATTTAAATAATTTAGGAAAATATAAATATTTTTCAGAAAATTTGTATACATAATCAAATCTAACATATTAATAAAGCATTCGTTATAAACTTCATAAAATTGTGAGTAAAATTAGAAGTTTTGGAATTTTAATTTTGTTATCTCTTGAGTGGACATGTTAGTGCCATTCGCAAATTTAATATCTAGCAAGAAATGGTATGCGATTTATGTAATATCAAAATCGTTTGGAGCACTTTCTCCCATTAGCGTACCGAAAAAAAAGCCAAGTAATTACGACATTTTTCAATACTGGTTAAAGAATAACTTTTAATTAACTTTTACACTGCTTCACTTTATTCTATTTTTAGAACAACTAACTAATATAGGTTGATGGATTAATTGGAACACTTTAACTTATAGGCTTTTAATTTCCTTATCTGCTTTGACTGTGGAGCATGATATCGGTCTTTACCTTATACAGAATTGAATTGAATTTAGAAGATTTAACACATCGATCAATAACTCCCGAGACTAACATTGAAAACAACATTTTTTTTGCAAATTTTTTTTTTATTCATCAACATAACACCTATTGTTAATCACCTTTTAGGGTGATACAATCGTTCCAACGCTTTTCCCCCCTTTTTTTTTTTTTTTTCCAAAAAATTTTTTTTTCTTTTTTTTTCGCAAGAAATCTTTTTTGTTGCGAGTAAATAGCGATAAACAGCTTTCTGAATCATCGACTCGTTGCTGTTTTTCTTCCATCGAAAGCAATCGCGGCACCCACTTGGAAAAAACCTTTTTCATGCTCAATTTTTCATGAAGGATAGTAAATACACTTCCATATGATATCTGTGTCATCTCAGCAATCTCACGGAGCTTCACTTTACGATCTTTCATTATAATTTTTGTCACTTCACTCACATTTTCCGGTGTAACGGCTTCCACAGGTCTACCCGAGCGTTCCGCGTCATTTGTGTCGGTACGACCACGTTTAAACTCGGCAAACCACCGACAAATCATTGCTTTTGATGGACAAGAGTCCGGGTAACATTTTTCAATCCATTGTTTCGCTTGCACGGTGTTTTTACCCATTAAAAAACAATGTTGTATCAGAACACGAAACTCGGTTTTTTCCATTTTTTAAACAAACTACAAAACGACTTTACTCCAATCTCGATAACTCAGCTGTTTCTGGTCCGATCGACTTAAAATTTTGACACGTTTCAAGAAAAGGTTAGTACTCTAGAAAGACCTGGTTACTGGTTTACTACGAGCGCCATCTCTGGATGAGTCTCGGGAGTTATTGATTAATGTGTTACTGAAAATTACTTCGATGTACAAAAAAGAATCTGAAAGTTATGAAAGGATAATTTTTATGTTTGTGCTGCCAGCCGATGAGTTTGCAGCTTAACGGAATGGTAAGAGAACGGAGAAGAATAAATACGACTTCCGCTTTTCCAAAATGATCAAACAGCCAGAGAGTGGTTGTGCTCTATCGCGCTTTGGTGCCCAGAATTTATTGATGCTTCTATTCAGTGTGGCACTACATTTTGTCAATGGTTTGAGGAATTAAAAGTTTAAGTGTTGAATCGAATGATTCTGTATCTTTTGAATTTGGGATTAGGAGTGTAATTTGTGGTATTTGTAGGGAATTATTGTCAATAATTTCAAGATTTGCAATGAATTTGACAGAAACTTTTTGCGTTACAGATTAAATAGCAGGGAAATTAATGAAGTTGTAAGGTCTACATTTCTCATACATAATCGGCCATTTAATATTTGTCTTAAAACATGGTTTTGTGAACTTTCTAGTTTTTTAACGTGATTTTTAGCTGCAAAAACTCCAAGCTGAGCAAGAATAAGTAAGGATTGATTGGTGAATCAGAGTGTAGAAAAGCAACTTGTTATTTCTAGACCGAGCGATTAAGGGAACAATTTAACACGCACTTGCTCAAAATCTGTTTTTAATGTATGTGATGTGATTTTCGAATATGAATTGTTTATCTAAAATTGCACCGAGGTATTTGGTGTGCTGAGATTAGTCATTATTTATGCAAATTTTAGAATCGATTTTTTTTTTTTTTCTGTTGCTAGAAGAAAAAAAAACTGCTCCAGTTTTTGTGGTGTTTGTGACGATTTTCCATGAAGGAAACCAGTTTTCAAGGATATTAATGTGGGTGTTAAGTGCGTTGATAATGTTGTTGTTTCTGTGTGTTGGGTTAGTATAGCAGTGTCATCTGCATACATGCTTGTAATAATGTTGTCAGGACGGGGTATATCGTAACTAAAATAAAAAATTTTAAGAAAGACAATCCTTTTGTTACCATTCTACGAAAAAATAAATTTTAAAACATGTCATGTTGTTAATTTTCAACAAATATGTATCGTTTGCATCATTCACCAATAACAAAAATTCATCATATAAAAATCAATTTAAATCAAATATTGCTTATGTCATACACATAAGTCGTCTGCATCATTTACTGTCACTCATTATTTTGGTGAAGTTAATTACTTGGTTTATCAAAAAACATTGTTTAAAAACAAAATATGTCATCTGTGAATAAGGAAAAAAATATCAATTTTAACGAGTGTTTTTTATTCAATCTGTCTACAGCCACTAAAAAGTTTATTTTAAAAGTACAAGGCTTTTTACCCGTAAATGTAACTCTATATGTGAAGTATTATTCGACCATCAGACGCTCTCTTCCCCCCAAAAAAAAATTATGGGAGGATTTTTAGAAAACTATTTTATTAAATCTTGCAGATTTACTATTTTACCTATTAAAGAAAAAAAGGCATGATTAAGAGACTAGGAGGATAAAAATTATTAAAATTATTCAAAGAATAGTCTTCCTTCTTATTTTTTAAATTGTTGAAAAAATGTTACCCCTATAACCAACCTTCACTAATACCTTTGACATAGAAAAAAAGATTCGTATTTTAACACTAGACATATCAAAATTGTGTGTGTGTGTTCATTATTCCTTCCAAAACCAGCCTGAATGACTGACACAGGAAGAAATATAGTAGTATAAAAACTGATATTTTTCTTTTCAAAATAAGTCTTTTATAAAACGAAATAAATAATAAATGCGAGATATTTTGTCAGTTGCACTTATTTTTAAAATTAATCTAGGCATTTTTTTATAAAATAAAACTAAAAATTTTAATTTGTGTACATTTTTCTCAAACATATTTTTGACATTTTTTTGTTGATAACATAGCTTTGAAGTTGAACTATTCATCAGGAGAGATGCGCAACATAAAATGATATAAAAAATATCTTTTCTTGCTATCTTTCTCCCCATCGTTTCCTTATACATTGTATGAGAATTTATTGTCAGCAAGTCTGAAATACTGTAATAATTCTGATGAGGCCCATCCCCGAGTCCCATCACTGCATACTTGATATTTGATCTAGCGGTCTCTATTACACATGGATTTGTCTCTTAACAGTTTAATCAATTTTTACAGATTTATATTTTGAACTTAATATAATTACTTTTTTCTTTTGGCTTCTTTAAAAAACTGTACGAACGCAATTTTCGTTAGTAAAATGGAGAGTAACGGTTGTTTCTGGTCTTCTGTTCTGCCACTTTTTCAAGTTCCTCGTTATTTCTTTCAATAGTTATCCAAATTTATCCGTTTTTGGCCGCTGACTTCATTCATTTCTTTCATCAAAATGTATAAATGGAATAAATCCTGCAAAATTATCTCGTCATATTTTGTGAAAAAAAGCATGTTCTTCATTTTGCAAGCTGTCATTAAAAAGTCCTCGCTTTGTATACTTCCAGACCATATAAAATATCAATAAATTCGCATTATACTTCTGCTATCGCTCAAGAATTATTTTTCAAAACTCGACGGGTGTCTGTCTTAGTGCAAGTTCTTATATGTGTTCCATTATATGATGATCTTCATCTATGAAAATGATCTGAGAACATCATCAATTGTAATATTATTTTTTTTGCGTGCCCATTGGTCCTGGTGTGTCCTTGAAAATATTTTGAAATAGTGATCTTCCAATAAGTTCCACCTTATTCTAGTAGTGACATTTCGTTCCATTCACAGTTATTTCTATTTTTTTCTGCCGCGAGAGGGGGGGGGGTTCCTTTCATCATCTTCACATCTTCTCATTAATGAATTCCCATTTTCAATCTTTTTCTAGAAATACTGATCATACTCTTCTAATAACCACCAACGTCTGTTGATACATTGTCATCTTCAGTTCCTTTCAAATCCTTGCTTGATGATTCATCTTCAAGGTACGTTGGAAACTCATCTGATTCTGGTATAGAGCATATCTCATTTACATTGGTTATCCTTCCCAAATAGTTAATTTTCTTTGATCATCCTTTCATAATTGAGCGTTTATAAGCAATTCCCAATAAACACTATAAAAAAAAGTATTATAGATCTAATAACAACGAACTAATAAAATGTGAAGTCATATAGAAATTATATATTTATAATTTTTTGTACTTATTGTATTTTTTACATTTAATAATTCTAGCAATTTACCTGTAATCCTTTCTTATTATTTAATTTAAATAATTATTCTAATGCTTTGTGAATAATTATAAAGATGAATTCAAGAACATATATCACGCTTTATTTGTGATGAAATAGAAAAAAAATCGTAGAAATAACACAAATTGCTTATTATATCCACCTAGTTTTAAGTCGATATATTTCTTCAAAATCCACGTGAGAATTCTAGGAAACAAATACATATATTAGATGCATTCAGATTTTCCATTCAGTCAAAATGAATTATTTGAGTACATATAGGTATACTAAAGGCATATCTCGAAAGAAAAAAAATTGAGAGAAAAATAGATAGATAAAATTTTGATCATTTGTCTGCTTTATCGAAAGTCATCAAAAATAAGGGAAATTGATCATTATAAGCTTTATTATTTTCAAGAGAAATGTGAAATCCAGTCATTTTGATTGGTCTCGTAAATTCTGAAGTTAATGTTACCTCCGAACCATAAGAGACACTCCGATTTCAAGTGGAGTTTTCTGCAGAAAAAGGAGAGTTTTTATGTCCAAAAAATGCAGCAACCTCGTTTTATCTCGAGTATAATCCCCGCAAAAAGATATTTTCATGGGTAAATAGGTTCTGAAAAGCAACGCGTTAAAGTTCAGTGATTAAAAACACAAAATTTTCTTAAGCTATTTTGTGATCAATTTTGCCATGATTTAGTTCTAGTAAATTATCTACCTCACCAATGTATCATTGAACTGTCTGTAAATATATCTTCTCTGCATTCTATTTACTTGAATTTTTTATATCTGATTTTCACTCACGTCCCATTCCACACCCTGCTAGTCGTCAAGCTGATAAAACAAGAACCTCATTCCCCTCTTCTAATAAATGAATCTCACTCCCTCTCGTAAAGTGAATATTCATGAATTTCATCGCCTCACATCCCCTCTATCCTGTTCTATGTCAGTTCTAGAACGTAAAAAAAAAAAAACATTCTCTACCCTCTTACTCCCATCCCACGGAAAACAAGACGGTGATACGGCCAAGCGATATCAGGATAAGGAGTGATTGATTTGACACAGGGGGGCAAGTGCCCCGGCTCGGGGCGAGATAAGATTAATGGGGCAATCAAGTACGCTTAATCATTAAAGAATGCGGTGATATTGGGAAGTGTGGCGCAGATATATAGAGGCAGGATGTCATTTATGTGGTCATGGAGAAGTTGTGATTGGGCTGCTGCTTCGTTTAAATTTGATAGAGTTGAAAAATGAAGAGTTGAAATTCTAAACTTTCGAACGTGATTTTTTCATGATCGTACTTGGGGGAATCGGTTCTCCTCTTTTTTGTGTGTGTTTCTGAAACATCTGTTTGTAAAAGATACTAAAATGTATTATAATTTTTTTCTTAATATTTTTAAATAAAAATCTTTTTTCTGTTTTTTTGTTTTGTTTATACTTTATTCTATTATTATTTCATATACTTTAATATTTAATTTTAAATGGAATGTCTTATTTTAAATTATCTAATTGTTAATTTTATTTCAATTTTATTTTTATTTTGGAAAAGATTTTCATTCCACAAATGGTTCAAAGAAATTCATCCTTTTTTTTTAAAAAAAAAATAAGATTAGTAAACATGCATAATAATCAATCTATTTATTAGTAAAGTTAATCTTTAATTATTGCTTAAAATGTATTTGAATATCGATTTAAACTAGCATTCAGTTTTATTCTGTTATGGGAATTATTTCTTTTTATAAAGTAATTAAATTTAATGGAAAACATTTTGAAAAATATAAAGTAACTTTTAAAAAATATTCATTTAAGCTTCCATGATATTTTAGCAATGAATTAATTTAAATCAAAAGTTGTAAAATATGAGGATTCCTTTTGACTTAATTTCGCTAGAAATGATCTGGTTCGCCCTGAGATTCTCAACTAATCATAATAGAAACTTAACCATTGTATTTTTCACAAAACGTAATTATAGTTCTCGTTTTGAAAGAAATAATAAAAATAAGCCCCGACTTGAGGTAATATACTAATGATAATTAGAGAAAATAAGATGTGAGCAACTACTACAGCATTTGAATCTTTATCAATATTTGGATTTTCAATATCGATGTCTGCTACCATATCATAGAATTATAAAATTGTATACTCGTGGTCACAGCTACTCATTTTTTATGTAATCTATTCTTTTAAGCCAGCAATTATTTAACTCTGAGTCGCGACTCCAAATGGGTTCGAAAAGCGAAATGATGGGGTCTCGAAAATTTAATTTAGATACGCGAATTTCGCAATCTGTTCATTATCTTTAATTTAATACGTTAGATATTCTATGAAGTACAATTATAAAATCATAATACTGCTTAAGGTGAGCAGTAAATCATTCATATATATTGAAAAAATATCATTATACGCATAATTATAGCGGTGTCGCATTACAATTCAGAAGTTTGATAAAAATCCTAGAATTCTGGATCGGTGCTAGAGCTGAATTTCTCACAATTGAAATGGCATAAAACGATCTTCTGTCACTCAGCCTACATACTAATATGAAACGACTTTTTCAGTTTTAATGCTAATTAAATCCAAATATCATTCAGCGCCGAAAGGTTTTGAAGATGCTTTATATCCAGCTGTGTTAAATACAGCACCAAAGGTTTAATTTGATATGCAACAAAAAACAAGCGTCAGAAAAGATCTGTCTCATTAAAATGTGGTTTCCTTTCACTAATTTTTGTACACTTCTAAAAAATTCTAAAATTAACTCTTTTCACCCAGTGGTCGCTGCAATCTGTGGTCATCGTCGCGAAGTACTAGTCGTAGGGTTTTTTCGAGTCATGGACTCGAGCTTTTATGCCACGAAAGACCTATCGTGTAGCCGCAGCTGATGAACATTAAATCTGATCGAGGCTCAAAGTCCTCCCTTTGGCGTGGTGGGAGAATTAGGAGAGGGACATCCTCGTCACTTGACAGAGGTTCAAATTTACCAGGTCCGTCACCAATAGCCCTCGTATAAAAATTATGAGAATTTCATTTTACTTTACAAAAGGATTAAATAAATAAATTTCAATTCATTTACTTATTAATTTTTTTAAAATTAAACAACTCAGTTTATTTTCATGGAGGCTTATGGTTGGGAGGGAGAGGATTATCAAAACTTTTTATGCTTGAAAGTGGGGTCGCAAGTCTATAAAGTGTAAGAACCACTACCCTAAACTATTATGAAGCTTCTCTTTTCGCCTTCATGGTGAGAAAATTTATAAAGAAAATTAAAAAATGTGGCTCGCTGCAACCCCTACCTTTATGTTTAACTGCATGAAATGAATGTGGACTTGCGAAAAGAAATAAAATCATTGAAATAGAACAAAATCGTAAAATTGTCGCTATGAGAAAAAAAAAGAGTTCCACAAAAAATAGCGATAGAAAAATTGTAATGTTTATTTGGCATTGATGGCATTTGCATGCGAAGTATGTATTCCCATTATAGCAATTTGTTACTCCCTAATATCCAAGTGGTCAAGATCGCGAACTAATGGCCGACGTTGTTTCCATCAAGTCATAGGTTTGATTCCTAATGCCGCTGATGTATGTGAAATCTGTCGGGGTGGACACAACGCTTGATATCAGGTGTTGCCCTTATCACGTGAATGTGTTTCAGAATTATGAGGTTTCTCTTCAATAGCCCTTATACCGCTTCTAAGAGTGACATTGGTAAGCAACCACTCACTCTTCTAAGAGAACAAACCATTCAAAAAACAAAGAAATTTATGAATTCAAAAGATACAAAAAATAATAAGACAACAGCTTAATGTTACAAGTAACCACTCTTTGTAAAATAAAGTTTAACTCGTTGAGATTCATAGAAATATAAAATGAAATTTAAAGATGAAAATAAATCTAATATGTTTTACCAATTGCCTAAATTAGTTAGTAACATTATTCGATAAAGTAAAGAATTCAATATGCTTGATAATCTCTAAAGTAGTTTAATATGTATTACTATACAGCGCATAAACTGAGCCTTCCTTATACATATATATATATATATATATATATATATTATACACACACACTCTCTCACACACACATATATATATATATTGTGTTACGAAATTGATCAATCGCTGAACTTTTAATTATGAGTTTTAGACTTGAAAAAAGTAATATGAAATCCAAGTTTTACTAGAAAGAAGAGAGAGTGACAATATCCATTTCAGAAGTATATTATTACAAAAATTCTGAGTGCATGCGAGTTAAAATCAGTCCAATTAAATTAATAACGGTAAATGATGCTTTTTTTTAAATCTTCGGAACAACTCACTGATAGCATAGCTTAGACAATAACAGCATAGACAAAAACACAGCACTTGAATGGATTAGTGACACAGATACAGGAATAAAAACAGCGTTTTTAATGAGAGTCACGGTTGTATCAGCAACGTTTAGGTCACCAGCTTAATAGTTCGCTCTACAGACAAATCTCCGCAACAATACTCTGCACTTCCAAGGCAAACTCCGACAATCCTCAGTAGATGCGCGCTGTTTCTCCGCAAATTCAACAGGTACTCTACCCATAGTTCCTCGGCAGATCCACTTCCAAGAGCCGATGGCCTCCAATCGATTTCTCGATCAATCTCCAAAGCAGGCTCCAAAGACAAACTCATTGACTGTCCACTCAGGCTTTCGCGTATTTATTCATGTTCCGGCCAGGTATGAAGTCACATGGAAAATTCAGGAAAAGTCCATAACTTTCTTTCCAATCATGTTTTTGCCTAGGTTCCAACACTCTCGAGAACTTTCACCCGAGAACTGTCACCAAAGTTGCCAAGATTATCACCGTCACCAAAATAGTCACCAAATCCGTAGCCAAGATTAAGAGGTCATCGCTTAAACTTTCCTTGGCTGACTAATGAAATATCTGTAAATCTCTCTTTTTTTTTTTTTTTTTCTTAAGAAAACCTTTGCAAAGAAGTTTCATCTTGTGTTCGTAACAATATTTAAATAATCATTATTTTTGGATTATTCTTCAAATAAACGTTCCATTGTATCGTATAACATTCATATATATATATATATATATATATATATTTGCAATTAATATATGCGATAAAATCTTTAAAAAAAGTTTTTTCGAGGTTATTTTCTTAGAACAATGAAATATTTTATATACCTCTCTTGATAAAAAAAAAATCGATTATATAGTTATATAATTATAGAAACAATAATTTAAAGTAATACGCAGTACACAGAGATTTCTTTAAACTTTCTTCAATTTTGTCAATTTCATGCGTTAAATTAAAATAAAGTAATTCTGAAGTTTTTTATTACTTAACTTTTTTCCGAACTAAAAGCCATTTATATTCTCTAAAAATGTTTAAATAATGAAGAAAAATGTGAATGATTGATTTTATCAAAAAAATTTCTATTTTTCATAAACAAAGAAAGAATTCATTAATATATGTGCCTTCTTTGCGTAACAAAATATTTTCAAGAAATGGTATGTTAACTAGAAAAATGAATCTTTAACAAATAAATTTTTATCATGAATAATCAGATGAATTTTAAATTCAGCCGTAAAAAAAATACTCACAAAAGCGCATGTTTTTATTATTTTATGAGTGAAATCTAAGTTTTGAAACAACTGCGTGAGAACGTTTATGTAATTGAGTTGATGGATTAATGCCAAATTTTTATTTTGTTCTGCTTTATTGTAATTAAACAACGATTAATGTAATATCCGTTTTTTTTTTTTTTTTTTTTTTTTTTTTTTTTAATAAAAATCTTTTTTGAAAGTTTCGGTGTAACGAAATTCGTTATGGAAGCTTAAGATTTTTTTATTATTATTTCAATGCAATTGAAATAACAATTTTTTTAAAGATATTTTTTTCGTTTAATTTAAGAAACGGTTTTAAATTTCTAATATTGTAATTACAATGTACTTATTGCTTTTTCGTTTGAATTGCAATTCTTTTCTATGCATTTGGTCAAGAGTTAATAAGGGAATATTAATTATTGAGGAAATATTTAATTTATTTGATTAAATAGTTATTTTCTTTTATTACTTTTATTTCTCTTTCAATTTTCCCTTGGTTAAAATCAGAAAATATATCATTTTCTTACGAATTTGCTCAGAAATCGATTGAATATATGTTATTTTACAATTATCCTTTATAAACATAAAATTCCAAGAAAAGAAATGTCAATAAAACACCAGTTCCGAATGTATTTCAATTTGCTGTTGAAATAATTAACGTGATAATGATGATATGAGAAATGAAAAAAAATAGCTTGTCTTTTTCTTAATCTTCAATTGAGCTGCAAATATTGATTGAATTCACAAAAACAGTTATATTAGTTTTAATTAATTAATTATAAAAAACCTAAAAACGTTGTTATTCAAAACTTCATGCAGGAAATGCTTCTCTTTTGTAATTGATGCAGAAATATCCGCTATGAATTTTCGTCTATCAAAGAAGCAACCGAATTTATAAAGCTATTTTTAGCAGCTACAAAGGGTGACTCCGTAGATGTTTTCGAAGGGAAACCAGAAAAGTGAGCTTTTCTGTGAAACCTGATAACTGATCTAGACTCTAAGGTAAATATGATAAAATATTATCAAAGGATTCGTTTCAAAACATCTCGAAAAATAATTTATTTTATCATGATGTTGAAATTTTCCTAAATTGCATAGGGTTTCATGAAAAAGTTCAAAATAACTGAAGCAGTTTCGCAAGCGTAAAAGATATTAAAACTTCAATAAGTCAAACATAATAAGAAGATAAGTATTTGCACAATTTCGAATGTGTGACTTTAATTTTCAACCAATAATATTTTCTACCCAAACCTTTCATTATGAATGAAAATAAAATTGCTTGGAAAGACATAACAACTATTTTTTTCGGAATGAGTTTAAAGTTCCCCCCCTCTTAACTCTTATGTAAATAGGATAATAGAAAACGACATATGTCATTCGAGTTTACTCAATAAATGTGAAAAAAATTCTTTTTTTGCAGTTTAGTTTTGCAAAGACTGGAATACTATTTTAATTCAGTTTTAAAAAGTTCTGAATGTTTTTGCGCTTGAAAACTAATGAGCATATATATTGACCTGGAAGTAAATTCATATTGAATACATCCAAGAATAAGTTTCTCAATCGTATTTGTTATATTTGTTTAGTACGTTGGGATTTTTTAATCAGTGATTGCAATAATAGGATGTGTTCTGTGAAAAGTATTCTATTAAATTTAACGAGATGAAATAAATGAAAATTATTTCCTACCATATCGTATATATATATATATATTAACAAGATACATTGGGGGAGGGTTGGTACCATAGAACTAGTTTAACCCACAATTCAGTCCCCAGTCTGAATATGCATGTTTTGTTTTGTTGGGTATTCCAATTATTCGATTTATTCTTTGGTTCAAATTAATTTCAAATTTTATTCTAGTTTCAAATTTTATTCATCTCTTAGTTTCAAATTTGATTCAGTTTCAACTTTTTTACTTAGTTCTATAAATGTTTTTTTTTTTTTTTTGGTTTTTAATTGTTCTCTTCCTTTTGTGTTTTTCAATGATAATTTATTTGCTTTATCTTATACATATATATATATATATATATACATTGTTTTATTTTCAAGTATGGAACAGTACTAATCACATTATTTCTATTTTTCTAGATTTAGGCTCTTCTATCAATTTGCTTTATTGTAAATTGCTTGGTTCTTAAATAGTTTGTTTTGAATTTTTGGGTTTAAGTTTTAAATTATTTAATAATTTAAGTATTTTCTCATTTGCATAAATATTGATATGATTTTTGATTATTTCTTAAGCTATTTAGTTTTTTCTCTCAATTCTTATTTTTGTTTTAATTACCCTTAAAATATTTCATGTTAATAACATGTACAATATATATAAATGTTTTCTTTAATTAATGTACATAATGTAAGACATTGATATATTGAATGAATTTTTATTTTGATTGATTTGCTTATGATGTGATAAAATTTGTGAATTATAATATATATATATATATGCAAATTTTTCCAATTACAAAATTTAGATCAAAAACGTATATAAATCCACACATGTAAAAATATTGACCTTTAAACCAAATGTAAATTTCCTATTTTAATCGATAAAAAATATGTTACGTATTCCATGATATGTGTGCAAGAGAGAAAGATTTAAAGTTTGAAAGGTCACGAATATCTTTAAAATAAACCTCCGAAAATTTGTGATGTAGCCATTATGATGTGAATACCTATAATGATTGCATTGTGTGTAGTTTAAAAAGTTTTCAGTTTGAGAGCATTTAAAAGCAACTCAGCTACAAGAAGAAATTTTAATTAAAATCAAAATCCAAAAAAGATCGAACACCAAAACTCAAATTTAGTTGTTAAAAAACTAAATATAAATATTTTTTGAATACAATGAATAAAATATGCATTTGTAAATATAAGCTATGTGTGTCCATATTCATGAAATTCTTCACAGCTACACCACTAATTTGCAGCCTTTGTATTCCTAATGTTGTATGGTGGATTAATTTTAATTAATAAATCTGAAAAAATAAAATTCCACAATAATCCATAAGTTAATTGTCCTTATATTTAAAATTTCAAGTTCCAAAAGATTTCGCTAATCCAAAAAGGTTCGAGAAGAAATTTTCAGCGTTACAAGATGTATCAAAAGGGTCGGTACCATAGAACATACTATTTAACCCCACAATTCAGTTCCCAGTTTTTATGTGCATGTCTGTTTTTACTGTGTGTGTATGTGTGGATTCTCAATTTGTATTAAAATACTTATTAATTTTTCTGTTACACACATATATATAAATATATTATGTATTTTAACGGTCATTAAATTCTTATTATTAGCTCCCACTCTCCCTATATATATCTCTTTCAAATTTTCAATCGTTAATAAAATACTTTCTATTCATCCGCTCAAGTTCAAATACATTTTTAAAACTTGTAGTGGATGACACTTGATGTTCATACATTTTTTCAATTATTAATTCATTTAATTAAATTTAATTGGTGAAAATACAGTTTAGCCCAACCGCTTGGCGCAATTTCAAAAACTGCCAAATTTGGAGATTTTTTTTGGTTAAACGTTAATTCCATGAAGCAGACCAGGATAGCCACATTTAGCAAAATACCGCCAAATAATTCCTGTCGCCAAAGGTGGTTGGGCTAAACTGCATTCTGACCATTTAATTTATCGGATGAATTAAGAAACAAGCTAGTGCTTCTACTATGTCATTTGTCTTGCAAAAGTTTTTTTATTTGATTTTCTAATAATTAATTTCAGTTTTATATGGAAGAAAAAAATATTATCTGATATAAGATATTTAGCAGGATATAAATTTAGGAATAAATACCGTCAGTGACGAAGCGTGAAGATCGCTGGAAAAGAATTTCTTTTCTCTCTTAATATTGTGATTCTGTCATATGTATATACATATTTATATTAATTGTAATTATTTAATAAAAAGTAACTAAAATAAAATATTTCTTTGTTGACTTAAATAGGAATTGATTTTAAATTTTTTTTAATATTACTTGTTTTTATATTCAGTGCACTCAATTTAGTAAGAAACAGCTTAAATAAGTCTTGTGCCAGATAAAAAGGTGTAATTAGATGTCTAGAATAATTTTAAGGAGCTAAATTATGGAAAGCACTCATCGTATAGAAACGAAAAATAATATACTGTTTACTATCACTGTTTAGAATTTACGTAATGGGGAAAGGCTCTTTTATATTAAAAAGCTTGCATAAGAAATCTGTCTACGTAATGTAGGAAATACAATTTAATATGTATTCATACTTTAAAATCTTTCGCAATACATTTGCAAGTAATAACACATTAAAATGCAATTTATTGAATGTAATTTATAATTCTTTCAGGATAAGTAATGACTTTATTATAAAAAATGTTTTGTAAAATTACATAATTTGGAAATCTTTCACCACTCGATTTTTTTTTCCTTTGGGGACCATGTAGAAAACATCGAATCTTCGAAGGCGGGATAGTTAAAATGGGGGGTATAATTCAATACATGATATAATTGTTGCAATCTATTTTTCATTTGATTGAAAAGTTGAATACTTTAACGAATTCAGCAGTCAGCTCCCCATGCAGGGATTAATCGCCAAAAATTGGCTGGCTTTAAATTCGAGAGACTACAACATTTTTTTTTTCAGAGGAGAGAGAATCTAAATGGGGAGGAGTCTCGACGTGCGGTCGAACGTTGTGGTAAATGTAAAGATGATAGAAATTTGTATCGCGATCCTTCTATATATTCTTTGTTTATTGTGATGTGGTGCTTTGTGAAAAAAAAACCAAACAAATAAACGAATGTTATCTCCCGTATTTAAAGCCCTCCTGTAGAGGGCGGTTTTTTTTTTGTAAAAGAGTGTATGTGGGATGTCATACGATCCCCTCAGAGCAGAGTCGATCAGACAAAGCGGAGTAAGCGAGTTCGATATTCGAGAAAGTTGTGAATCGAGGGGTGATTGAGTGCTAATTGTAATCTGCACTGATCACCAAGGTAACGCAACAGAAACTGAGATTGAATGAATAAACGTTGTTATTATTATTAAAAAGTATGTCTCATCTCATACGAAATTAAGTGAAAGTAAATAGCTAAGTAAGCTACAGCAAGTTAAGTGAAAGTATTTAGCTAAGTAAGCTACCGTAAAGAAGGAACAAAGTAATATGATTTATGAGTTCTAAAGTAATAATAAAAGTTATGTTGTGAAGAGTGGAAAAAGAAAAGTAGTCTGCGAAAAGGTTAAAAATAAGGAGAACCTTAAGTAAATGAAAAAAGAAATAGAGAAACAGTACAAAGTTAAGTAAAGTTAAAGTAGTTTAGTTTTTGTGCGTGGGTGTGAAATGAAGAAATTTAAAATACGATATGTTCGGTCTACGTAAGTTCATTTTGAAACAAATGCATTACAATACCTTTAAAAGTTTTGTTATAGTTTCAATTAAGAATTTAATTTTACTATTAAATATTTTGTATCGTTACTCTATGAGCAAATTGAATACACACTAAATAGTCAATTGTTTTGTAATTTATTTTTAAAAATTGATATTTTCATGTCAGTTAATCAACATGAAGAACTACGTAACAATAAATTGTAATTATTATGTATTCCTTACATATTAATGCTTACATTCAAGGTTTCCTCATTTGGCATTAAGATGCTTTCTTTCTAAATACGATAAGCAAGTTCTACATCAAGAAACATCGCTTCCTATACCTCTAGTGTTTTATCATATTTTTTTAAACTTTTGAGTATTTTTCAAGCTTCGTGTATCAGCAATTTTACTCAGAATTTTGTTCTTGAATGCAAAATCAATATGAGTTGAATAGCAATATTACAGTAAAATAAACCCTTAAACAGAATTGGATTAATTTCTATTGATAAAGTAAATTCCTGGAACTATTGAACATGCGCGGGACTTCAACCATCTAGTTTATCTTTTTTAAGACTTCATATTTTTGAGGATGTCATGTTCGAAGGAATACCTCTGCAATTCCTACACACCCATAAAATAAAATTGCGTTCGCAATAAGAGTTTTCTTATTATCTAGGAAATATATTTTGACGAGCTGAAAGTGAAATAATTTTTTTTTTGTTTTCCTCATTCATTCTTCAAATTATGAGGTAACTCTTTCTCAACGAGTGTGTAATTTTTAATTACATCACTAATTTAATTTAATTTATTTTTCTTCATTTTTTTATTTCACGATAACTACAAAGCTTTGATATTCAATAAAATATTAATGCTTGTTACTTATTTGTGTAATAAATTGATCTTTTCTGTCGAAAAACAAGTATAAAAACCGTTTAATAACATAGATAAATAATCTCAAATATGCGAATAATTTTTTTCCAATAAAAATTTGTTTTCTGTCTTATTATTCTTTTAAATGTAAGCAGTTTAGAATATATAAAATATATCTCAAATATTGGAAAGAAATTACAATGTGGTATTTTGAGTGATATTAATTTTCATTTTCTTTATTAAGTTAACGGCAGAAGTTATCACAAATAACTTTACGATGATTTAAAATTTTTAAAAAAATGATTATGTGTTATTCAAACAATACATACCTAATGTGAGCAAAAATGGGAAAATTTAAGGAAAACTTCGAAAATATTACATATTCCGGATGGATTCGATTTGATATTGATTTGGTTTTTATTAACGCCACATTAGAAGCAACGCGAGGGCTATTGGGGACGGGACTCGTAATTTTGAACCTCAGTCAAGTAATGAGGATGACCTGAGTTGGCACCCACCTCTCGTAACTTTTACACCGCGCCAAAGGGAAGATTTAAATTCAGAAGGGAAATTAATTCAACTGATATCAAAACTGAAACTATACTCTGTTCGTCAACATCATGTTTTCGAAACATTAATTTAACTTATTTTCCATGATATTGGTTTTTTTCAAGTTTCCCACGCATGTGAGGATTTAATATCCATTCAAAACAATTTATTACCTCGTCATATTTATTATTTCAAACAGAAGTATTTAATTAGAAGTATTTTTATTATTTCAAACAGAAGTATTCTTACAATGCATGTGATAAAAAAATCATGTATTGCTTTTTATTTCATCACAAAAAAAAAACTGAATGGACGAGCTACAAATATTTACTGTTTCCAGTAAAAGTAAAATGTTTCAATATCATGTTATACAGATCAATTTAAAATA
Source organism: Nephila pilipes (assembly GCA_019974015.1). Classification (NCBI taxonomy): domain Eukaryota; kingdom Metazoa; phylum Arthropoda; class Arachnida; order Araneae; family Nephilidae; genus Nephila; species Nephila pilipes. Next base: position 21,128 of record BMAW01026806.1, read on the forward strand.
AAAACGATAGTGCATTTCAAACTTCTTTCAAACTGAATGTACTCTTACTAAGCATTTACCCACATTATATTCCGAAATAAAAATTCCATCTATTCAGAAAAATTGTACTTTCTATTTCAATGCGAAAAAGCTTCATTGTTAAAAATGTTCTTAAACATCATTTTTCAAATCGACATCTCTTTTCCTGACATTTCTTTCTCACGATACCCCTCTTCGATTGAAAAAGATCCATCTCAAGATACGTTGGTCCATCTACAACCGATTGATTAAATATTTACTCGACCAAAATTTTTTCCCCTAAGCCCATGTGATAAATAACAAGGAAACTCTCTTCTATTGTGTATGTTACGTTTTCTAAAATACAGCAGCTGCAATCCAATGGCGACTTGCAGGGTTACTGTAAAACTGTAAACTCGCCAGTTGAGCTTGCATGTTCTCACAGCTATAAATGAAATTTGAAAAGTCGTAATAACAATTTATGAATTTATTTATGTATTACTAGATATACAAGATTGTAACGTGAAATGTTGTGCATCTATGAAATCTTTAAAAAGAGAAATAAAACTTGCATTCAATAATATAGTGAGAACGGATTTTTACAGAATTTTAAAGTTCATAAGGATATATGTATCTGAATTTATTAAGGACAATATTTGCTGTAAAAATTTCTTTTTTTAACTTTAGTAATCGAAGCGCTATACTTTAGATTCATAATTTTGAAGTATGAATAAAATCTTAAAAGTATACACCTAAAATTAATTCTAACACTTTCAATTACGAAATTGTCGACTATTGGATGGTTGTTAAAGAGAATTTTTCAGAAAAGAATCGATTCATTTTCTTTATTCTCTCTCTATAAAGGAGATGTTAATATTTTCTATTTCCTTCATAAATTGATTCTGTAATTCAATATTAAATTAATTACATTTTTAAGAGGAAGAATTCTTAAAACTATTTGAATAATTCTTCAAAAACATGTGATTCTTATAAGGAGCAAATAAATCAGCTTCCAATTTAAAAATTTATAAACATTTTTTCCTCTTTAAAGTTAATGAGCAATTTTATTTAACTTATTTTGAATTATAAATTACTATTTTCACGCAGAAAACAATTCAACTTCTCCAATTCAGTTATATTTGATAAGACATATGTAACATATAAATACCTATGATACAAAAGACCATTTACTAAGCTTTTCGTAAACATGTTAATTATTATTGAAATTTATTCGAATGTGTTTCTGTCAGTTGACATGTATAAATTAGTATATGTTAATTGACATAGATTTGATGAGATAATCTTAGAGGCTAAGGATTTTTTTTAAATTTTGTGCATTGTTTATAAAATCAATAACAATTTTTCTTAGAATTTTTTTTCTTAGTTTACATAGAGCTATTCAAAATGAATCATCCGATTTCAAATTTCCATATTTTCAAAAATAAACGACACGGAATGTTAAGTAATACAGGAACACAAAGGAAAAGTGTGGAAGTTTTGTATTGTGAACAATAAGTGAGCCTCGTAGGACTTTGGGAAGCTATTTCACGAAAGCTCTCTCAGAAACTTTCTCTACTACCTCGAATTGGATCAGTTTCAGTGGACTAGATTATTTGATGTTACACAACGGGCCACCTAAGACACCTCATATGGCCCCATGCGATTTCTTCCTTCGGGAGTTTGTAAAAAATAAAGTGTGTGCACCATCATTACCAAAGTGGCCCGGTAGCAAATGATGACAACCATGACCGCAAAGAGCGAGCCATGGTCGCAGACTCGCGCTTTTTGTTGAGTCGCGGGTTCGAGTCCTGAGGTCATTTAAGATCTGCCGTGTAGTCGGGCCTTATGCACTTTAAATCTGTCGAAACCCAAAGTCCTTCCGTTGGCGTAGTGGGAAAGTTAGGAAGGGGGTAAGTGCTCAGGTGTCGTCCTCGTCACTTGACCGAGGTCTAAAATTACGAGGTCCGTCGCCAACAGCACTCGAGTTTTTCCTTGGTGCGACTTTAATTAACATTCATAATCGTCATTACCCACAATTTTATGTGAACCTAAACAACGGTTTCTACTGCTGTACATTCAATTACCACTGACACTGTACATCGTGTTTGGCAGGATTTAACAAATCAACCTGACATTATATGTGTAACCAAAAGGAAGTTATAACGAACTCTTGATATAAGAAAAATTTCTATTTTTTTCCCTTTGCATTCTTGAATTACTTATCATTCTGTGTCGTTTATTTATGAAAATATACTTATAGCATTTTGAAATTGGATGTTTTATTTTGAATAATCCTGAAAAACATATATTTTTATTTTAAAATATTTGTAGTTAATTTCGGTTTCAGTGTTAAAAGTTATGAATGCTGATAACCCTAAAGAAACCAAGATCGTTATTTATTATACGTTGTTTATATACGTACATATTTTAAGAATATTCCCTTATTAAATTATGCGAATGAAACATTCTTAAAAAAAAATTAAAGGATAATGCAAGAATTCACGCCAGATTTTGTAAACAATATGCATCAGTTACGAAATACGTAGTGAATTTTAATTTTGGTCATCAGTGTTTTTATAATTTTTTCGAACTTATTTAACTTAAGTATCCAATATTTCATTGACAGTGAATCAACGAAATATTGGACTATGACTGGTGAATCATGGCCCTGTTGTGCGGATTAATGAGGCAGTAGCACTTTAAATAAATCTGAGCCTCAAAAATCTCATGTGGTGAGCATGGACGAATAGAGTGAAATGCCAATTTGGAAGGTCATTCAACAATTAATTAAGAAAGTATATTTAATCGTGGTCCATATATTAACTTACTAACCAATTACCCTTGTGTATTTTTACAGTTCTTTCAGATCAATCCAAAATGGAGAAACTGGCGAAGGGCAGTTTCCTTTGTCTTACACCAAACGTTTCTGAAAGGTACACAACTTTTCAGGACGAGGTATCGTCTGTGGTGAATGAATTGTTACCGATGAAGAATATTAGCCGGTGGGTCGAAATTAACTATTTGTAATCTAATAAGGCGCATTGAAAAGATTTTACAAAAATATACATTAAAACGTACATTATTTTGTAAAAAAAATTTGATGGTTTCAATCAATTTCAAAATATGCTATCCATCAAATAAGAAAGTCGGTGTATGCTCTAGACACAGTAGAGAAGAGATACATAGACCGAAAGTTTGCGTACTATCCGGTGCCGTGGTAGCCTAGTGATCCCTAACTAGCGACTGGTGTTGTTTCCATAGAATCATGGGTTCGAGCTCTGATGCCGTTGAAAACCCGCCGAATAATGGGTTGATGCACGTTAAATCTATCGAAGTTCCAAGTCCTCCCTTTGGCATGATATGGAAGGAGGAAGATGCTGTCACTTGATCGAGGTTCAAAATTTCGAGATTCGTCGCCAATAGCCCTCGTGTTGCTTCTAAGAGCAACGTTATTAAACAATCAATCAAAAAAACTCCGCATGCGACCCTCCATTGATTTTACAGCGTCTGTGTTACATTGTGTTACTTCATCAAATATAAATCCATATGAAGTTTGAGAGATTTCATAATTACAAAAAGATCTCTGAAGAGTTCGTAGCTTTGTGCTGGACATTCACGTCAACTTCCATGGTTTTCAATGTAGCTTACCAGATTTCTTTATAACCTTGCGCTGTATTCTCGAATACCACATTCATTGTCTTCAGTGCAACTATCAGGGCTTCTCTATGATCTTGTGCTGAACTATCCACTCCTACTTGTTCGGGTCACCAACACGGAAGTCGCCTAACTCGAGATAAAAAAAATGGTTACATATTTTAGGAACAACAATTTATTAACAATAAATATATTAAAAACAGATTTAAATTAACAAAAAATATTAGATGACGATCTGAACAGCTAAAAGAAAGATGTGAAAATTTGAAAAAATTCCTCAGTATTCTTATTTGTATAAAGTTGTAGCAAATAAACAGAAGGACTTTAATTTACTTCTTTACAATTGTTCGTTCATACTCAATCGGTTCGCTTTTTCACGACTGCTTGCTAGTTCTCATGGTGGTAGTTTCGTGAGACACCTCAAGTTCAATGTCAGCTTTGATTAAATTTAATGACTAATATATAACTGGCATCAGCCAAGAAGAATCATTTTTCTGATTTCCATAGCAAAATATCACAAGATATAACTCCCCCCCCCTTTTTTTTTTGACATTTCATCACAACGTACTTAGTTCGCAGATGTGCAAAATGATGAGTGAATGTATTTAAATTGCAATCTCATTGGATATACACAAAAGCGTTGATAAATCAATATTAAATACTGAAACACAAGTTTCTTGGATAAATATATTTTTGAACAATCTTTTCAATACAATATTAACGAACGTTAACAATTAGAAGACGAGGAATCCCTTCACTAACGAAAATGTATAGTTTCATGCTTGATTACTACCTAGAGATAAAACCAAATATCACTACATAAATACATTGTTTCGTATTGATCGAATTATTATTATTGTTGTTGTCTGAAAGAATATTTAATACAAATTAAAGAAACTTATGTTTGACGAATTCTTTTTGTAATTTATGACAGTAGTTAATACCAAGTTTGACTTCGTGTCTTGACGCACTGGCGCTTGTTGTACGCAACGTAAAAAAAAATACCTTCGCTAAAACAGTCGATCTCTCTTGACACTATGAAAGAAAAACTGTTGATACTCTAAGTATAAATATGTAGCGATACTATTTACTGTATTTAGTAAAATATACTTGTGCATTCAGGATAATATTTTTTTATATAAGCAATTTATGAAGAGAAATTTAAATTTGTGTAATAAATATGTGTTACAGTGAATTAAAATGTAAATTCTGTTCAAGCATCACTTAAATTCTTCAAATAATTCTCAAAAAATCAAGTCGCACGAAAGCTATTCGACCCTTTTATAAATAGTAGAGAATCACTACGACCTTTTAAGTTACAGATAACCCATGCAAGTATCTTATAAATCATAGAGAATCTATTCGGACTTCCCAACTCACAAAGAATCTAACATACCTTGGTCTTAACAAGTTGCTGCAACCTTGCGATATTGCTATAACAATAGAATTAAATGAGTTGTAGTAGACCGAAAATGTATGTAACAAAAAAATTGTTAAATTGTTTGAAATGTACCAAAATTGGTACTTTCTAAACAATACATACCTCTTTCAGGTATTTAAAGCACGTACAAAAGGCTTAGTAACGTCCGGTGCACTTTTTCTGGTACAGAGGTTATCTACGGGAAGAATGTACAATTGGTATAATTTAAAATTTTTTATGTGTGGTATAAATTAAGATTTCTAAATGTAAATGGTAATCAGGCCATTTTGATGACACGTAAAAATGAATGAACAAAAATAAAGTGATGAAAATGAAATAATTTCTTCTACGAAATTTGAATCCATTCAGAAGGCCTCATTTGATGGCCAAGGGGAAGCCATAGCTTCTCTATCCTAGAAATTGACTCTTTATGCTTTTACAGCAACTGTGTGGTGAAAATAATTAGAATAAATAATTTTTTGAAACTTTTTTTTATTCTAATTTAGAACTTTAGTGGGTTTTTTTTTTTTTTTTTTTTATAATTTTTATGTGAACAATCGTTTTCTGAACGATTTTATTCTGAATAAAATTCATATAACAAAAGACTGTGAAATTATGTATTTGCGAGTATATTATGTATATTTTAAACTATCCTATAAGAATTAAATTGCTGCTTTTATATAAGAGAACACTGATTGTTTTCAAGAACTACATTTTGTCGCAGAGATTTGATTTGAAGAAATTTTTCATTCGAAACTCCTTTATGTGTCTTACATAAAACTGTCATCTGATACTGTAAATTCCAACAAAACAATATGCAATAAACGCATAACCATTGAAAAGTATATATTACGAAAGGTTGAACAGAAGAAAGAATTACAACTACTATACATTGTTTAGTGAGAATGTAGTCATAAAAATAGAAAGTTCACAAAATTGGCTCATATCTTTTATTTTGTTCTTTGAATTTGAAGAATCGCCCTTCGTTCTTTCAACAGTTCAACGAAATGGAAATAATAAAAATTGAAGTATTTCCCTATTTTAAATCTCAGATTTTCGCACAGCGGTAAGACTTAAAAACAATGCATCTGCAACGGACAATAAAAGAAAATAATTAATCATATAGTTTATGACAAAATGAGCTTAATTTTTTTTTTGCGCTAGATAGTATTGTATTTTATTTCATAACGGCAAGTTCTTCGTACACGTATTATTTTCTGTAAATGTTCATAAAACTGAGCACGCACAATAACTTTGCACTCACCAGTCAACATGTTAAATTATTTGAACCATGTTTTTAGTATGCAGAAAAGGAAAAGACACAGATTACATAATAAACTAAAAATAATAATTTACTAACAATCATTTTCATTACTTTAGGTAAACAGTGCTCTACTAGTAATAGTTAAATGTCTACTACCTTCGAAATTGATTATATTGTTCTCTCATTTACATCAGAGGCTGCGGTAACCTAGGGGTCATTGTCACGGACTCGCGGCTGGCAGTTTTCGTCGAGTCATGGGTTCGAACCCTGGTGGCACGAAAGACCCACCGTGTAGCCGGAACTGATACACATTAAATCAGTTATGGCTCAAAATCCTCCCGTGGGCGTGATGTGGAAGTTAAGAGAGGTAGGTGTCACCTGAGGTGTCGTCCTCGTCACTTGACCGAGGTTCGAAATGACGAGATCCGTCGCCAATAGCCTTAGAATTGCTTTTCGGTGCGACAATAATGAACAATCACTCTCATTTCCATCGATCACATACAAATGTCAGCGTATGAGCCACCTGACGTAAGTGACTACCAATAACCTGCAAACATGAAATAAAACAGAAATGTTTCCCATTTATTATAAAAGACAGCTTTAAATATATCCAAAAACGAAGATATTGCTTAAGAATGATAAGTTAACAAAATATATAGAGGTTCTGAAAATGTAATTAATTGTTCAAATGTTCCCAAAAATTATCTCGCAGTTTCAATGAATTGTAATTACTTTTTTAGAGATTGTGAAAAAGTGATTATTCGTATTTTAATTTCTTTTTCCCATTAATGAACTATCCTAATTTATTTCAATATTCAGATTTTGAAAAATAGGGAAATCAAAGAATTTTCTAATAATTTCATTATTTTGAAAATTTGAGATAATTCAGTACAAGAAGAATAAGAAGGATATTTATTTTTTTTTAAAAGCAGAATACAATTGCATTCTTATTCATATGAAACTTTGCTATGAATGGAATTAATAGTACATATGTAAGTGAACAAAAAGAAATTAATATTATTTAAAATTCCTTTGCCAATTTAAAAAGATAATTTTACGTTTCATAAAATCCGAGGAAATATTTCTATATTCTTCTTTAACTAATAATAATGTTACTTTAATTATTGTTTCAATGAACAGAATCGTTGCAATTAGGAGGAAGAATTACACTTTTCGGGAAGTCACAAGTCTGAAGCTGTTGGACTCCTCTAGAGAGAGTCAAGGTAAATAAAGGATGTAGTAAACAATAATATTGAATATGTATTAATAAAATTTTAATTTTTATGAGCAGTACGGTTTCTAAATTATCAGATATACGTATTAATTGTATTTGGATAGCATACAAATTGAACGCAGTGCTCATTAATTTCAAGCGAAGATATAGAAAATCTTCAATTTGATATTTGAAGCGAGTTTATTGTGATTTTTAGATTTCAAAAAAGTTCTTAAGTTTTTAAAAAGTTTTACTATAGAAACGGTCAGATGGGTAGGAAAGTCACTAAGTACTGTGTTAATATGTTTTTCTGGAGAGATTGAGTCTCTTAACCCTCTATCTCCAGTCTGAATAAAAATAAAGATTGAATCCAATTTCAAATTGTCCAGATTTTCACTCTTCAGATTAGAATAGGAGTTTGCAGAAAATGGTTTCCAACAGAGCAGGTTTGTGAATTCACAGTGTAGCTCTCTAATGCCCAGGGCAGAATAGTATGAAGTGTAAAAATCTGCAGTGTAGTGCTTAAAAAGAGTAAGAGATTTAAGCGATGTTTATTAGATCGTTTAGTTTATCTTGTAGAGGTAATTTTACTTGGAGAGGGAAGGGAGTGCGGGTGAAAGTCGGGAATTTTCAGTGGATGATGGACGTTCTCAATCTACTTGGTAGGACTTAGAAAAATTTTCGGAAAGTAAATTTTGACAATGTTTTTTTATTAGAATTATTTTTACAAATTGTGGAAAAAACTTGTGTTTAAATTTTAAGGCGTGGATTCATCAAGTCTTTGAATAAAATTGTTTAGTTTATCTAATTTGTTTTAGTGCTTCTCATCCTTTTTCAAGCAACCATGTGATTGGGAAAAACTCAGAGTAATTCTTTTCATTTATTGCATCAAAGATGCTCAAATAGTTTTGGTTGGGGTTAATTTTAGGTTCATTAGTCTTATCAGGGGGAGAGGTATAATTTTCTGAAACTGAAAGGAGGTACGTGTCACCTTTCAAGTACACGAAGAATTTCTAAGAAACACACGAAAAGCCTTGAAAAAAAAATGCTATGAGTATATTCGTTACAAAAATCAGCCATTCAACATAATTTTTAACAAGGCAGCAACATTAGAAGAATGCAAATGCTATGAATCGTTATCAAATGATAAAATAAACTCGGAGTTTTGGCTAAAAGGAACCTTTCTGATAGGAAATATATTTAGTGCATTAATGATTAAAAAATAACAGTTAGAATCAGCATGTAGTCTCAATTTGTGATTTTTAAGCTTTTTGTACATAACCCATAATTTGAAACAAACAAAAAATGTATAAATTACTCTATTTTATTTTAAATGTTAATTTTTCATTCGCAAAGGATATCTATGAAAATTAATATCACTTCTATATTTTAGTTATCCTCTCATAGTATATAATAAACTAGCTGCAGGAAAAATCCAAAATAACGTCGTACATTTCGAGGTTATATACAATTCTCGTCAATACAAATATAATATTCATACTTTAAGGAAAATTTGTTAGAAACCTGTCAAGTATAAACTAAATAAATTTAAAATTCTGCAATTTTTAAATAATTTATGAGCTATAAGCTTCGAAAATAGGAAAATATTTTTAAAAAAATTCCACTATATATGTTTTAATAAAATTGTTATCGAAGTCATTTTTGGATAATCTTTTTAAGCAAAAATGCTAACAGAATACATTCCAACAAAAATACGCGAAATTCTTGACATAAAAAAGTACATAAATATATATGTTTCTTAAGTTCATGGTTAACGTTTACAGAAAACAAAAAAATATAAAAATCAAAAATATGTAAAAATAAATTTTTTTTTCCGTCTTACAATTTTTAAAAATCTTCTTTAGGAAGTAGACTGTTCTAACACGAAGTAAGTTTTGAATGCTTAAAGTCGCTTTAACTTTTGAAAAATGTTTGAACACAATATATTTATAAATGGTAAAATTTTCTGACGACCTACATAGGTCTTTTTAACATAATTCTGGCCTACATTACTTTTTACATAATTCTGGCTCTTTCAAAAATTCTTTCCAGATTCGTCTATATCAATCTCCGCATTTGTTTCTACGTTTCAACAAGCATAAAAATTTCTTTAATGAAGTATCTTTTAATTACCTCAGAACTAAACTCAATGATATTGTAATCACTAAAGATAGACTCAAATTAATAGACTTTAACCGACTCTCTACTGATGCCAATCACGCCAAACGGAAAAGCGATGGGTCGCCAACTCCACTTCCTGAATAGGATGGTCCATTGACACACAGCTTGCCACTCCACTGGAAGGCACAAGCAAGGATGAAAGCAATTTTCTAGGATTGAGATTATGTGACACATAGCGTCCTATTGACGCGTGGGTGGTGTTAGAAGGAGGGAGAGGTTCTGATGACATTGCCTACCCCCCAAGGGAAATTGCTGTTCTAGAATTCCATTCACTTACAAAGTGCAATGGAACACCCCCGCCCTTATCCCCTTAGCTGCTATAATGGAGTTCCTTTTCTCAAGACGTTAGGACGAAAAAGGGATTTTTGCGGGTGAATTTGGCGACTAAAATGTGTGTCCAGTTTTTTCTGTAATCAGAGTGGTACCATGCATTTAGATGTGTACGCAGAAAACATCCGAGTGAGGGTATATATATAAGAAAACTACGTGACAGTTACCCGCACTAAGACCTTTTCCTTCCCCGAAAGTCTGAACTGAAGAGGATTATCCGGTAAAATATAAGAACTGGGGTTGTTGGATTCAGATCGTTATTGGAAAACTTTTTTTCAGAAAACTGACTTTGGCATATTTTTTGCCCCCCTTCGTTTTTTTTTTTTTTTTTTTAAGGTTTCCTTGACTTTTTTAAGACCGTCTTTTGGCTTAATGTTAGAAAAGGACCCAAAATGCTACTTTTAAGCTGAAAAGATCGAAAACTCTTTTTGATACAACAACAACAAAATCTCCAATATTAATATTGAATTCAGACTTTATTAGTGTAAATATTGCAATATACTTTAAAATATTTACATATTCTGTTGGAAGGGTTTCTTAGCTACTATTAATTGAATCAATTTTAACATTGCACAATAAATTAAGAAGCAAGAATTTTACTATATTTTAATGAAATAGTATATAAATTTACATGATCAATCTGACGATATTGATAAGGAATTTTTTTTTCCTATTAAAAAAAAGCTTTTCTAGTATTGGTCCCGTTATTAAACCTTAAACAAACACAGTTAGAAATATTTGGCAATTTTTTGTTATCTATTCAAAATATTATTTTTAGTGAGCTATTTCATTTAAACTGAATAAATGATTATTACCAATTATTATTTATAACTTAACCAGTTATTATAAGTAATAATTGGCTATACATTAAATTTAATTGGATTGTTTCAAACATCTTTTATTACATATATTTAATAAAAAAAAGATTTGCAGCATATCATTATTTATGCTGTAACGATAGTTATTTAATTTAGGAATTATTTATAAACATTACTTTTTTCATTATCTATTCAGCAATATATGAAAGATCAAGATACATTTTAAAATATCAACTTTATAAACAAATATCACATTAGATAATTCCCAAAATTAGCTTTCATTTCTTTTAAGCTAATTCCAAGAAAAAAAATCGTGTTAAAATATCATGCAGATTTTTAAAAAAACGAAAAAAAAATTTTTTTTCCTTAAAAATATTCAGTGACTTTCCATCAAAATGGGAATTTTAATGAAGTTGTTTGAAAATATAATTGAGACTAGAATAAGATTAATATTAGAGATAAAATAAACGGAAAAAAATATTAGAAACAAAAAAAGGTTATTTTAAAAGTGATAAAGGAAAAAAATATTTTACAACTGAACAGTTTACAAATTTTTCACAATCAAATTTTGATTCTTTAGAAATTGATAAATATTTTGATTTGACTACTAATTAATTCATTGATACATTTATTGTTTTTGAATTTAGAATGTTATTTTACTTTCATTTTTAGGTATCTATGGACCTCTTTGGATATACCGAGAAAATTACGGCAACAAACAAAATTAGTAATCAATTAGGCACAAATCATAAGTAGAAACATAATTAAAACTTTAAAAATCTCACACTGATTTCAATTATAAATATGTTTCTTTTAATTATAAAATGTTTTGAATTAAACAAATAGACTAATTTTTAATTAAATTATTGTCACACACACACATACACTCATTAATACTCCTAATTTATTTGTAAACAAAGAATACGATCATATGATAACTGGGGAAAACAGCTTTAAGATTTCAATTCATCAGCCATTTTGAAGTTGTGAAAATAGTGCTAATCCTACAAGATTCCTATTTCCCTCTTTAATTCTAGGGTATCATATTTCTTGGAATGGGAAACAAAGTGCAGTAAAAAATAATGAGGCTTTCTAAGCAATAACGTTTTTTCTTTGATTCTTGAGACTAATTTTTTTTTATTTTAATGATTCGTTTGTGGATTTTTAGATCTTTAAAAATATTTTTAGAAGCTAAATTTTAGTTAAGTAGAAAATTTCACCAATTTTTGCAATGTCTGAGATTTTATATATTCAAATAAATATAATAATCTAGATTTGAGGAGAAAATTAGAAATTTCAGTAATTAACATTATATTAACGGATTCAAACTGGTTGCTACTCAGGTGCTAGTTTACTACTGTGGAGAGTTTACTTTCTGCATCGGAATATTATGACTACAGTGAAAATGAATTTTAAACGAGACATATGAATATTTTGAGAATGGTTTTATGCAATGCTGACCTGAGTGAAATATGTAAAATTGATAAAATCTTTCGTCAAAATTAATCTAAATTTTGATATTCAATCATACTTTTTTTAACCACTAATATGGTATGTTATTACCAACTAATACTATATTTATACTTGCTTTGTTTACACGCAAATCGTTTAGTTTCATTTTACAAATAATTTGTATTTTGCTTATCGCGAGTCAGATACATTGAAAGAAATTATTTCCTTTCCCCCCTTTTTTTCGTACATAAGTGCTTTTATATAATATATAAGAATATAAGTATATATGTGTGTATGTGTGTGTGAATTTTATTAAGAGTAATTAAAAGTATAGTAATTATAATTTTTGTTACTTTTTCTGTATTTTATGTATAGTTTGAAGATTTTTTTAAAAAAAATTTTGTTTTTAAATTTCTCTCTGATAGAGGGACATTGCTACATTTACTCGGGATGTAGCAATCGAGAGTAAAAGTGGGATATTCGTGTTGTGTAGATAATCGTGTAGCGGGATAATCGTGTTCTGTGTAGATAATCAGGTAGCGGGATAATCGTATTCTAATAAGAGCGGGAGAATCATGTTAGCGTTAGATGTATGTTTTGTTGATGCTAAATAATTAACCTCATATAAGCTTTTTAATCTGATTGAACAGTTTTTGGATTGTTATTTTCCTATTTCTATTAGCTGATGCTTTGGTATATTTCTATTTCTCAGTATATATATATATTGTGCAATGTGGTCATTTGCATTTTGTTAATTTGAATTTATGCAATTTCCATAATTGTTTGCAATATTTTTCTGTTCGGAATGTTGAGTCTTTAAAACATGTTTAACCAGCTAATCTGTCATCAGCCAAATTCAAAATTTATAAATGTTTCATTTTGGATCTTCTCGCCTTTGTTCTCTTATTTTTTTTTTTTGTCACATTTTGGTTTTTCATTTATGATCTGAATTTTCCCTTATTGCTCTTTTTATTACCTTGCTTTTTTTTTCAAATATTCGATCATTTTCTTAATTGTTTCGTTGTGCAATTATTACTTTTCTTTTTTTTTCTATATTTTTTTTTTGCTTTTTGAAAACATTGTAATTTTTCTTTCACTTTACTTTTTTTTCTATAATCTAAAAAACTATTTTTTGTTATTCTTGTAAATATAAAAAATGCTTAAGGTTTAATTCTTGTTTCTGTAACAATTTAAATTATTCTGTTACATTAATGAAATAATATATATATATATATATATATATATATATGCAGCGTGATTGCGCATTGCGTAATACCACCAAAGGGCGTTGAACCTCGTTCTTCTTGGATTATAAACAGGTGAGCAGAGCTTGTTTGCGTGTATTCAATCTTTTGCAGAGGGACGTGTTTTAACTAGAGATGCCATTACGCCGTCATCGGAGACAATACGAGCAGCTGTCAGAATTCGGCAGGGGAAGAAATAGGGATGATGGAAACCAGTTGGTCAGCTCGGCGAGCAGCTCCCACCTAGGCTGTTCTGACTTAATGTGAAGAGGTGTTGGGACCAGTGGACAATAGGGAATTCTGTTTCACAGCGACCAGGCTCTGGGTGCACGCATAGCGCCAACTGTCTCATTATCCACCATCTATACGCATGCAACACCTTCACTACAGGAATGTGTGTCAGTTCGCACCATCGCAAGGCTCCTGACTGAAAGACATTTGTTATCGCGGCTCCATTACGTCTACTGCGAATGACACCCAGTCACCGTCGCTTCCGTTTGGAGTGGAGTCGCGCTCCAAGAGATTGGACCTCAACCACGTGGAATCAGGTCGTCTTTAGCGACGAATCTAGATTCAATTTGAGCAGCGATGACAAACGGGTACGGGTATGGAGGCCCCGTGGTGAACGTCTGGATCCTGCCTTCTCTGTACAGAGGAACACCGCTCCCACAACTGGTGTGATTGTATGGAGTGCTATCGCATACGCTGTAATACGGTCAACCCTAATATTAATCTGAAGTAGGTTCCAGACATTTTTCAGCCACATGTGATGTCCCTCATGGCAGGGCCCCTTTTCAATAGGACAATGCTTGCCCACACACAGCAATGGTTTCACAGGATTGCCTCCGCTAAATTTCCATCCTTCCCTAGCCTGCTCAATCTCTAAATTTGTCACCAATTCATCATATCTGGAATCATTTAGGACGGCAAATTGGACAGCCGATGTTTTTGGTCTAATTAAAGCTGCGTTTACAGCAGCTGAGGAACGATACGTCGCAGGACAACTTATGGGACTTGTATGGCTCAATACCCGAGACCGTATCACATCATGCATTCATGCTATAGGTGGTACAACAGAGTTCTAAAACTTCCAATCATTTGTAATGTTTCCTACTATAAATGATCATTTTGAATTGATTTTACCATCACTTATTTACCTCAACGTTGTACTTACTATGTAAAATTAAGTAAGTAATTCCATTAACAATTTTTAACTAAAAGAAGAAGGGAAATTGAATATCTTATATAGCTACATCCAACTTTTCGTTGTGGTGATGATTCAACAAATCAGTGACATACTCACTTTCGAAAATAAAACAACCTTTTTTAATGAAAAAAAAAATGATTATGGCATTTATAATTATTTTACTCGTTAACACAAGGTATGTATACGAAAGAGATAAAAAGAAATCGTGCAATATCTGGCGATTTAACACTTGCACGCGACTAACTGAAAAGTACCTATGATTTTTGCCATTCCCCGTAATTTAGCTCGCAGAAAGCTCCAAAAATAATTGCCTACACGCAACTGTATGTATGACTTGGTATAAAGGTTCGGATATATATATATATATCGTATATACACCCCGAAATCATTCTTGACGTTATTTTCTAATAATAAACATGTTATAGAATAATGGTTTGGAAAGGAAGCTTTCTCCTCTCTCTCTCTCTTTCTCTCTCTCTCTCTCTCTCTCTCTCTCTCTCTCTCTCTCTATATATATATATATATATATATATATATATATATATATATATATATATATAGTTTGAGGCAGTCCTGTGAAACCTTGCTGTGTGTGGGAAAGCATTGTCATATATTTATAAAGTGTTCCAAATGCTACTCTGAATGATAAATTTAGTTTGAAAGTCTATTATAACTGTCCCGTAGCAAATTTATAATATATAAACAAAATTTCTTGTTTAATTTTAAATCGTAATAATTCATTCATATTAAGTATATAATTTTCTAATTAATATGATTTCTATTAATTATAAGTTACTAATAATTATATTATGAATAACTTTTTTCTCTTACACTTTAATATTCAATTTCAAAAACGGTTGCATCAGAAAAAACATGTAATTAACATTAAGTTAATTCCAACTCGAAACTGATGTCGCAGCGATTTTTTGTTTGTGAATAGCAAAGTGTATTAATTTTTCTTTTTTATAAATAATGTGACCATTTACAGACTCGTAAAAATCTGGTTATAAATTTTGTTCATTGACTTCTAAATTTTAAAATAATATTTTGAAAGTGTGGTCATTGAGTGATTCTTAGTTTAAATTAATTCGTTAATGTTATTCGTTATAAAGAAATCTATCTAAATACTTTTAAATCACTGCTTATATATTCATTTTACAATTTTTTTTTTTAAATATGTGAATACATTTAACACATTTCGCCTACTCAATAAAGAACTTTTTTCCCTATCTGAATAGACTAAGAAAACGTTTCTTGTCTTCAATGCTGGAACAAAGCCACTCCGTGTTCTTTTTGGCAATTCCTATTTCTTGGAAGTTGACACATTTTGCCGAACGAGCATCTCTTTCATTCCTATGAATAAATATTAGCATTTGCAGACCACCGCGTTAATTAGAGACAGAGATAAATCTTTCAAAATTATGCAGTTGACGAGATTCGATTAACAGTATTCAAAGTGAAAATAAAATACGATTATTTCCCACCTGTTAGCTGTTAACTGCGTCGTCGACAAATCGTCTGTCGCATAAACAATTCTTTTGTCTAATTGTTAAGGTCAATTTATCTATCTGATTTTATGTCTGGAATTTTTTTAAATTCCTTTTCCCATTTGTTGAATTGTAATGAATGTACTAAAGTTACATAAAATTTACTTTCGTACATGATTTTATGTGAATAATTACAATAATCATTGATTAAAATTTCATTCATTTAAAAATAATTGGTGCTATGACATTTTTAAAATAAATCTTTATAAAATTAAATACAAAATATTTGTTAAAAATACTAAGTTATTTTAAGAAAATAATAAGAAATTCATTTTAATTAAAAATAAATAGTTATTAAACCCCCGTGATACGATTTCAATATTTCCAAACGACACTAGTTATTTTCGTTTGTTTAAAAAAGTTTTAAAAGATCATTGTTCCAATTCCTTCTCTAAATTTAATACTTATAAAAAATTATAGGAATATCGGGAATTGTTAAGCAACCTTTCTATTAATTTATATTGTTTTCAGAATAATTCCTTACCGATAAAAATTACTAAATAAGAATCATTAGATGTATCTGAATTTGAAACGATTTTCTAATAATTATTCAGAATATAACATTCTGTTTATTATTGATTTATTAAAATTGTTTCGTCTATATTCGTCTAGAATTAATTGATTATTTGTACGAAGCTTATAAAAATATAAATCGTGATCCTGGAATCAGGAGGATTTTTAGCTAATTCAAAGTTTTTCTTGGAAATACCGGAATGTTAATTATGTTATTAAATTAACATTTATTATTCATTTAATACAAACGATTCTTGTCGTTTCATAAGAAATTTTTGCATTTAATTAATATTTATACATATTCATTGAGTTTTATTAAAATTTAAAAAAAAAAACTCTGAGCAATGTTTTTTAGTTAAAAAGTCATGTTTAATAAAAGTTTAGTAATATTTATGAGAAGTGACTCATGAGAGTAATTCATGTAACTTTAGTTGGTCCAAAAATCTTAGGCAGTATCACACAAGGCGAGAGTAATAACTATTACACAGTCTTTTTTTTAATTTATTTAATTAACTGATTTCACACACTCTTAGTTTGAAAAATTAAAGAAAGTAGACCTATAATTTACAACTAACCATATTTTCTGGTGTATAAAACGTACTTCTTTATTTATCTTAAAAACTCATCTTCGAAATAGAATGCGCTTTATATAACGAAGGTAAAAATTGGTTTCTTTTTTTCAGTTTTACGCATTCATTTTTAGGTTCCAAAACCTTTGTAGTTGGTTATGATGATACAGAAGAATCAGATGACACTGACACATGTTTTTCAAGTTTCTGTTAGTACAGTTTACCTATCACTTATTATTTATCCTTTTTTTTAAAAAAAAAAATTTAAAAAAAAAAAACCCTTTAAAGTTTGGTATCCCAGAAAATTGTCTCGTACACCGGCAAATACGATAATTGAAAAATATAAGACATGAGAGTCGGAACAGAATAATTCACGAAGTTAGATTATTCTAGATTAAATTTAAAACGTCCTGCTGCCTTTTATTATCCTGCTCTTGCGTCATGTCTTAATAACATATATTAAGCAATAAAGACTAACTCCAATTGAAAACACATAAAAACAAAATAGTTTATTAACTATCACTGAAAAGAATAACTAATGTAGCTCTCTCTCTGATCCCAACTAACTTATCAATTTTAACTTGGGATCAACTAATAAACTCTTAGCTTACTACTTCACTTGTTTGCTATAATCGATTCACAAATAGCCGATTCTAATCCTAATAGTTATAATATAACATCCGTTTCAATCCTCAAAACTGATAGAAGATTTTCAATCCAAATGAGTATTCTCTGTCAGCAAATCATTATCCTCTCTCTACCTTTTTTTTTTCTTTTCACACTATTTTCTTTACATATCATTATCTAAATCTCTTCACATCACTTCTATCTTCATCTAATTTACTTAATCACATTTTAATCACGGTCGGGAAATAATTGTAATGTTATGCAATTCAAATTAATATAATGTCCCCAAATTCAGTGAAGAAAAAATTGCGAATAGCCCAACGTCAAAGTTAAATTTGAGATCAAGTGGTTGACTATATTTCTTTAAGAAGCAATGTAATTCAAAACACATCAGTCGCCTTTTCAACGGCATCCAAGATTAAACTAGCAAATGCAGTTTGCATAACGTGCTTTCATAAACCAACTGTAAGTTACCGCCGGCTTGCTGGAAGAAGTAGAAAGGATTGGAAAGAATAAAATCTCATTTACAATATTTAAGAGTAAAAATAAGAGCGAACCTCAAACAGTATTCTTTATTTATTAAACTCAGCGCTGAATCTTTGCAAGAGAAAAAAAATCCGAAAACAATTAACGCAAGGATGGTGAGGTTTTCCCAGAGACTCTACAAACGAACTTAACGAGCTTCAAGGAAAAGGATTCTTGTTTAGATGCAAGCGGAAACGCGCCGCTAAACGCTCAAAACGGCTCGCTTTGTCACCTAATATCTATCTTTATTTACGCCGCACTGATTAAGATTATGTAGAGGGTAGATGAAAGAGGATCATGTAAAAAAAATGCCTCTTATTTGTGGAGAGCCTTGAGAGAGAGAAGCAAGCGGTCATCGACTCAAATCTAGAGCAAAGAGATGGAAGGGGTAAAAAAAAAACTTTTCTCCACTCAACACTCGCCGTGATGAGGAAAGAAAAAATAAAGCGCCAAGTACCCTTAAACAAAAGCTTACAAACGTGTCAGGCTTTTACACCTCCAGAATCCGGAAGATATTATATGACAGCCTCTTGAACTCTGTGTTAATCTATGTTTCTATTCCGCTTCTGTGATATAACACCCTTTGCTTACTCCTGGAATCATCAACGCATATTATCGTTTCAAAGTTCATGGAACAAGTTGTTTGTCGACATGTAATAAGAAAATTGCCGGTTGAGTGTTCGATAAAAGAAACATCTTTTTTAAAAAAAAATTTAATGGTAATTATAATCGATTAAATTAATTAGCCTTTTTCAAATAAATTTGTGGTCTATATTACATTATTTAAAATTTATTTTGCTATCAAGATCGAGATTCGTGCAAATTAATCTTTAAAAACATATTAAAGATATATTAAAATACAGATAAACGAATTCTAATCTACTTATGTATTTGTAGTAAATAAATCATAATACAGTTCATTTCAGAAATATTCGGGGAAATCTTAGTTCATTTGGTGCAATTAGAGGGTTTAAAATTTGAGATGATCTTAACAAATTTATATATTATAGCACATGAGGTATGGACTTTTAAACTTATCGAGTTCCAAATTTATCATGTTATGTTGTAAATGAATGAGATATCAAGAAGTATCAACCTTGTCATCAAACTGTATTTCAAAATGATTGTGTTTACCACAAATAGCTCATGAACAGATTTAATTATGCATTAACTAAATAAATTCAGAAGTAGAAGTATGATCACTAAAAAAGATTAAACAAACACATAAGAAAAAATAATTGGGCAATAATACTTAGAAATACTTTTAATAAATTTATGCATAAATAATTATAATTGCATTCACTACATATGAATTGAAAATTGTGCATAAATCTCTAAGTACAAAATGAATAAAAAATTAAGATCGGGAAAGAAGTGAACTTATCTGTTTCTAAATTCATAATTAAAGAGCAAACCGTCATTTATAAATTTCAAATTAGGAAATTCTGAACTTCGAATTCCTGAAATTGAAAAATAGAACATTAATGCATAGTTGCAATTCATATTGAGTTTGTAATAGTTATCTTTAAATATGTAAAAGAACTTATTAAATATCGATATTCATTCGAAATATTTATCTAAAATTAATTATAACCGAAATTTACGATTCCTAAATATGATCTAAATGATAACTGTTTTTTAATATTAAAAGTACTTCTACGAAACAATGCAATTAGATTTTAAGTACAATGTTAGCAAAAATAGAGTATGATATATTCATAGCTATATAACAAAGCTAATGTTATAATTAATGAAATCGTATAATTTTACAGAAATCAGTAATATATAGAACAGCAAGGAGATATTGTTTCACGTTCAATATGTGAAAATATTAAGCAGATATAAGAGATTTATATATTCGATATAAAATCAAAAGTAGAATGCTATTTTCCAATTTGTTACATAAACAAAAAGCATTCCCTCTCTTGTTTTCCGAAATGAGATTGAAAAATTACTGTCTCATACAAATATATGATATTTATGATCAATTGTCAACGATTATCTTCTAAGTCAAGATAATATTTTATAGACTTCAATCTTGGTTTGAAAAGAGCAAAAAGCAATATTAAAATAAAAACTATTTCCTTTACCATTTTCTTCAATAGCGTATGATAAGAGGAAAAAAATTCATTAATAAAATAGGAATATAGGAGAACATTTTTTCACTTATAAAATAAATATTTTTCATTTTTAATTTATGACAAAATATTCTCATTGCTTATAAAAATATTCATTTATAAACGAGAAGGTACACTGGACGCTAAATTCTAAAAGCAAGTTGAGAGAGGGAAGGAGTCATCCGAATAAACCAATCTTAAATTCTTAAAGGTAAATTATTTTCAAATTAAAAAAAAAATTAAATTTATTTGAGTAAACGAAAATTGGTTGATATTTATGACTTAAATCAAAATTGTTGAATATACATCGTTTGAAGAAGTTTCCAGAAGTAAAATAGTTATTTAGATTCTTTTGTTCTAATATATATACTCGTAACCTTAAGCATTCACTCAAATTACAAAACAAAAAAAAAGTTTTATTGAAAAACAATTTTTTTGATCAATTATACCTCTTAAACAATATTTAAGAAGTATTTTGTGAAATAAATTCGATATATACAGATTGCGAAAAGGGGGTAGATAAATCACTGAGGGGGAAGTAAAGGAAATATATATGTGTAATTATCTTCCTGGGTGGCCTAAACAGAACATGTAGGGTGGAATAACATACGAGATCGGTCATGATCATATTTTGAGTCACGTCGACAAATGAACTTACACAGCATCGATGAATTAATTGTAGCGAATGGCGAATCCCCCTTTTTAAGAAAAAAAATAAATCTTATCCAGAATTCAACGTAACTTAAACCTTAAAAACCTTTTTCAAATATTATGTTTTTTGAAACTCTTTGAAAAATTGAAATTCTTGAAAACATTATATCAATACTAAAATTAGCTCCTTTACTAATGATGATTTTTCTACATATAAATCAGCGCTAAACATTTTTCATCACACAATTCCTTTCCTGATTTAAATTTTAGATCTTTTGTAACTATTTCAAATTACATATAATTTTTAATGATCTATGAAAAATCTATGAAAATTTATCATTAATATATTAAAAATTTATAGTTTTTTATTCAGTTGAATAAAAAATCTTGTTATAAAAATGAAATATTTAATCACACTACAGGAGATTTAACACATATGTATCATACTTATACATATACATAACATTAATTTTAAAATCATTGTAAACTACAAAAAATGTATATGAATATAATTTGATTATTTATTTCTCTCACACCTCATACCTCTCTCTCTCACACACACATAGGAATTTTTAAAAAGTTCTAATAAAACATTGATTGTGAAATCAAAGTAATTCATATAATGATAAACTTTAATATATATATATATATATATATATATATGTTATCATAAAAATGTCCGAGGCTGACAGCCTTTCTAGGATTTGACCATCTCTGTAAGTTCATCTTATTTTTACTGTCCTAATATGAATGATATATTAGTCAATGGAAGATTGATCCTTTTTGTAAATTGTAAGTGTTTGCTACTTTATAGTTTTTCTTAAAATTATGAAACTTTAACAGCTTAAAATATACTTATTATTAAATTACTACATTATATTTGGTCTAACATTGCTACAGTTTCCCATAAAATGAAGATTTATTTCAAAATTCAAAAATTGTTCGAATTTCCAGTACATTCTACTCTTAAAAACATTTGATTTTTTTAAAATTAAAAATATAACACAGCTTAAAAGAATTCTCATTTTCATTTGAAATTCAAATAAGATTAGAATATCACGCATCTGGCAATATGGTTATAAAGTCATTTATAATAATTTGTTGAATATGGAATAAGAAGAATTCGCATAAAACTTTTCTAATCATTCTTTCTAATAGAAATAAGAAACTAACTAATATAGATTTCCACTTAGTTTTAAAAAGAATTATTAAATTATGGTAAAATCATTCATAAACTCATTGACCTTCAACTTGTATTTGTAATTTTAATTAATAATTAGATCGTTTTAATAATGTTGTATGCATACATGCATTGATTATATGTGATTTCAAATATTCTTTAAAGATATACAGGTATGTAAAGTGTAAGCTTAATTGTAAGTGTTTACTACTTACCTATGTTATAGTTTGTCCCTATCATGGGTGGTAAACTAATGAGGGCTTAGTGTTTATATATAATTATCATCAGGAATTTTTTTT
>BMAW01026806.1:53935-79671 GCA_019974015.1 Nephila pilipes
GTAGCCACATTTGGCAAAATACTGCCAAATAATTCTTGTCGCCAAGGGTAAACCTTTTCTGAATTCTGGTTCCCATTTTTTTTAATAAAATGACTTACAAACTTTCAAATGCATGTTTTGATTTTATGAGTATTATGAATTTCTTAATATGCTCACAAATGTATCTTTTTAAGTAAATTTTAAAGTTAAAAATAACTAACAGTTTTAACTAATATTTCAATAATTTTCTTTAATATACTTTGCTACCATATAAAAACGTTATTTTTAAAAACGTTGGTTTTTATATCGAATTATGTTCTTTCAGATGCACTTATTTGCATTCAAATATGTCAAATAGTAATGATTTGAGAGCAAAAGTACAATAGAAATTCCGTAAGATTAACTTTACATCCACGAAATCAAAATGGCCGGTAGACGGGAGCCTTAAAAATCCAAACTACAATCATGACGTGGGCTCACAGTTTTGCACTGTGGTCTTGCAGCATGCTAATAATTTTCACATTTTCTTTTACTTTAACTTATCTCCAGATTACAGGAGATAAAAATGATTTTTTTTTTTTACCAAATTGTAGAATAAATTTAATAATTGTATTTAAAATATATTATAAGTTCAATTAACATTTAAAGGAGGAGGCATAGAATTTCTTGTCTTTTATTATTTTTCTACTTTTT
Source organism: Nephila pilipes (assembly GCA_019974015.1). Taxonomy (NCBI): domain Eukaryota; kingdom Metazoa; phylum Arthropoda; class Arachnida; order Araneae; family Nephilidae; genus Nephila; species Nephila pilipes. Next base: position 54,608 of record BMAW01026806.1, read on the forward strand.
AATTTCTACTATAGGAAAAATAGAATAACATTTTCATGAAAAACATGTACTGAAAATGCTTTTATATTGAACATAAACTTTCACGAAACGAAAAATGGTTCATTTTCGTTGAAAACTATAATATATAGAAAGAAAAATCCTTCTTTTTGCTTAAATAAAATACAAAGAAAATAAAAACTTCCATTTAGCTTTATGAAAATCGCAATAAACCTTTGTTATGATATTATTCCGAACATTGGATAAAAAATAAAATAAAAAAAAAAAAAAAAAAAAAAACCGTCCAACGCAAAGTCTTGCAAAGAACAGTTTAACCACCAAATGAGCTAACTTTCTTTTTTTTAATAATTATTAAGTTATTCAACTAAACATTAAAATTAAAACAAACGATGAAATGTTGAAGTGGACAATAATATTTTTTTCAGATATTTAAATTAAAGCAGTTAAAGTTTTTAAATTTAACATATTTTAAGCGGAATGTAACCAGTGCTGTAGTAAATTGAAAGTTAATTACTTGCACACTTTATTCTGAAATAAAAAAAAACAATTTATACAATACCTAAAATAATAGCCCCTTTGGTGGTGGTTATTATAATCAGTTTTCAAAAGATGAATAAGCGGCCGCGCTGCGGTTGAGAGTTACAATCACGAGTTTCGTTGATGCCTATGTTCGTAACGAACCGCAGTTCGAATCCTAATTCAACCCAAATTCGTCATGTTGAATACTGGGGACTTCTGCATGTTACGTTCGATTGAGCCTTGGTCAAGTCAATCTTAGGTGTGAGATTACAATTTATCAGGGCATTTCAACGACTGACTGACACAAAATAAGGCTTAATTTAGCGATTTTGCGTTTAAAGCTATTCGATGTAACGTTCCCATTTTGTTTTGCTTTATCTTGTTTTGTATTTTCTTGCCATTCTTTATGTTTCTTATTGGTTTTACTATAAGTTATGTGAACCAATATCGAAAAAACTGAACACAGAAGAAAAATGAATGATGTACATTCCTGTGCATGTGTATGTATAGAAATTTGATAATACCTTTGAACATGTGTATATCATTATGTATGGCACAATAAGTGTGTATAGTGTACGTACATTATATGCCAGACATACGTAGTAGATTATCAGGATATCAAGAAATTACTTCAGATTTCTGGTATCAGCGATGACCTTCTAAAACTGTCAAAACAAAAACAAAAAAATCATGTAGAACTTGAAAATAAGTAACTCTGAAAACGAAGAATCCTAATAACTTGCTACAGATTTACCAATAGTCTTACAGAGACTTATCAACGACGACTTTCAAGAACTGAAAGAACAAGAAATTCATACGGAACTTGGATAAAAGGAGAAAAAGATAGTTATCACAAAACTATCAAGAAGTTCGGTAGTATCAGGGAACTTTAATATGTTTAAGTTTATGTGTTATGCAAAAATTATATTATATTCAGCAAACTACATATAAAAACTTCCCAAAATAAAATTTGTTAACTGTTGATCGCATGTTGCCTTTTCCTACTTTCTGCGTGTTAAAATGATCTCTTAGAACGCTCTTTCATTTAGCGTTTTTTCGTCTACAAGCACGTCCTAAACTTTAAACGAGATATAACTGTACTAAAGTAAGAAGAGTACCATCAATAACTTACATGTTACTTCAGTGTGACACTAATGTTTGCAACAACGGTTTAGTTTTTTTTATTAACGTCGCAATAGAAGCAACACGAGGCTATTGGCGACGAACCTCGTAATTTTGGACCTCGGTCAAGTGACGAGGACGACACCTAAGCTGGCACACCCCTCTCCTAACTTCCACACCATGCAGACGGGAGGACTTTGGGCCCCGACCGATTTAACGTGCATCAGCCCCGGCTACACGGCGGATCTTCAGTGACCAAGGCTTGAACCTGTGACTGAACGAAAAGTGCGACCACGGTAGCCTAGTAGTCATGATCGCGAGGTCGCGAGGCGTTGTTGTATTCTTCGAGTTCTGATTTCGATTCCTGATGCCACTTAAAACCCGCCGTGTTTAGGGGCTGATGCACGTTAAATCTGTCGGGGCCCAAAGTCCTTCCTATATTGTGTGTGGAAATTTGGAGAGGCAGGGTCTCATCCAGGTGTCGTCCATGCCACTTGACTGAAATTCAAAATTACGAGGTTTGTCGCCAATAGCTCTTGTGTTGCTTCTCAGTGCGACGTTAATAAACAATCGTTCATATCCCGCTGCGTTAATGTAGTCGTATCAAATGTATACTAACAAATTTAATCAAGGAGCTTCTGTTTTACGTAAATTGTTACAAACAAATAAGGTTATCATTGCTTCGAGTTCTGTGATTCGTGTTTTCATTCTAGTAAAAAAAGGTAATGTGGTCGAGATTGTTCTTTTAAATTTTGTGACAAAAAATACTATATTCTGGCTAAAAAAAACCTTTATGTTAGAATGTATTGACATTGTATAAAACTTTGATACAAGTATGAGATATCCTGCTTTAGAAAAATTTTCTGCTAAAACATAATAATTTTATAAAAGTATTTACTCGAAAAGTAAGAATTTCACTAGAAATATAAACTAATTAAAATTCTGCCGTGACGTCGCTCTGGACCCTTATCATTAATTTATATAATACGTGAAGTGAGAATGTATACAGTATCATGCAACCGAATAGTAAGAAAGACAACCGAAAGAAATATTTTACTTTTTATTCTACTACTTCTAAATGGACGTATTCACTCGTTTAGGCCTTTAGCACTGGCTTATAAATATGTTCATGCCTCAGTAAAATAAAATAAAAGAGAAAGTGTCAAATAAAAAAGTGGATCCATCGTAAAAGAAGAAGTGAATCTGCTACAATTGAATAATGATTCCCCCATTACAAAGCTTTTATTGAGGTTGCTGCACGCCAAGCTTTCCGTTTCTGTTGTCATTCTAAAATCGCCAAGTAGTTCACAGAATATTGCCAAATAGTAAACATAATCCTTAGGATTTTACATATGACTAATTTTAAAATATCGGTTTACAAAGAAAGCTCTATTTGTCTAAATTTCTTTTTTTGTTAACGTATATTCTAAAATGTTACTTCACTGTGAATAACAACATTACTTCATTCAGAAATAAAATCGTATTACATGTTTACTTCTTATAATTATAATCATACGCAATAAGGAACTTAAAAGAAAATCATCGGCGATATTTTATTTCAATAAGAAATAATTGACTTCTTAAATTAGTTTTATTTAATTTCCGTTCTGAAATCAGTATTTTAATAAAGGGGAAAAGATGCTACATCATCAGCGCATTTTATCAAGCTCTCTAGTATAGAATTTTACTGAAGTAATTATCCAATAAAACAAAACCCATTGCTTATTCGTCATAATATTCTAATATATTCTTAAATGTGGAGAGCTTTATAGCAGGATTATGTAACATATTTCCATATACTTGTTAATACAGGGAACAAAATTGCACTCATCCGGAATTACCTAATTTTTAAATTTTCATAGAAAAATTACATTTGACAAGTAGTTTTTGCTAATTTTGGTACAGAGAATAAAATTTTTCTCTGATACATGTAAAATTTCAGTGAATTTAAAAGTTGAATCGTTTATCATTTAATTGTTTGGTATTTTCTTTTATTTTTAGTATATATCTTAAGTCTTTTATTTTTAGTCCATATGTAAAGTCTACATTCTTTTATTTTTAGTCAATCTGTTTTTCTTGCGGATATCGTACAAATTCAATTCAAAACTTTTCCGTAAAGCATTATTTTATTCTAACCATTCATTATTTATAATTGTATTGCTTGTTTATCGGTGTAAAGTTATTTACTGGAGCAACAACAGTACAGTTGTTAAACAAGAAAGAATTTTTCAGTGAAAAAAATTGAATTGCCGAATATTATTCGAAAAATACTCTATCGATTACGTTTTTAAATTTTTCCATGTATTGTGGACATTTGGCATTTTTTATATAGAGTAAATGAGATTGAATTAAATTTGTGGGATATTTGTAGCCTCTATCTATATAATTATTGGATATTTACAATCGGATATAATGAATTTTTGAGTAGAATGTCCTTCGAAGCGGAAGATACGGAAATCTCGTCGTCTTCATCAAATTGCATTTTCTTAAATAACGATTTTCAAAACATTATTGTGAGATGTAAACAATTTATTTCAGGTAAATTATTTGGGTGTAAACTATTTCATCGGTGTTGAGCATAAGAAGCGTCAAATGATAAATAAACATTTTGTATTTAGAATATTAATTTATTCTTTTTTTATGTTTTTTCTGAATGTGTTTGATACAAATTATTGCATTCTTAAGTATATGCGCAAATAGTTTCAAACACAACAAAGCTTTTAAAGACATGGCTTTTAAACCAGAATGGAATAAAAAGGAATGACGGAAAACAAATTGAGCTCATCTGACATTTCACCTAAAGGTATGAAATGTATAAAAACTTTTTTGTTGGTGGAGACATTGAAGGAAGTTAAAAAGATAGTTCCCAAAATGACAGAATATTTTTAAAAAAACGTTTTTATCATCTTATTTTAATTGTATGACTTTTAGAAATATATATGGATAAAATTTCAAAGCTCTATAACTATATATTTAGCGTGTTATTTACATTTTATTGGCGTTTTAAAACTTTTTCGAAGCTTTTTATTTTTCCATGACGGTTAATCAATATAAAGTTTTGAATTTTTTTCTGGTTATTTTGCATAATAGGCTTGAAAACTATGTGCATGGAATAAAGATTTAAAGGAATGGTTATTTTTTAAAAAGCCACGTAATTAGATATAACAATGTTACTACTATTTTCCGTAGTTTCTGCGAGAAAAAAATTATTTATAAAATTATAAATAGCACTACTATATCAAAACGCATTCAAAGAAATGTGATAAACGCTTCTAATAGATAGTGAAAAAAATTCTTTGAAAATATTAAAATGTGCAGAAGTAGTAGGAATTTTAAAATATTGAAATATTTTGAAAACATTAAAATTTTAAATAATTTTTAGTTCGAAAATTAAATTTTCTTTTCTGAAATCTTTGAATCGCAATTTTAAGACAAGACTTCGCTTTGTATTACGAGTGATGGCTCATATTTTGCGATATGATACTGCTCTTTGTATATTACGAACAGTGGTTACTAATTACTTTAGCTATCATTAGTCATCGTTCCTTATAACTTCGAACTACGAAAAGTGAAAAAATATCTTATGAATAAACATTCTTCCTCTGTATTTAGTCTCCTCATACTTGTTGATACAATATCGTAATATTTTCCTGCTTCACGATAACAGTTTGTTGAATAATATTTGTTGGTTGCCTTACATATTTTTTTCTGTTTAATTGCTTTCTACATAATTTCTGCAGTAACAGCATTGCAGTATCAGAAATCTTGCAAGATGCTACATAAGTTTACTTATATTGACATTTTTTTGGTTTACTTTGACTACTCAAAGTTTTTTGGTTTACTCATTACCAATACTGTTTCCATACATAATGCTGTGTATTTGAGTGAATGATGTTTTTCAACGTTTATTTGAAAGAAATAGGAGGATTATTGGCGACAAATTCGTAATATTCGTAATCAGGATGACACCTGAGCTGACTCCTCTCTCTCCAAACTTCCACACCATGCAAACGTGAGGACTTAAGACCTCTACCATATTTAATGGGAATCAGCCCAGCTACACGGCGGGTCTTTTGTAGCCGGCTACAAGTCTGAGACTTGACCACTAGGCCAACTATACATGTGAGAACAAATCTTAATAGAATGTTCGCAACTATATTTAGTACATTTGGATATTTGATATCAAATATAAATAATTTTTTCTAGTGTTTCTCAACAGACTTTTTAAAATGTTTTGTTGTTTGCCACAATTGTCTTTCTCGTTGTTTCAGTGAAATCATACATCAGATAAATAAATATGAAAACGAAATATTATTTCGTTTTTGAATAATTAGCTTCGAATCCTCTCAGGTGGGATTCTCTTAAGTTTTTTTGTAACTAATGGCATTATTTTCTTTACTTAAAAAGCGTTTGGAGATGCTCTTTAATTACGCAAAAATGTAACATGTTAAATAAATTTCAATAAAACGCATATTAGGAATAACATAAAATTTTAATTATTGTTAAGAAATAATCGAGGCATCTTGATAAAATTTGTTCTACAAATTACTTGAGAATAATGTACATAATTTTGTAAATAATAGCTATTAATATTAATTTGTTTGGTTTCAGGAGGCCGTAAATTGAAGCAGTATCTTAAAATTTTGATTATTAACCCAGGGTATCGTAAGGTTTTAATTATTGCTAAAATAAATTTTTATTTATTATTCTTAAGACTTTATACATACAACATAGTCCTCATTCAGAGTTAAACATTTTCTGAATTTTTCTTGACCTTTCGCAGGCCGTCATTGCAGAACTCGGCAGATTAACTACTCCATACTGACTTTAACAGTTGAAATTTACAACAGTGTGTACAACAGGACCAATCAATGTGCAGTAGGAATTTTATCAAGATACCTCGGTTATTTCTTAATAATAATTAAAACTTAACGATACCCTTTTTTTTTATAACTTCCAGTTATTTCCAGTACTGTTATGATTAAAAGAACTTGTACGTATGGTTTCTTACAATGTAAGGTGTATTGCACATTAATTTGTAAATCAACAGTTGCAAAATATGTTACTTATTCTTAAAAAGATACATGCAAAAATTATTACCATGAATACGAAGAATTTCCAACTGCTTTTTTTTTTTTTTTTTTTGAAAATGCATATCTTGGCAAGGAATTATGTTTCTAAGCAAGTACTTGAAATAGATATCAGGCAGCGGTAGCTTAGTGGTCTTGGTCACGAATTCACGGCTGGCGTTGTTTCCGTCGTGGGTTCGATCCCTCTAAGAACCCGTTGTGATGCGGGGCTAATTCACGTTAAATCTACTCGAGGAATCAAGTTCTTTTGGTGCGATATGGAAGTTTGGAGAGGGAAATTCTAGCTGAGGTCACTCGCCCGAGGCTCGAAATTATGAGTTTCAATTATGAGCGTCTCCGATAGCACTCAGTGAGATGTTAATAAGAAATCGCCTCACTCAGTTTTAATGATTCGCTTTGGTTTTCAGATTTAGGATAAATATTTTTAAAATCAGAGAAAAAGACACAATAAAGCATTTTTTGTGCTGTTTTTGATTTTATAATCAGATAAATATAATAATCTAGAATCGAGGAGAAAAATATAAATCTCAGTGTATTAACAATACGTTCACGAATTCAAATTGGTTGTTACTTGGATGTTCGCTACTTGGTCGTCTTGTTGGCTACTTGGGGGTCGGTTCGCTACTTGGAGGCTTTAATCTCTGCATCGGATATTATAACTGCAGTGAAAATGAATTCTAAACGAGGCTTTCGAATATTTTAAGAATTAATTAATAATTAAGAATAAATTAAGATCTGAGTGAAATTTGTCAAATTGTTAAAATCTTTTGTCAAAATTAATCTAAATTTCAATATTGAATAATTCTTTTTCCTTTCTAATATGGTAAATTATTCACAACAAATATTATATTAAACTTGATCAAAATCAAAATTAAGAAAGGCTTTGTTTACATAAATAGGCTGAGGCACGTTAAATCTATTCAAGGTTCCAAATCCTCCCGTTGGCGAAGTGAGGGAGATGCCCAGCTCAGGTATCTTCCTCGTCACTTGATCAAAATTCAAAATTAAGAGGTCCGTCTACGATAGCTCTCGAATTGCTTCTCGGTGCAACGTTAATAATCAATCAATTGCGTTGAACAAGAAATTTTAGTACAATTTAATTTATTGCTCATCCTTTTTTTTAAAAAAAAAATGCAATTATGAAAGCCCGCGAAGAGTCATTAACATATTAATTAAGTTACAAAATAATTAAAATATAAAAGGCATGTTTTCTTTACTAAAAAGCTGGACAGTCGTATTCCTGATTTCGATTTTATTCTATACATGTTGATACTTGCTGTTTCGCATCAAATGAAATTTAGAACAATCTATTTGGACTTTGTGTTGTTCTAAGTAATCATTATTGGAATTAAGCATCTTGTTTTCAATCGATTCATTGATTGAGATCAGCTGATTCATCCAGCCAATCTTAGCCAAAAAAGGAGATAAAGTTTCTGATCTTGAGCGCAGAACACAAGAGAAGATTCTTCTCTTCCGTTCTATCAGATAAATAAATCGTTTTTTGACTCTTCTGGTATGTCTCAGGCTTCCCAAAGGTCAGTTGCGGTTCAAAAAACTCTTTTGTTTCGATAGTACATTCCAATCCAAGACATAAAACAATGTAATTGTCATTACCGAAAAATATCCTAGGGTTATATTTCTTCCATTCTGAGGTTATTGAGTGCTTCAACAATTTTTGTCAGACATGTTTTCATTTTTTGGGGAGAAAATTCCTCTGATATAGCTATGATAATCATAATTTTTATTCGTGTTATATAATGATTTTTATTAGTGAAAACTTATTGTATTAATGGAAAAGACATAAGAGCAAATGACTATTTTTTATTTCTATTTTATTTCAATAGAATGAAACTACTTTTAACGCGTGAGATTATTTATAAAAATGTAGCAATATTCTGAAAATGTACAAAATTGCACATTAATTGTGGTAGAAATAGCAGCAAAGCCTGTCATTAAATTTTAAATGTAATAAGTAAAATGCAGTTATCTTTTACGTTATTGCATTTATCAAATTAGAGGGTTGTTTTTTTTTGCTGAAATTCATACATCTTTTTAATTAGCAATGTAAACTACAACGCCTCTGTTACGTTCCTTAATTTGTTGTGAGTTGCATTTTAAAACCAATGGTATTATGGTATATTTCGCGCAAGTATGCGTTTCAAAATGCAACTATCATTTTCAGTCCGTGTTTTTATAGATCATGGAAAAATATTAGATCCCACAAATCCTGACTTAATTTTCATTTATGATTACCATTCAACCTCCACATCAGAGATATCATTGAAAATGAAAGCATTTTGAAACTGCTGAAAATTATACGTTTAAAATTTTTAATGAAAAATTAGAATTTTTTGTAGTGAAGTGATATATGAAATACCACACACTTACAATGCATACAAATAGGAAGTATTAAAGACAAATATTAAGAAGTGTCATTCTTAAATGGTAATTCCAATCATTTGAGAGATTAAGACTCATATTAATAATATATTTAAAAATACAGAGTTTTACTTTTTGTAAGCATTTTTATATTATTTCGTTTTAAAAAACACGACTTAATATTGATTATTTAATTTAAAATGCAATAGTATAGTCAATATACACGCGCATTACCTGAGCGAATTTTTTTCTGGACATACGTAAAATAATTTACTTTATATACTGTGAAATGCAGTATGAACGAACATTTCGTTATGTAGTTAAGTTTCCATCTCATAGTAACCAGATAATTATGATAACGGAATGATCGCGATCGCGAGTTTTGTGCCTGTGATTTTCAAGTTTAACCTAAGTATGGAATTGGTTTCAAATTGCTCACATGGTGTAAAGTGAAAATTAGGACCAACTCGGGTATCTTCCTTGTCACTTATTCATTGTTCATGATTGCGAAGACTATCGTCAATATTCTTTATGTTGCTTAGTTCGGTGGTATTTCCTTAGTTAACTTTCAAGTGTCCAGAAATCGAATAACTACACTCATAGGAAATATTGAGAATTTTAAGAACGGGTCCCTTATACTCCCGGACGCCAAGGTTGTTTTTGTTTATGCCAAATTTGGCTGTTTTTGTACTTTTATGATAGTTTAGTATATCATTACTTCGGACAATCCTTAAAAGAAATTATTTCAAACAATGATTTTAATTTAAACAATTAACGATTCAGTTTGAGGAATCGATTTCTTAAAAATTTATTAACGTGTGCGATATTTAGCAAGAAATGCCTTATCACCAAAAATGTAAATAAAAATCGTTAAAAATATAAATAAAAATGCAAAGTTTTACAAAGAACAGTTCAGCTGCCTAAAGTGCCAATTTTTTAAAAATAAATATTACATCATTTAATAAAATATTAGAATTAAAGCAAATGATTCTCTATGTAAGTGGACAATAATATTTTTTTTTCAGATATTAAAATCAAACCAAACGATAAATTATTGAATTGAATATATTACAAGCTGAATTTAATTATTCTTGACGTAAAATGAAAACAAGCCACGTGCATTAAGGTTCCCGTCTACTCGCCATTTTGATTTCGTGGATGTAATAATCCTATGGAATTTCGACTTTATTTCTCACATCTTTATTATTTGATCTGTTTGAATGCAATAAAGTGCATTTGAAAGAGCAAAAAATAAGGAAGGCTTCTGTGGAATTACTTTTTTCCTAAAATTTTTAAAAATATTTTTATTCTTATTTTAATTATTCGTTTTTCAGTTTTCCGGTCTTTAAAGAATATTTTCAAACATTTTTAAGAATCGCAGGAAAAAAGTAATTCCACAAAAACCTTCATTATTTTTTGCTCTTTCTGATGCAAATAATAATGAATTTATTGCATTCCAATAGATCAAATAATAAAGATGGGAGAATTCAAGTCGAAATTCCATACGATTAGCATTAAGCTGATGAAATCAAAATTGCGGGTAGAAGGGAGCCTTAAGGCTCCCACCCACTGGCCATTTTGATTTCGTCAGCTTAATGCTAATTCTATGGAATTTCTACTTTTGCTCTCAAATCTTTACTATTTGATCTATTGTAATGCAATAAATTCATTATTATTTGCATCTAATAGAGCAAAAAACAGTGAATGCTTCTGCGGAATTAAATTTTTCTCCAATTCTTAAAAATATTTTTACCCCTATTTTAATAATTCGTTTTTGAATTTTTCCGGCCCTTTAAAATATTTTTAAAAATCGGAAGAAAAAAGCAATTCATCAGAAGCCTTCATTATTTTTTGCCCTTTCAGATGCATTTAATTGCATTCAAATAGATCAAATAGTAAAAATTTAAGAGCAAAGGTCGAAATTCCATAGGATTAACACTAAGCTGACGAAATCAAAATGACCTGTAGACGGGAGCCTTAAACACTTTATTTCGATAAGTGTTTGGGTGTCCAGTTTAAACATTACCTAAAACAATAGTCCTTTTGGAGGCTAAAAATAAATATAACGCCAATGCTGGCGCTTAAAAAAGGCACTTGTTACGAATTAAAAATGATTTTAGTAAAATAAATTTATAAGCTTTTAGCTTGAGATGTACTGCATAAAATACGCCTCTCTTCTTCGCGGAACAAGTTTTACCAGCAGAAATGGCGAAAATAAATAACTCAGTATGGAGACCTTTTGACAATATTTAAATCATGATTGGATGCACATGAAATTAAATCTGCCTCAGCTATCTGAACCACTCCTGCTCACAACACATAGATTCACATGACATTACTTACATCTCCTTTAATCACTTCTCTTCACTGTTTCTAAAAATAATCTTTTATATATAAAGCCTAAAACATGAAACTAGAAGATATGAGTTTATTCGTTTCTGAATCTGTTTGTATAAACTAACTCCTGGAAATTAATGTGAACTTGTTGGAAGAAGATGATCGATTGAACAAAATAAAATACAGTAATCCTTCGTTTAAAGTGGTATTCACACAAGGCAGATTCAATATCACGTGGCTTGCATATTTTAAATATTTACGAATTTATATCAGAATTACTTTTAGTACATATATGCGCATGTGAATATTTTTTACGTTACTGATGCTGCTTTGATACATGTTTTCTTCTAATAGAATGCATGTCATAGCATCGAAAAAATGTTCTCAAAATCAAGTTATCTTTATTGTAGCATCAGTTTTCTACCATGGTAACTTTTTATTGCTTAAAAACTAACTTAATTTTTTATTTAAAAATATTTTTGTGTATTTTTTTAAAAAAATTAGATATTTCCTTAACACCGTGTAATGAGGTTATTCAAAAATTACAGCGCAATTTTACGAAACAAAAGATTTTTATGGATAACTAACCCGTATAACTATATTATTATAATTCTACAAATGATGATTAAGAGAGTTCAAGTGAAAAAAACATTTTCATAGTCATTGATAAATAATTGATCACTGTTTATAAATAAACTGCTTAAATAGCAGGAATTATTTGATTTAAATAAAAGAAATCTAATTACATATTTTGCTTTGTTCTTCTAATTAAAAACAAAATAGACTTTTATGTAATACGGGCCTCGTATTCTGTGGAACCAATAAACCATTTTAAACGAGGGATTGCTGTAATATTAAAAGATGTAATAAAAATAAAAACAAGTTGCATTAATTTCTAACCAATTTGTAGAGGGCCGTCAAGATATTAGTGGACTAATTAATATGTGCTGACATGATGTTGATTTGAGAAAATGCGTGGGAATTAAATTTAAGGATACACGGTATTAAGTTCAAAAGATTGATATTATAAATACATTTTTAGTTTGATTCAAGTATATTTACATTGCCAAGATATATTTATTTTTATATTTTATCTTCTGCGTTTGCTTTAATATCCAAACAGAATATTATCGTCTGCTCTTATATATTTTAATAATAAATTTAATAATTCATTTTTAAGGCAGAATAATCTGTTTTTATACTTTTTGTTGTTAACATTGGCAACGTTTTTGAACTTAAGAATGTTTTTCTCGTGAAAATAAAAATGGATTAGGAATTTGAAAAAGGTATTTTCTTCTCTTGATAGTAACTGCTTCTCTGCAGCTTGGGGCTCGGAAATACGTTAACTTTAAGTTAATTAATATTCGTTTTGAATAATTCTACTTTTTCGAGAATTCTGCCGGAAAAAAAACGTTAATCTATAATAAAAGGTAATTTTTATTGCATTTCGTGTTATATAACTACATTTAGTAAATAGGAGATTTTATTACATGTTGAGATATTCACATATTACACAGCATTTTTTAAAATTCTTATTTAAATATATTATCGATTTTAACAAGACAGTTGCATAACTTTTTATTCGTCAAATATTTTCTTATAGATAGCAAAAATAGAGTTCGAAAAAAATTCTCTAAATAAACACTTGTATACCTATAGTTTCTATTACGTTTTATGCCTCGACTTAGAGCACATGAGTTCATTTCCGTAGGAGGAAAATATAAGGTTAAAAGATACTTCAAAGGAAGATGATTCATTTCGGCCATCTTTTGAATTTCAACAACACTTTCTAAGAGTTTTTTTTTTAAAAAAAAAGAAAGAAACGGAAAGCGCCATATCAGTTTTCTCAGGGTTATTCTCAGAAGTGTTTCATCCAGATGTATTCAATACGCTTGCAGCACACAATAACCGGAGCAATACAAAAGATTATTCAGTTGACGAAGACATTTTTTTTTTCATTCAAGGAGATTCGTTTTAACTTTGTTGCTCTATAAATTCGTCTCAGGTGATAGCGTTCACTTGTATTTTTTCACGAACCTACTTAAAAAGTACTATTAAAAAGTACAGCTCATGGAAAAAAAATGATTCCGGATTTCAAGAGATGGATATATAACGTTGTGAAAAAAAAGTATGATGTTTTATAGCATGTAATAGGCTCTTCCAGAGATGAGCTCAGTAAAATATATAACGATGTATTGTAATGCTGCTCTTACTTTGTATGACTTTTTATATTGAAAATAAAATTTCTTTTGAAGCTTTTAATAATTTGATATAAAATTGGTACTATCTTTTAAAAATTTATCCGATTGACGAATTAATTTATAAACTGGCAGAAACCCAAAAACATTACTTAAAGTAGTGCGGAATAAAACAAATTACTTAAAACATTTGTACATCCATTTTTGAATGTGTGTGTGACGTAATTCTCACAGTACCTTTTTTCTCATCTTGGTTGTTTCGTAGCATGCTTAAGAGATAAAAAAAAATGTGTCACTCAGCTTTGATGTTCCTATGTATCAGCATGACAGTACTTTTTTTTATTATTATTTATTTCAATTTTAGCAAACTCAGGCTCTTTTAGTAGATGGGAAAATGATACCATTAAACACTTTTCAAAAAAATAATTCGAGATAAAAACCAACGTTTTTATATGGTGACAAAGTTTATTTAAGAAAATTATTGAAATATTAGATAAAACTGGTTGCAAATATTTAAATATTGCATCGTTAGACAAGTAAGAAAAGTTCTCAAAATTTCAGAGCTCTAGTTTGATGGGAAGTTGGTTAAATTAATGATAGAAAATTTGATGACACACTGATACACGCAGAGACAGACACACACCAAGTGAAATACATAAAAGCGTTAAAACTCACTAAAATTAATTAGTTCATCTGGTAAATTAAATGGTTGGAATGCAGTTTAACCCAATCACCCTTGACGACAAGAATTATTTGGTGGTATTTTGCCAAATGTGGCTTCCCTGGTCCGTTTTACGGACTTAACGTTCAGCCCAAAAAAATCGCCAAGTTTGGTGCCAATTTTTGAAATCGCGCCAAGTGATTGGACTAAACTGCATTATTAAAGAAAATATTAGTTAAAACTTGTCGCAAATGTCTAAATAATGCCTTGTTAGGCGAGTAAGAATGATTCCCAAAATTTCAGAGCTCTAGCTTGATGGGAAGTTGGTTAAATTAACGATCGAAAATTTGATGACACACACACACACACACACCAAGTGAAATTCAGAAAAACGTTTTAAAAAGTGCGAAATGTACGTGATGTGTTTATATTGATTTTAAGGGTGCAATAGCTACATTAAGCTTAAAGTATTTTAAATTCAATAATTTATCATTTGCTTTATTTTTATTATTTGAAAAGAATGGTATTTTTCCCTTCAATATTTTATCATCTGCTTTAATTCTAATATATTTAATTGAATAATTTAATAATTATTTTAAGAAAAGAAAAAAAAAATAGCGCCTTTGGTGCCTGAACCCGTTCTTTGCAAAACTTTGCATTCAACAATTTTATTTTATTGTTTTGGGATTCCTTTTTCGTATATATGTTCCTCGTTATATTTGTTTTTTCAAAACCCAACATTTTAATTTCAAAATTAGTAACTAAACACTTAATCTCAAGAAAATAAAAATTTAAAGGTGCCAAATTCTACTAATAAACTTATTTTTTTATTATTTAAATAATGTAATTTTCATACTTATAACAGGTTTCTATCGCGTATTTCCCTTGAATTAACCCTTTAAGGACCTTATGTTATGAAGTTACTTGAATTGAGAATCTCTTTTGATAAATTAAATGTGACGTATAAATTATTGGTGAATTTTAAAAGATGTGTGAACAGGATTATATAACTATATAAGAAGATGTATATACAAACTGTGAAGTGTTTAATACGGGTATTCGAGGTAGGGAGGTGAGTAGAAGTTATTAACGAAGGAATTAAAATCGTGCTTACGCTGACGTGAGTAAAGAGTTATAGAATCGAAGTTGGTGAGGATCTATTTTCGATTGCAGCGACTCTCTTCTTCAACAGCGCCAGAAGTTAAAATGCTTTACTTAACTAGCCAGATGAGGCGTCTTTTCAGCCTAGTTGGTAGAGGCACAGCAAAAAGAGACCAGTCAACTTTTCTTCGGACCCACTGGTCTAAGATTCGAAAGTCCACTGCCGCATCAAGGTCAACCACTCTCTTCCTCTTTGGATTCGGACCTGAGTGAAGCAATTATTCCACAGGAGTGAATAAATATCTTGAGTATTGATTACTTTAAGATTCAAATAAACACAAGTTGAGTTACTGAATAATTTGACTTTATTAGTGAATCTTTAATTACAGAATAGTGATGATGCAATCACGTATATGGAATGATCTGGAGGCGTTAACTTATTAATTTTTAAATTGCGAGAATATTTTAAATTCAAACTTTTTCTTCATACTTATATTTCGTTAAAATCGAAATGCTAATGCATAGTATAGAAAAGAAATATTGTGTTTCATTTTTATTGTAATTGATACGTAAAAGAAATCTATCTATAATTCTAATGGAATAACCATCTGTTACTTTAAAATGAGTGTAAAAGATCTTTTCATATTACCAATGACAAGATTGTTCTCTAATTCCTATCTGTTTTTTAATCTTTTCTCGTCTTTAATTTGAGTTCATGCTAAGCATCATTACGTTAAGCTGTTAAGCAATTTGATTTAGTTAACAAAATCAAATTGATCTCAATTGTACGCGCTTTAAGTTCTGCGCCTTATGTGCACCGTAAAAAACTTGTTTTATCTAAACCATCAAATTGCTTGGCATGAAGATGATGTTTTGCGAATCAGTGTATAGCTAAAACTGCACTTTTTGGATTTTTCTCTTATAACTAACTAAATTTCACGTTAAATACAAGTGTCATTTAATAAACATGCCAACTTTAAGTGAAAGAATCATACTTGTCTTGAGCCATATATCATCTTGCAAGGTAAGATTTATTTAATGAATAAAAAAATATAAATCAATGTTAATTACGTATGTTGCAATCATTTTGATAATGTATGAATATTTAAAGAGATAATTTCGAAAATTAATTCATAATTAAAAGTTATGATTAATTTTTGGAGATATTTTAGTAAAATATAAGGTATTCAAAAAAATTCCATATTTTGTAATCTTTCTCTCAAGTTAAAATGTAGGGGAGGAGGGGAACTGTATACGAATAGGTATTAATATCCGAAATTTTTCCAGTCTTCCAACCAGATTTTATGTTTCTTTTTTTTAAAATCATACTTTCAATTTAAACAACCTCAAGAGATACAAAAGGGCCAAATGCTGCATCAAAAAAATGCGATAGCTGGGGGAGTGAAGTTCTGCATTATGAACCTGACAAAGAATGAATGGTTATCTGAGATGAGTGAAGAAAGAAAACATACAAATGCAATGAAAGGAGACTTTCATACATATCGTACTTCTTTCTCTTCCTGAAACTATCCAGTATCAGGAAACAACAGATAAATGTGATTGTAATTACCAATTCAGCAAATTTTCTCTCGAGTGCAGAATAAGGACAAGATTGAAAATGATATTCCAAAGAAAATAAAGAAGAATTACAAAGCCATTTTATTGAAAGGAAATAAAAATAATTGGTATGAATTAATTAATGTCATTTAAGTGAACAGTGAAATTTTCTGCTTGTTTCGAGTCATTCAAGATTGAATACAAACGCGGTCTAAACACCACAACGCAGAAAAGAAAGATTACATATAATGTACTCTATTCTTTCTTCAAAAAGCCGTATCCTGATTTTCCGACATCGTTACTTTCACGGATTTGTTCCATTGCTATTCAATTAAGTTCACATAGGAAAGAATTCATTCAGAAAATCATACTGATATTTATTCGATGCTTAAAATAATCCGGAATTTAGTTGTCATGAATGTGAAGCAAAATTCATCACGCGTCCACAGCAAAAGATTATGTGAAAATCCCATTCATCTGAAATAGTTCTAAAGATGGGTCCGAGTCGGGATCGAATTCAATTTCAACTTCAGCTATCGTATAATCTCTTGACATAAGCGTCAATTGCCAATTTGCCCTCCTTTCTCAGCTCAAAAACACACCTGACCTCCCTATCTAAACTTTTCGATCTCTCACTCATCTTTGCTTATAAACCACTTTTATCTCGTTATTCTCAATCACTACAGCTCAGCATAGAATGCCAATTTACACAAGTCACGGTTCATTTACAGGAAAAGTATCTCAAATCCGATAATGTCATGAAAAGATCCAAAACGTTAGTGGAAACTAAATACGCTTGAGAACCCGAATAAGATTGATAAAAAAAAGAACGTTGATTTTTCTTGCATCTTTCCATCTTTTTAAATACATTTTGCATTTTCTTTTGTCTGTTGAGATGGGTTTTTTTATGTTTACTATGAAATCTTTATGAAATAATTATATATTACTCAGGCAAATTTTATAATTTGGTATCAATAAAATAAGGCAGACTTAAACCTATATGACAAAATGTTACGAAAATTATACATTTCAACTAAGCTACAATTGAATAAAAACTGTTTGATTTAATAGAGAAAAACATTCTGAAACTATCAAACTTTAGTATGTGCATAATTTGTATGATACACCCACCCACACGCACACATATATATATAGTATCTGCAAATTACACATGCATAATAACTTTATTGACATAACACTATGATGCGACAAAGTGCACATGAAAGTTCAAGGACAAACGTGTTATTTCTATCAGAAATTATCTGGCTCTTGAAAATTACGGGTGGTCTAGTCTGGAGATAAGAGAAATCACAACATCATCGCGTGATAAAAATCGCGCTTTAGAGTTTACTTTATACTGTCATCTGTGTTTCCAAAAATAACACTAGGGGGCGCCGTAAGGGAAGCAGCATACAGAGAGAAAATTGTTAAAACTAATTAGATGGAGATTGTTTGGTTGAGTAAACCAGACAATTTGATCTTATCAGTAATAAGACGGGATTTAACTGTTAAAATAATACAACGCGAATGAATTTCTCTTAAAGAAACATTTAGGAAACAATTTAGGAATGTCAAGTTTATGTATCAGCATGATTTATTTCAATGCGAAACTAAATTGAAGATCGTAATTTTATTTTAAAGGTTTTTAGAATGTTTTTCTCATGAGTTTAAATAGAACAGGCGAAATTTGCAAAGCGCATAAAAATTCCTTTGCAAGCAAATAATATTACTGCAAATTTACAACTGAATTTTTTTATGTTAATTAGATTTAGTCTTTAATTTCGAACGGAGACACAGAATTGTCTGACAATGTTTGCTCGAATATATATTTTTTTATTGCCGAAAATTAATGCTTTATTAATAAGTACAGAAAATTATTATTACTTCTATTAATGAGAGACGCAATGTGGTGCTGAAACTATGTAAATGTTGACTTGGATCAAAATTTATTTTTCTCAATTATCCATTGAATAATTATTCATAATGTGAAGTAAAATTTTTATCACATTTGACAAAAGAATGAAAAATCATAATTGACTCTTCGTTAAAAGAAAAGAAACGAAAGAATACACACACACATATATATATATATATATGTGTGTGTGTGTGTGTGTGTGTGTGTGCGCGCGCGCATAGAACGAGGTTGATGAGATGGTACATCCCGAATCTACACTGGTTTTCTCTTACGCAAAGGGCTGGTTTGTCTAGGGGAGTAATTCCATTACCGGATTCTCAGTTTTGTAGGAATTCAATGATGAGGCTCAACTTGTTTTACTTCGTTTATTAAATGGAGAGATGAAGGGAAAATATATACACATTAATTCTATATTATCTCTATTAGGAGTAAACAGTTCTTCTGAGACAGATGGATGGCAGTCTAATTAATTTTATATCATATCGGCGATGAGCGTTGGAACGCGCTCGGGCGTTTGGAATTTGCTTCCAACGCGGGTAATGCGAAGGAGAAGAGAAGCAGGAAAAAGAGCGAGAACGAAATGTCGCTCAGTTTTGTTCAGGAATAGGTGGCGCTGCACGAGCTATCACATGACGCTGATTCATGGTGCCTTCTATCGAGTAACCGAGGAACTGGTTTTAATGTACATTGGAAAATACAATAAATTATTTGATAATTAGCTGGAAAAACTTACACACACATGATATATATATATATATATATATATATATATAGGGTTGAGTATATAGAAAAATTCTTTACTTCATAGATGAAACACTTTTTTACTAAAATACTTTTACAAAATTTATAGTTTATTTTTAAAATATCGAAATAACAAAAGAAAATCTAAGGAAAAAAAATCTATACTTCTTGCAGTTTTAAAAACCAGATATATATGTAAGCTCTACATTACTTTGAATTACTTTGCAGCTCCCTTACACATTTGCCTAAATTCGAGCAAAGATTTAGTAAATATCAACATTCGTATTTTAAAAACATTTGTAGACAATAATTTTTAGAATCATAATGTAATAATCTAAATAATAACCTAAATTATTCTCTCATTTTCATTATATTAATTTCTTTTGAATTGCAATTATAGTTAGTTGGATCTCATGATGTATATGTCTGCTAAATAATATACTAGTTATATATATCCCAAAATATTTTTATGACTTTTTTTCTCCGGTTCTTAAAAATATTTTACCCCTATTTCAATGATTCGTTTGTGAGTTTTTCGAGCCTTTAAAAATATTTAAAAATATTTTTATGACATTTTTTAAATATAAATGTTTTAAAATTAACTGACAGTAAATAACTTTTAGTACCATGTTCTCAAAGCACACACTTTATTTAAGAATCATAACGTAAATTTAGGGAGGGGGGAATCTATAAAAAAAAAGTTCAGTTTGTAAAGATCTTAATCAGCCATCACCATTCTTAGGCGAATGACGATCAACCTGTTGAATCTATATATATATATATAAGTGAAATACCACTGACTGACTCATCTCGAGATCTCAAAGACTATACAACCGATTGACTTGAAATTTAGCATAGTTACTCATTTTGCGATGTAGACGCTCGCTAAGAACGGATTTTACGGAAGGCTTATCCAAAATGTAATTTTCATCCGTTAATCTTTTCTTATCTATCTGTTATGTCATTTTTGGCGACTTTATTGCCAAAAATGATATGACCGACGCCAAACGGAATATATTTTTTTTTAACTATGTATACTGTGTATTGCTACCAATTAAGTATACTTGGCGAGATTTGCTCGTGCGGAATGGAAAAATATCAAATAATTTTATATTGAAGCGCTGATGGAGGATTGGCAAGATTTTGGCGAAGGGGCTCTTTATGTGAAATTTCGTACATGTCGAAAATAGGAAACGTACATATTAAGCGATAGAAATAAATGTGTTTAGAATAAATTGAGTTTCTGAATTTGGAATGTAGTTTAGCTCTAAAACTTAGCGGGATTTTGAAAAATACTTAAATGGCGACTTTTTACTTGCAATCCTAAATAATCAGAAATCAAAATGTCTTGAGGCAAGGACAAAAATCTTATGATAGACAAGATGTCATTGCGAGGGCATTTCATTTGAAAGTTAAGCACATGATGAATATTCTGACAAAAGGTTGCATCTTTAGCAATACTAGGTGTAACATGTATACGGTGGAATGAATTTTATCCATTTTATATATATATGGGGTGACTTTTTACTAAATATTTTTATTTTTCTCATATATTTGAATGTCGAGGATAACCATTATTACAGACAATCAATTTCTTAAAATTTAGATTATCTTTAAAGTTTTAAAAATTGAAAATTTTCTTGATATCTTACGTATAGGTTTCAAAATATTATATTATCGTCTGTCCAGCGAAGCGAGCGGGTATCAGCTAGTCGAATTATATATGTGGAAAATATCATAATAATCATTTAGTGAATTAAAAGTAAGGAAGCTCATAAATATGCATACAATGTATGTACAATATATACGTTTATTTTTTAAACTACTTATTTGTGAAATTTTTGTTCTGTCACTACTTTAAATTTTCGTTTTTTACTCTTTTTCTTCACTAAATCATCAAATTTGAATAGAAATATCTTATACATGCTTATCCACATAAAACAAGAATTCGATTAAATAAAGTAGCTATTCTCAAATATTAGTTTTAACGCAAAAAATCACGACAAAAAGTATTTTTAATAAATAGTTTCTAGAAGACGTTTTCAATACAAAGCTATTCTTAAAATAATATTAGTTTGATTGCATCAAAATTCTGCCAATAATTGAGGTAAATTCAGCGATTCCTTTAGTATGACAAAAAATCAACAACAATATTTATCTATAACAATATTTAGCATCAACAATATATTTAATTATAAAAATAATTTCTCATGTTGATCTCGTACTCAACACACTAACTAAAAGGGGTATGTGTGAGTGATTGGCTTTCCCAACTCTTCTGACGTTTGTAGAACTACATCTTCATTTTAAAGGTAAAAATTGAGTCATGTGAATCATTTCACTAGTTCAACAATGGTATCATGGCCTGTTCTTTGGCTTTTCAGTGTAGCGAGCAGGAACATACTAAAAGGGGAGCAGGAACCTCCTTGATTCGCTTTGTCAAAGAACATTTTAAACCTTAGACTTACTCCTTTGGAACTAAGACTTTTCCAACCTGCACCAAGTAGTGCATTAGTCAAGTTTCTTTTGACCATAACTTCGATTATTTGGTGCTGAAAGAACAATATCTTCTCTCCAATCCATTTAGGGTTTGGTATTTTCATCGAGTGCAGAATAATAATGGACTTCCTCCCGATCTTTGGGAACTTGCAACAACAACAATGACAAAAATAGAAATCCATTCACCATAAACTTAGTGGCAAGTAATGATGGAAAAATATACGCTATAATAACAGTTATATTTGCTATTAAAATATTATACGCTGCGATATAATTTTTTTCAAAGTAAATTATTTCACGCTGAATCAAAGAAAGCAACATAATTTCATAATTTCGTGCATAGTTTCAAGAATTTATCTACCTTTGTTATAGTTAAAGAAGGGAAATATGTTCTTCGAAAACACATGTGCCTAACTATTCTGGAACCTAATTCAAGGATCTATCAGACATATTAAAAAGTAGACCAATTAATAACTCTACGACCATTAATGGTCTTGCAGTATTCAAAATGTTTTATCCCTGGTGAAGGCTTTGCTTAAAACAATGGAAAAGAAAAACATTTAAAAACTGTTCTCTGTTTAGGTAAACCGAATTTAGGAGGTATTTCAGAACTTTTTGTCAAGGCTGAGAAGTATGTCTGGAAAAAGAAAATACGATAAGAAAAAACTTTTAAGAACTATTGGAATAGATTATTTAACTAAAAACTGGAAGCTAGAGACGAACACTTCGATATAAATATCATGAATTACTTTGCTGATCCAATTAAATCGAAAGCTGTTTAAGGGGATCCCTTTTATAGTCAATTAATCATTTCTAAGGGAATACATCCAAATATTGTATCATTTATGTTACAGTAAAATGTAAAGTTATTTTAACACGTTTTTTATGAAATGTTAACATGTTTTTAATAAAAAATTTAACATGTTTTTAATAAAAAAATTTAACATGTTTTTTGTGCATCAAATTTTTTGATAAACGGTCTATAAAACGGTGATTTTAGCTAATTAGAGGGACTTGGCACGCAGATGGGACGTTGATTCAATTGTCATTGATTCAATTATTTTAAAAGATATTCGGAGCATAATAAGTTACATTAAAATTGAGCGTTTTTTAAATTTATTATTGAGTATATATATTTTTTTTCACATTAATAAACGGCTAGAGGTATTTTAGTAAAAGATATAGAACTATTGTCTTTCGATTATTTATAATTTCAATTTTATTGCTTAGAATATCAATTATTCATTTAATTATTTAATTTTAATTAACGTCTTTCCACATTACAAACTGTAATACTTTTTTTTTGTTTATAAATAAATTTTAAATCACTCTTTTTTTAAAACTTTTTTTATCACGATAATTTAAGTTTTTCTCGGAAATTTAATTGCAGTGTCAAGAGTGCCGTGAGATAAAAGAAAAATTTCTCTAGCGATAAGAAATATGAAGATATCTAAATAAAAAAAATGATATCTCGCGCTGTCACTTTTGACAGCATACGATAGTTTATGTGTAATGTAATAAACAAATTAAAGTGCCTCGAGTTTGCAGAACTATTAATAATAATGAATAAGAAAAGGAAAAAATCCTGGGAACAGGCAATATGTTAGTATGAGAATTTTTTCCTTCTTTCTGTTGTTAAGAGCATCCTCTAATAAGTACATATACTTGGTTTCCAAACTGGATAATTATGTCGATGAAAGACGTTAAAACGGGCAATTAGCAATTTGGAACATGTGATCCATATGGATTGCTGTCAACGTCATCTTTAAAACTGATTTGTGTCTCGTTTTTTCACGGCACTGTTTCAGATTACAAAAAATTGTTTACTGTGTTTAATAGTAATAAAATCATTAAGCTGATAAAATAGTAATTAGTGTAAATCGAGAATATAATTCAAATAAATATTGTTTATTTTGGTTATTTTTGTTTTGTTGAGATGGCGATTTTTAATCTTTGTAACGCCTCAGTTGTATTTCGATCAACTGTTTGTTGAAACTTTAGTGAAATGTTCACTATCTTAATAGTCGAATAATGTCAGAAATCAAATTAGGTTCACTTGAATCTTGGAATAATTAACACACAATATGCTAATTATCACGTCTGTGGATCGTATCTGTACACCAGTGATTCTCAAACTTTTTTTCAATCACGATTATTTTCTTGTTTTTTTTTAAATGCTCGCGACCCCCTTTTCCGCCAGATTAATATAAATATAAATTTTGAAATTTTTCGTTTATTCATTTTTAACTCCTATTTTTTGACAATCAAAAATACTAAAGTCGAAAGTTAGAGATTAAAACGCTACATTTTTTTATAATTTTTTGTGGAGCTCTGTTGGATAATTAATAAGCGAATTGGGCGAGCATTAAATAACTTTTCTCGAACGCATAACGTTAGACGTCCTAACGAACGTTAGGAGTTTTTTCACAAAGTCCACTTAAACGAGAATACAGAAAAAAGAGAGTGTTAGACCTGTCCAACTTCACACCTACGACCCAAAATTTCTTGCTGGGAGTGGTGCTCGCAAAAGGAAGGATCCCCCCCCCCCCCAGTGATTACACGTTTGAAAAAAAGACGCAAAACTCTTCAGTCCACTGGGGAAAACTTTGAGCATGAAAAGTATCCATTATTTCAACATAAATTACTTGCATATTGAAATTGACCGCATTTATCTTTCAAATAATCATCACTTTAATTATATGACTAGCATTTAACACCTGGTTCTTAAAAGTTATAACAGGCGACTCCCCGCTTCCTCCCCCCCTCAAAAAAAAACCCACCAAGGCGACCTGTTTGGGGATCACGAGCCACTGAATAGAACCATAACTGTACACAATTCCAAAATTAAAGACTGATATTACAAAAAGGTTACTTAGCTATTGCAGACTAATCGGGTTCAAGTTATAAATATAACTTGTGCATTGGATCTGCCTCACTTTCCGTTCACC
>BMAW01026809.1:0-46861 GCA_019974015.1 Nephila pilipes
GTCCTAGTGGGAGCATGGAAATACGTTTTCTCGTCGGTGTTCAGCAGACAGAGACTGTGATCAGAGATCAATCGCTCGATCTGCCGACCGCGAGAATTTGTACCATCATACCCCCCAATGAGGGCTGTGTCCATTAGTCACCTAGCAGAAGGAAGGGAGCTGGTAACTGATCGACTAGTCGGTCTAAATCCATTTGTGACACAACATCGTTAGGTGGCAGATAAATGCAGCAGACTGTGATTAAAGTGCGAGCATGAATTCGCACAGCCACAGCCTGCAACGATGTGGTCAGTGTAACGACGTTATGAGGGCAGTTCTGGGATGTCAAGATGCATACTCCTCCCGAAGATGATACTGCATCAACATCCCGTCGTACACAATGATATCCACGCACACGGGTTGTCATATTACTCTTCAGAAAGGTTTCCTGAAGAGCAACACACAGGTTGGTGCGTAGACATAATGGATTTGAGATCCTCTAGTCTGGGTCGTAAACCGCGGCAGTTCCAGGAAAAAAAGGCCATTAAAAGTTCACACTTGAAGTAGAGGGTCCTGGTTCCAGGACCCCCACGGTATCATAATCTTCCGGTGATGGGTGGAGATCCACCGTATCACCTTCAGTAGAGTCAAAGACTCTAGTTTTTTTTCGTGGAATGCTGTTCTTAGCAGCAGTTTTCAATTTCAGTCTTTGCAAGGCCTT
This sequence comes from Nephila pilipes, assembly GCA_019974015.1. Taxonomy (NCBI): domain Eukaryota; kingdom Metazoa; phylum Arthropoda; class Arachnida; order Araneae; family Nephilidae; genus Nephila; species Nephila pilipes. The sequence goes on from BMAW01026809.1 coordinate 701, forward strand.
GGACCTAGCCAAAGGCTTGGTCTGCTGAGCCTTAGCAGATGAAGGGTTCTTTGAAATATTAAGCTTTTTCTTTGGAGTTGAAGTCGATGAGGTAGATTGTATGATAGGAACTGGTTCAGGAAATTGAGTAGACTTTGAAACTTTCTTTACCTGCGTGGCAATAGCGAAACTTTTCCCGGGTACCGGAGTACGGGAAGCGACTATACGGCGAGCCTCAGGGTATGAGACATTTTGAAGCGTCTTGATTGTCGTTATTTCTTTCTCCTCTGCCCATTTAGGGCAGGAGCGAGAATATGCAGGGTGGTTGCCCTGACAATTGACGCACGTCTCCGCAGCGGTACAGGAAGCACTTTCGTGTCCTGCAGCTGAACAGCGAGCGCACGTCAATTGTCCCCTGCATGCATTCTTTGAATGTCCAAATCGCTGACAATTAAAACACCGTAGTGGATTCGGAATGTATGGTCGGACGGGGAGTCTTAGATATGCGGCCTGAATAGTCTGTGGCAGGGTAGGAGTCGAAAAGGTCAAGATGAGGTGCTTAGTATCAAGCACCTTACCATCTCGCCTAATCGTTATCCTCCGAACACCACAAACTAGTTGGTCCTGCAAATTGTCCAAGATCTCCTGTTCCGATACATTAGCCAAATCAGCCGAAGAAATGACGCCACGAGAGAAGTTGAGGTTGTTATGTGGAGAAGTAATAACTGGGTAATGGCCTAAGCTCTTCATAGCCAAAACAAGCTCCGCTTGTTTGGCAGTATTAACTTCAATCAAAAGATCACCAGATCGTAGTTTTTTAATTTCCTTCACCGTTCCTACCATACCTTGAATCCCTTTTTGAATCAAAAAGGGCGATATGGTTGCAAATGTTTCATTATTATCCCTTTTTATGATAAAAAAAAACGTAAATTACTCGAATTATTAGCAGTTTTAGACAGTACATTTGTTGCTACCTCCATGGAGGTAGAAGTGGTTCATGGATTAAGGCCTCCATCAGGGCACAAAGGAGTTTTTGGATCCATTGGGTTTTTTTTTAGGTTCACTCCAGCACGCCTCCACTCACCATAGAAGTCCAACAAGAGCAGGCAGCCCGCCGGTCATCTGGCAATTGCCAGGCACGGCACTTACCCCAGAGGTGGCACTGGAGTATAGTATTACAGCTTCGGGGTGTGGATCCATTGGTTCACATGAGGCACCCCTAACTGCAATACTAACCCTAAAGAAACGTCGTTGGGGTTCGAGAAGAACCCCTCAGAAGCGATCACCAGCCGATTGGCAGGAGCGGGCTCACTCCTGCCTCCCGTCTACGGAGAAGCATGGGCCAAAGGGAACGCAACAGGATCCCCAGACTCCACTTTCCCCCGGCACGGGTCACCGCACACGGCAAACATGCGGGGCAGGCCAAATAATAACTTGAACTGACATTGATGGTACTAAATGAAATTTTTTATTTTAAAAACCCCAACAAAATAAATAAAAAGTAAATACAAAAAGTAAAGAACAAAAAGAAACGAACACAAAACAACCGCAAAATCAACCCCAAACAGAAATAAAAAGAACTACACTGGAAATCTGCAAATAAATATTAAACCAAACAAAGATTTTTTTTGTCTTTCTTTCTTTTCAGGTGTTTTTTTCCACTCGGGTATCTCGGGTACGTGGCCTCCCGTACTCATCCGAAGATGAGCCCCTGAGAGTGAGTGAGTGAAAGTAGGTTTTAATGGCGCAAGAGCCAAAGTAGGCTATGCTGCGCCAAACACTAGTTAAAATCTATTCAAAAGAAACAGCCTTAAAAACACAAGATAAATAGGAAAAACACACAAAAGATAAAAAGTTAAAAATCAAATGTGGTGTAAAAGGCCAATATGACGTAAAAAGGCAAATAAATTATGGTGGGGGTTTTCCCCCACCAAGTCAGACAGTTTTAAAATAGATGAATGAAAAAAAGTCCGGCGATGATGATCAAACACCGGACAGTCAATTAAAATGTGATGAATAGAGTAAGTGACATGGCAGGAAGGACACTCGGGAGCATCTTCTCCAAACAAAAGATGTCTGTGAGTAAAACGAGTATCTCCAATGCGAAGGCGAGTTAATCTGACATCAGCTCTTCGCACTGGAAATACAGGCCATTCTCCGATGATCGGCTTCACCGAGTGTAATTTATTATTAATCTGTAAATTCCACGATTCCTGCCATGTCTTATGAATGAGCATTAAAATGTGACGTCGTAAGTCCTCAAATGGGACTGCAAACTGCAGAGGATTCGTTGCCGAACGTGCAGCCTAATCCGCTTGTTCATTTCCTAAAATACCTACATGACTAGGTATCCAGCAGAATTTTATGTCATAACCCCTGCTATAAAGCTGACAAATAATATTAGCAATTTCAACCACGATAGGATGACTTCTATCGTCCAGATGTACCAATGTTTCCAGGACGCTCCTGCTGTCAGTATATACAACGAACTTTCGAGAACTGGATGTCTCGACTAATTTCAGGGCACAGTAGATGGCGACTGCTTCGGCAGTGTAGACACTGCAGGAAGAGTCGAGCCGGTAACTGTGCCTGATGTCGTTTGAAACGACACCACAGCCGACGTATCCAGTTCCTTTCGAACCATCCGTGTATATAGGAATAAAATCCTCATACTGACAGCGATGAAAGGCAAAGATTCTCTGGAGAACAATGGGACATGTGTTGCATTTGCTAAATAAAGCAAAGGGGTTATGGTAAAGAAACCTTGGCACATTCCAAGGTGGAAATTTAAAAAAATTTCTTTGTTGAATACTCAAGTCATGTAGGCTGAGTTCCTCGATGATGTCTTTCACCCTTTCAGAAAAAGGACGGATGAAAGAAGGTCGAGCACTGTACAATCTCCTTAAAGACGGGCTGGTAGTGATATTCTGTAATGGGTGAGATGGGAGAGATGACATTTTGAAATGATAATAGAGCGACAGTTTCAGGCGCCGCGAAGCCAAAGGTAACTGGTTACAAATGACATAGAGACTCTGCACAGGTGACGTTCGGAACGCACCACAGCAGATTCTCAGAGCATTATGGTGGACTGGGTCAAGCTTCCGCAAGGTAGTTTTGCAGGCAGATCCGTAGACGACACATCCGTAGTCGATCCGTAGACGACACATCCGTAGTCGATCCGAGACAGAATCACCGACTGATACACTCGGAGTAATGAAGTTCGATCCGCTCCCCAAGAGGTGTTGGACAACACCTTCAAGATGTTCAGGGATTTCTCACACTTCCTCCGCAGATATAAAATGTGCGGAAGGAAGGTGAGTTTGCGGTCGAAAATTACTCCGAGGAAGCGGACGTCAGGGACGACAGGAATAGAAGTATTACGGATGCGAATGTCAGGATCGGGATGGAGACCCCGTTTCCTACAAAAATGCACGCAACTACTCTTACTGGGAGAAATACTATGCCCATTTGCGTCACACCATGTAACCAGGTTATTGACTGCGGACTGAAGTCGTCGCTCAATGATACGCATTGACGATCCTTCGCAGGAAATCTGCAGATCGTCAACGTATAATGATCCATGAACTGATGGCTGAAGTTTTAAAAGAATTGGTGACAGGTGACAGATGAAAAGAGTCGGACTTAAAATACTCCCCTGAGGAACTCCTTCAAATTGAATAAAAGATGAAGATAAAATATTACCAACCCGTACTTTAAATGATCTTAAATTTAAAAACATTTTAATAAAAAGAGGTAAATTTCCTCTCAGACCATAATCGTAAAGAGTGCGCAGAATCCCATAGCGCCACGTACGGTCATATGCCTTTTCGATATCAAAGAAAATAGAAACCAAATGATTCCTCCGTACGAAAGCAGAACGAATCTGACTTTCGAGTAGAAGGATGTTATCTACTGTGGATCTTCCTTTACGGAAGCCACTCTGAAACGGAGGAATGCATTGATTCTTTTCCAATTGATATACGAGACGGGCATTGACCATACGTTCTAGCGTCTTACACAGGCAACTCGTCAGAGCGATAGGCCTATAGTGGAGAGGGTTCTTTGGATCCTTACCAGGCTTCAGAATAGGAATAACGATTGCTTCCTGCCACTGGCTAGGAAACACATGCTCCCTCCATATTCGGTTGAATAGGTAAAGGAGACTGACAAGTGAATCCTCGCTCAAGTGGCGAAGCATATCGTATGTTATACCATCAGAGCCTGGACTGGTATTTTGAGCCAAGGACAGAGAATTTCTCAATTCCCACATGTCAAAGTCACAGTTGTAAGGGAGTGGTAGCCGACACCTGAAGTTGATAGGTGTCTGCTCAGAACGATTCTTAGTCGCTAAAAATGTAGCGCTATAAGAATCGGAGCTTGACACACTAGCAAAAGAGTGGCCGATTACATTGGCCACATCGACAGGTGAAGAATGCACAGCATTTGCGGTTTCCAGTATCGGAATAGAAAATTCCCGATACAGGGAGTTCGCAGCTTTTACCTTTCTCCATAACTGTTGACTTGTGGTAGACGATGTGATGGAAGAGACATACCTGATCCATGATTCCCTCTGACTATGTCGCCTTACTCTGCGAGCAATCGCCCTTGCCCTTTTAAAGGCTATGAGATTTTCGGTTGTGGGATATCGTCTGAAGATACCCCACAATTTCTTTTGTTCCCGGTAGGAGGATTGACATTCCTTATTCCACCATGGTTTACTCATCTTCCTCTGTGATGTTCCACTCTTCGGTATCGCTGCATCAGCAGCGTCCACGATAGAGGTAGTGACATTTTGGACAGAGCTATTAATATCCTGATCTTGAACCATTGTACCGGTAATAACCGCTAACCGTGTGAATAAATCCCAATCTGCCCGGTTGAAGCGGTAAGTGGGGGGACGTAAACGCACCCCACTACCATGAACCTGGGAGATCAGGAGAGGGAAATGATCACTATTATAGAGATCATTTAGAACCTCTAAATTCAGCGACGGTAGCAGTGTCGGTGAACAAATGGCTAGATCAAGGGAATGAAAAGTCCTAGTGGGAGCATGGAAATACGTTTTCTCGTCGGTGTTCAGCAGACAGAGACTGTGATCAGAGATCAATCGCTCGATCTGCCGACCACGAGAATTTGTACCATCATACCCCCACTGAGGGCTGTGTCCATTAAAATCACCAAGCAGAAGGAAGGGAGCTGGTAACTGATCGACTAGTTGGTCTAAATCCATTTGTGACACAACATCGTTAGGTGGCAGATAAATGCAGCAGACTGTGATTAAAGTGCGGGTATGGATCCGCACAGCCACAGCCTGCAACGATGTGGTCAGTGTAACGACATTATGAGGACAGTTTTGGGATGCCAGGATGCAAACACCTCCAGAAGAAGGTGATGCTGCATCAACATCCCGTCGTACACAATGATATCCACGCACACGGGTGTTCATATTACTCTTCAGAAAAGTTTCCTGAAGAGCAACACAGACAGGTTGGTGCGTAGATAGTATGGATTTGAGATCCTCTAGTCTGGGTCGTAAACCACGGCAGTTCCAGGAAACAAAAGCCATTAAATGGGCGCACTGGAAGTGGAAGGTCCCGTTTCCAGGACCCCCATGGAGTCATAATCTTCAGGTGATGGGTAAAAACCACCGCATCCCCGTCAATAACTCTTAGTTTTTTTGCGAGGAACGCTGTTCTTCCCCGAAAGTTTTAATTTTTGCCTCTGCAAAGCCTTTGACCTGGCCAATGGCCTAGTCTGATTAGCTCTTGCAGAGGAAGGGTTTTTTAAAATATTTATTTTCTTTGATTGCAGTGTCTTAGGTTGTGTAGTCTTTTCAGTAGGTTGCGGTTTCTTATGGTTAGGCTGCTTAGTCTTAATGATAGGGGTAGGTTCAGGAAATTGCGTAGATTTTGAAATTTTAATAGTCTGGGTTGCCGTTGCGTAGCTTTTTCCCTGTACAGGGGTACGGGAAGCGACTACTCGGCGAGCCTCGGGATACGACATATTCTGCAGTGTCTTCACCGTAGCTATTTCCTTTTCCTCTGTCCACTTAGGGCAAGAACGTGAGTATGCAGGGTGGTTTCCCTGACAATTGACGCACTTCTCTGCAGCGTTACAGGAAGCACTATCGTGTCCTGTGGCTGTACAGCGAGCTCACGTCAATTCTCCCCTACACGCGTTCTTGGAATGGCCATATCGTTGGCAATTGAAACATCTCAAAGGGTTTGGAATATATGGTCGGACGGAGTGTCGGAGATATGCGGCCTTAATTGTTTGTGGCAGGGTAGGAGTCGAAAAGGTCAAGATGAGGTGCTGGGTGTTAAGCACCTTACCATCTCTCCTAATCGTAATCCTCCGGACACCACAAACCAGCTGGTCCTGCAAATTCTCCATGATCTCTTCTTCCGACACGTTTTCCAATTCCCTTGAGGATACTACGCCACGAGAGTAGTTTAGATTTCTATGTGGTGAAGTTGTCACTGGATATGGTCCCAAGGATTTCATCCTCATAACAAGTTCAGCTTGTTTGGAATCATTTACTTCAACTAAGATGTCCCCAGAGCGCAATTTCTTTATGTCTTTAACAGTTCCTACCATACCCTGAATTCCCTTTTGGATCAGAAAGGGAGATATGGTAGAAAAAGTTTCTGTATCTCTTTTTATGAGAAAGAAACGGAAGTTCATCATTTCGGTAGGTATGTCCGAGTTTTCTACATTTGAATTATCATAACGTTCCATACGGTCAGCCCATGGTTCATTTTTTAGATTTAAAGAATTTTTAATAGCTTTGGGAGCCAAAAACGATTTTCCTTTAGTTGTATCCATATTGCCTTTAGAGAAAAAAAAATTTCACGGACAGGCTTCTAGTTCGATGGGTCCCCGCCAGACCCATCTCCCCACCCTTTCCTAACGCGGAAACGAGTAACCGACGGAGAGATTCGTTTCAGCCGGACAATGTGACCTGCCCCATTACGTGCCCAGGCAGAGGCACAGGTCCAAGGCCGAAGCCGAGGAGGATTTCTCGCAATGGGAGGGAGGTCACACCATCCAGCCACACGCAACCAAGGCTCTCCCTCTGGGAACATTTTATAGGATGACATTCCAAAACTGTCACCGACGGCGCACGCAACTCCTCTCCTCGCACACCCTTCCCTAACCAGGGCCTTTTCCAATCACGCCCATGCGGTCTCCCACTAGGTACCTCCGCATGAGGGGTACTGGGGCCCCGTATTGTTAGAGATAGGCATGCAGGAAATCGGCATTGATACGCCGTCGGCCTTTTAGTGTTTTAGTAGGGACACCACAAATATTTTTTTTTTATTTTTAAATATTTTTATTCATTTTTTTTTTTATTTTTATATATTTTTTTAAGACAAGAGTTAAACAAACACTAATATGAAATAAAACTATGTTAGTTTAAACTGTTTTCCGCTTGATATTATAAGATATCAAGCGGAAAACCCCCCAAAGCAAAACACATGACAGGAAATAAAGAGGGGGGAAGAAGAAGAGGAAAACAAAGATCACTGAGGTACCTCGGGGTTGTGAAGCCCGTACTCATCTCAGGTACATGAGCCCCCTGAGGGGATGAGCCCCTGAGAGGAAGAAAGGGAAAAAAAGATGCCAATTTGACAAGAAGGAGGGTCGAAAATAAGAGAAGGATCGCTAGGGCATCCCGGGGGCGCGTTACCCGTGTTTACCAAAGACAGTAGACCCCATGAGAAAGGAAAAGATCACTCAGGTCCCTCGAGTTCGTGAACTGGACGTCGCCGGAGCGTTCGACAGTGTGTGGTATGTGGCAGTACTGTATTACCTGGTCCGTGCGGACTGCCCGATGAACGTTTTCCGGCTCGTGAATGACTACTTAAGAAACCGCAGGTTGCTCTACATCAGTCCAGCAGCACGTAGAGAGTACTCAATGAACAGGGGATGCCCGCAAGGTTCCTGTAGCGGACCCCTCTTATGGAACATCGTGGTAGACTCTCTACTGGACCTTCCCCTAGGGGAAGGATGTTGCATCCAGGCTTACGCCGATGACCTCACCCTGGTGGTTTGGGGTGAGAACAAGGGTGAACTGGAAGTTAGAGGCAACAGTGCGCTGGAAAAGATCAGGCAGTGGGGTAGCACCCATAAGCTGACTTTTAGCTCAGAAAAGTCGGCCAGTATGCCGATCACTTACTTGCGAAGACTTAAGTACGATGATCCTCCCAGATTCCACCTAGGCAGGGATGAAATCCTAGTAGTCCCCTCCGTTAAATACCTGTGTTATGGGACAAGGCACTGACCTTACATCAGCATTTCTTGGAAGTTAGATCGAAAGTCGACGTTCTAACACATAGGCTGTCACTGATAGCACGCAGACTCTATGGAAAACACCCGGAGATATTCCGTCGCATTTATTTGGGTGCCATAGAAAGGTTTGCAGTGTATGGGCACGGAGCGTGGGGTCACCGTTTGAGAACAAAAACGTTCTCAAACTTCCTTAACGTGGTGCAACGTAGACCACTGATTAAGATGAGCCTAGCCTACAAGACTGCGTCCACGGTGGCCTTGCAGGTAATCTCAGGAGTACTACCCTTAGACATTGCGGCAAGCATTGAATATTCAAAGTTCCTTCTCCATAACAACCTGGAGCCCTCCATTGACTTAGTCAGTGGAGAGAGGAACCTTCAAGTGGAAGCCCAGTTTAACATCTGGAGCGTACACCCGTCACAACGACTTCACTTCGATCACGTTCTGTCGGAGCCTGATGGGGATGGAATTGAGATCTTTACTGACGGATCAGGCCTCAACAATCAAGTTGGGGCTGCCCTTGTGGCTTGTTACTACGGCGCCAAGACGGACGAGGCACTCTTTCGACTGGAGGATCATAATATGGTCTTTCAGGCGGAAGCCCTAGCTCTGCTCAAGGCTGCCGAGTGGTGCTTAAAACTCTCAACAACATCGAGAGTTAACATCTACACCGATTCTCGGTCGGTTCTGGAAGCCCTCGGGAATCCAGACCATAAGCACCCAACGATCCAGGGTCTCAAGGAAGCCCTCAGACGTAAAGATGGAACGGGAAGTCGTCCTACATTGGGTTAAAGCCCATGTAGGAATCTGTGGAAATGAGTTGGCGGATGACGCAGCGAAAAGAGCTTCCGAGCTGCCGCAAGTTACGGACCCGTTGCCGTCTTCTCGAAGACGGATTAAATGGTTGCTTCGGGAATCAGGTCTAAGGATGTGAAAAGAGAGATGGCATTCGAACGCCAAAGTTAGGCTCACGCACGAAATCCTGCCCAACCCGGTGTTACAACTCCGAGTCAGTGACAAGCTGATCGACACCGGGTTCCAAGTATCACGTTAGTAGTAGTTAAAATATACCGGTTCTGGGCCAGAGGAGCGGAGGAGCTACGAGGAGCGCGAGAGAAAGGGGGTGGAAATTTCACCCCCTACTTACCGATAACGGGTAGAATCCCTCGACTTCGTTGGGACCCTCCCTTCTCCTCCTCCAACCCCTTCTTTGGGACTCCCCATCCCCCTTTACCTTGTTTATTTATTGATATCTCTTTCGTATTGATAAGAAAAGGATTGTGGGTATGTATGTTTTTACTATAAGCGGGTCGTATTCAAGCATAAACTTTAAATTAAATGAATTAATTGGATGGAATTAATATGATCTGAACGAATCGATTATGTTTTTTAAGAAATAACTTTTTAACTCTGATTATTCGGACGGACTTTTTCGAATTCTCCATTCAATATTGTTTAATGTGTTTTATTTAATACTGCTATTATTTTTTTTTTAATTATTTAAAACTAAAATAAGACAACAAACTGTTATTTTCCTGTGTTACCATCTGTTAATCATTCGAATTTTTAAGTGCAGAATTATACTTATTCTTTAGTTTCGAACCCCAAAAAGTCTTCGTACTTGAATGTTAGAGGATTTTTCCATTAGGAGGAACCAGAGGATTTCCATCCAGAGGATTAACCATTCAACCACGAAGACCTATTACTTAATATTTATTTTATGTTCATAATATCTAACATCAGATAGAAATATTCAGTATAAAGTTAAGTTGTAAGACCCCTATTGCTTAAAAGTTAATATCATTCTCTGTTTGTCATTGATATATTATTCTAATCTAAGAATTTCTCATTTTATATACCAGTAGATTTAATCGAATCGAGCTAATCAACGTGCCTTCCTCAACCGAAGAGACTATTGTTCTGAAAGACGCTTTGATGATTTCGACTGTGTTCATCGAGGACATTTCACATATTACCAGCCAGCGATACTTCAAACAGAAGGACTTTTCTAGAAAGTTTATCCCAGGAACTTGTGTTATGAATGAAAACAGTTGGTTAGAATTAACACAAATTCGCAAAAGAATTACGGAGAGTGCCATGTCCATGGTATTTGATTGTATTTTTCGAAAATTACTGTTAAATGAAGTTTCGAAAATCACACCAAATGTTGTCGTGGATACAGACATTTCGGAAGTGGAAACAGTACTAACTACTTCATTAATAGAACTTTGTTTGTGAATACTTAGGGAATTCTATTACCGACATGTTTGAATGCTATGGGTGTGCCCAACAATATGGTAATCAACTCGGACATGAATGCATTACAATGGATCATGAAACTCGCTTCCAACTCTATGGTGATCTAGCCTTTTTTGCAATGAACTTTGAGCAACTAATTCAAGACTTTATTCAACGAAACCTACAAATGTTAAATTATATAAGTCCTATGATTGTAAATAATTGGGATACGACTTCTGTTATAAACAATGCCAAAAGTATGTATATTGCTTCTGATGTTCATCGCTTGCACTAAATAAAATAATTTTTATGTATATTGATGTGTTATTACTGTTCAATCTTTAGTTTACATATTTATATTTGTGATAATATTTTTTTTTCAGTTAATTTAATGGTATAAATACTTTGAGTATTCTGGGCGGGGGGTTGGTCTCTCGAATTATGTCCTATTACTGTAAAGGGAGAGTGGGAAATGGGATTAGTTGACTTTATTTATCCTCATACATGGTACAATATAAGAGAGGGTAATAATTTATTCGGTTTTGATATGGGTGATGGGAAGTTGATAGCTAGAAAAATTCCTCAAGGATGTTATGAGTCTATACCCGACATTTTAGAGGGGAACACAAAAATCAACTAACAAATTCACGGAATGTGGAGTATCTCTCGATGGAACATGGCAACGTCGAGGTTACTCAACATTTAATGGTGTTGTGAGTGCAATTTCAGTTTTAACTGGTAAAATTCTTGATGTTGAAATCATGTCACAGTTCTGCAGAATTTGTAATAAGTACAAAAATATCTCGATCTTGCCTCAACGTAAACCCGATCATTCTTGTGCAAATCACAGTGGATCATCGAGTAACATGGAAGTTGTTGGAGTTTATCGTGTGTTTGAACGTTCCGAAAGTTTACGTTCTCTTCGATACACCGATTACTACGGTGATGGAGACTCGAAGGGATTTAATGCAGTTCAAGATATTTACGGCAAAGAATCTGTGAGAAAGCTCGAGTGCATCGGGCATATTCAAAAAAAAGTTGGAGCACATCTTCGCAATTTAAAATTAATAGAAAAGGACTTGGCGGTAAGGGAAAACTAACAGATAATTTTATCAACAAACTACAAAACTATTATGGAATAGCTATTAGGTCCAATGTAGGAAGTTTATCCAATATGCAAAGTGTCACAATTGCTGCATTTGCCCACTGTTGTTCAAGTAAGGGGAAACCAATGCATGGGCAATGTCCTATCGATACTTACGAAAGCAATAAAATGAAAGATTGTGATTGTCCAATAAGGTGTCACACATGCAGGAAATGTATCCATTCTCAAATTTGCTCTTGCATAGAACGTGCAGTAAGGTTTATCATTTGTAAACATATAAATTATGTATGCCAAAAAGTCATTAACTTTTAAACGTATGTTTTTAGGTTTTGTGGAAGGATATAGAGAAACGACGCAATAAAAGGTTTTGTCAATTTTTTTTTTTTTTTTTTTTTTTTTTTTTGAAATTTTATGGAGGAAGAAAGGAAAAGTGGGCTTATTGTTATAAGGTTGGCTGTAGAGTCAACACTAATATGAAATTGGAAAGGTGGCATAAAAATCTGAAATATGAAGAAGGACAAGGTAAAGTTATGCAGCGTCTCGATAAATCTCTCTCTCTAGCACTGAATGCCATTGACAAAAAGTTAGTTGGTAGAATGATATCGAAAGAAAGAGGCAAGGTAACTTCGAAAATAGCGGTGACCCTTTCATTGCCTGCTGCTTTTTGCAGCACTAAAATTGCTGTTGATATGCATATTGCTGAAACATTTTTTTTTTTTTTTCATCAGCATTTCTTTAAAAGTATTGAAGAATTGGAGGAAATAGAGCAAAGAATTATTCACCAGAATAGCAGTGAGTGGCGGCAAGAAAGGAAGCTTCGTATTACAGCAAGCGATGCGAAATCTATTTTCAGCCGAGTGGCTCAAATTTTGATGAAAAAAATAGTTCTATCGAGCATATACCAGTTGTAAAATATGGACTGGAAATGGACGACAGAGTACGGTCCATGGTGCAACACATGTATCCAGAGTATAGTCCGAAAAACTGGTCTGGTCATTCATCCATTAGATCAGTATGTTGCTGCCTCTCCTGATGGATTGATTAGATCAGGTGAGGTTTATATGCTGTTGGAAATTAAATGTATTTTCAATCCAGATGGTAGTTCCCTAGAAGAACTCATCAGTAAATGGTCCGACTTTTGTTTATCCAATACTAATGGTTTCATTTCCTTAAAAAGAAATCATAAATATTATTTCCAAATTCAATGCCAGTTGGCTGTTACAAACCTTCATCAATGCTTATTTGTAATATTTTGCAATAATAAATCATTCGAAGAAAAAATGTATTTAGAAATTATCGATTTTGATTGTCCTTTATGGAAGGAATGTTTAGGAAAGATCAAAAAATTCTTCTTCAATTTTCATATTCCTCTAGTAATGGCTTAGAAAATTTTAATATTCATCTTAAAACCTTTACAGTTCCGTTGGTTGACAAGATCCTGCTTTCATTAAATATTTCGATGATAATTATTATGGTAGAAATGAGATGTCTAAATGTCCTCAAGTGGGATTGCAAGCTGCAGATTCATTGCTGATCGTGTAGATGAGTCCACTTGTTCATAGCCTAAAATACCTGATTTTGATGATTAGGTACCAAAAAGAATATTATAACTAAATCCCTGTTATACAGATTGCAAATAATGACAGCAATTTCATCCGCAACAGGATGACAGATATCCCTTCTACACCAAAAATAGATTTGATCACCATATGTCAAAGGCTCACTTTTTTGTAATCCCACAAGCATGTCAAGGCTTCAAGTTTCCACCATTCACTATTGATAGTTATGCTCTTGAAGTTGCACGGGCAAAGCCACTAGAAATGCACAAGTAACAATTCCCTATTGCCAGAAGAATCAGCTTAAGTAATCTCTATTGGCATTTGAATCATAATGTTATGGCTGATAAAAATAAAAAGAGGGTATAAGATATGGATGTGCTGTGACGAGAGTGTATATGCTTGCAAATTTGATATTTTAATTGGAAAAATTGATAATATCACAAACGCAAAGTTATAGTTGTTCGCACTAAAAGTCAACCTCTTTTCGATACATATTGCTAGTTGTTTATGGAATTATTTAACCAGTTTAGTCTTTTTAGATTTTTATAGACTCAAAAAGTATTTATATGTGGAACTATGACTAGGATAAGTTTACACAAAATTTAAAACCTGAGAAAATTATGAAAAGAAGAGAGTTTGATTAGTTATCAAACAACAAACTTGGGATAATATAATTTGACCGAGATCACTTCAAAATCTATTCATGTGAAATAGAAAAAGCTATATTTCCAAGAAGTTTAGATGTTTATAACTGGAATATGATTTACAGAAAAATCTGGATATGTAGCATTCTGTTTTTATTGGAATATGCTTTAACAGAAAATGTAAAGAACATTCCAATAAAAACAGGTCACTAATAAAATCACAAGTCCCTGAGGGTGCTACAAATGATGAAACAATAGTTTTAAGTATTGTGATCTTCAACTAAAAAACCCAAGATTTTCAAGACAAACAGATATTTACAATGGAGATATTTTGATATTTCCATACCTTAAATATCACTTATAATAAACAACAAAATTTAAATAATGAAAGATATATGTATTTTTAGCATGGATAATGCTATTTTCTCAATGTTTAAAAACATTTCATGTAAATTATTCAAATGAGTTTAGCCAAAGAAGCAAGGAGCCTTGTCCAATCAAACACTACCATCACACTGGCAGATGCCAATGCAGTGGCAAGACATACACTTCCAATTCAAAACTTCCAAGAAACCACTGTTAACAGACTTCGACTGCCCCAGGATTATAACATGCACCATTACTAGATTGAGAAAGGGTAACTGTCAGGGCATGAAAATTCATCCGCACAAAACAGGGTCCTATCCTTTTTCTAAAAACTGCCCTTAAGTCCAGCTTACACCAAGACATGTTTTGGAATGCCTGTCTGTTGCACCAAAAATACTTAAACTCGGCTTCCTTCCACTCTATTACCCCTTACAGGATACCTTATACGGCCCCGAGACGCCAGAGCTGGCAGCCGCTGTCTTGGATGCTTTGGGGGGCATTTGATATTAATATCGCTCCACAGTGCTTGAAGTTTTTTTGTGATGTCCATGGACACGAAAACAACATTCAAAATGAAATTACCAAATCTGAATAATTTACTTAAGTTACAAAAATACATCTGGGGAAAATTTACATGTGAATAATTAAGTTTTTTTTTTGCAGTATTTGTCAATTTAACTGTGAAACATAGGTATATAAGCAGTTTGCTATAGCTCGAAATATCAAAATCTACGATGGATCCAGAAGGAATAAGGGTTCATTTAACACTTCGGTATAGGACGTTGCAACATCGGGGGATGTTATTCTACCTTGTTCCGCCCCGAGGCACAAGTAGTATCAACTCTCTACCCCTCTGCGGGGTAGAGAGTTGATGGCGACGTCCATTGTTGTTTGGAGCCGTCTAAAGAAAAGTTGACTAGTCGCTTTCTGCTGCACTTCTACCAACTAGGCTAAAAATAATCTCTGGCTAGTTAGTCAGGCATTTAAACTTTCTGGCATTTTTGTTGAAGAGAGTCAACAAAGCTTTTGAAAGTGGTTTCAGAAGTTGCTGAGAAACTCATAAAAAGGTATGCAACTGAAATAGTAAAGGAAAAACAAATTCTTTCATCTGATATCCTGAAATGTGACATTATGTAGATGATGGCATAAAGGCATCCCTACGAATGGGTGTATTGATGCAATATCAGTTAATAGCGAGAAAGTACTAGACATAGAAGTTATGTCATCATTACTGTCCAACATGCAAGATATTTCACAAAATGCAAAAACATACACAAAATTGTTAAAAGTTTATCATGTGTTAATGTAACTTTAAGGGATCTTTTTCGGAGATAGTAATTGTTGGGGCTTCATTAATATTACTTCATTCAGAAAAAAAACGTGAACTTCAATATACCAAACATTATGGAGACTGATTCATAAGGTTATGCGAGAGTGAAAGACACATGGAACAAACAGTGTTATGAAATTACGGTTGCTATTTATATTTCTGGCCTTGGCAACAGTAAGTGTTGCTAGGCGACCGCAGACGATTTTAATCGAAAGTTTGATATTTTTAAACATAAATTCAGCAAACGATTTACCATTATAGCTTTATTTGTGTTGTTGACAGTAAATTGAAAAGTTCTTCTCCGTCAAAAAATGGAATTGAATCGTGAACATTTCCGTGCCATTATTTTTCATAACTTTCGACGTGGATTGTCAAGACAAGAGTGCTTCGATGAACTTAATTCTTTATACAGCGATAAAGCGCCATCCTACAGCACTGTAAAAAATTGGTATAACGAATTTAATCGTGGTCCATGTTCGATCCAGGACGAATCCCGTGCAGGTCGTCCAAAATCCGTTGTTGTGCCAGAAAAGATCAATGCTGTGCGTGAACTGATAAAGCAAGATCGTCATGTGACATACCGTGAGATAGAGGCATCTTTGGACATTAGTATGACTAGCATCAATAAAATATTGCATGAACATTTGAGCGTAAAAAAAATTTGTTCACGTTGGATCCCGCATAATCTGACAAACGCTCAAAAAAAGGCTCGTGTCGATTGGTGCAAGGAAATGTTGGAAAAATACATTCAAGGTACATCAAAGGCTGTGTATAACATCTACACAGGTGACGAATCATGGATCTATGCATATGAGCCGGAAACAAAACAGCAATCAACTGTATGGGTCTTCCAAGATGAGGCAAAACCAACAAAAGTTGTTCGAGGAAGAAGCACATCGAAACAAATGATTGCCTGTTTCTTCGGCATTAACGGTCATGTGGCAACAGTGGCGTTAGAGCAACGCAGGACGGTCAATTCTGAATGGTACACGACCATTTGTTTGCCAGAAGTCATCGGAGAAATTCGAAAAAAGCAGAAGAACAGGCGAATCATTCTTCATCATGACAATGCGAGCTCTCACACATCGACTCAAACAAAGGCATTTCTGACGGAGCGAAAGATCGAACTGATGGGTCATCCGCCGTACAGCCCTGATTTGGCACCCAATGACTTCTTCTTATTCCCACACATCAAAAATAAATTACGTGGACAACGATTTTCGACCCTCGAAGAAGCGGTTGATGCATTCAAAACGCATGTTTTGGAGTTACCTCAATCGGACTGGAAAAAGTGCTTTGAAAATTGGTTCAAACGCATGCAAAAGTGTATTGATCATCATGGAGAATATTTTGAAAAACAATAAAACCAATTTCGATCCTACATATTTGTTTTTTCATTATTAGGACAGAAATATAAATAGCAACCCTCGTATGAATGCATCAGTCATATGAGAGTGGGCTCACACCTCAGAAAATTAAAATGAAAAACTAAAGGACTGTCAGGCACAGGAAAATTAACTGATAATTTTATAGACAGACTTCAAAGTTATTATAGAATTGCTGTACATAGCAATGTGCGTCTGTAATTTAACCCTCTTATGAAGGTGAAAATGTTATATCTAAGGAATTTTGTAAAGAATTTGGAGATGTTATATATGGCTTTACAAACTTATAATGCATAAAAGTCACAAAGTATTTTTTTGACAATTTACTCACAATTCCTCTTTTGATGAATCTTATTGAAAACAAAATATTTCCAAAATGAACAATACATACAAATAGGTTACAAGAAGCTACATGTAAATTGGAACCTATCAATGAATTGTAACATAACCCAAGAGGCATATTTTCCATTACCACAAGAAAGAAAAATATAACATAACAAGGTGGTTTGACAAATCAGCTGTTCGTGTAGCCTCAACATTTCTTGGAGCTTCCTGTGAGTGAATATTAGAATTTTATGGTGCAAGAGCCAGATATGGTTATGCTGCACCAAACAGGCCAAATCCTTTAAAAACGAAATTCAAGTTAAAGTTAAGTGAAGAGTTAAAATCTTTACTGATAAGTATTTGTTGTCAAATTTAAAACAAAATAATATAATGAAATAAAGTGTAATGCATATAAAGACTACGCACGATTCCAGATTTTCTTTTGGTTAATAAAGTTTGTATTTTCTATTCCTGGCCATGGCATCCATGAGCCAGTAATTATCTACATTGTATAAAATGCAGTCATCATCTCCGAGATTAGGCGGTAGGGTACTTTTTTGGGGTCAAGAGGCATTTAATCTAAAATCAATTTTTGGTTTATTGTTTAGTGTAGGGTGAGAAATATTTCAGTCTGAGCTATTGAATTAATTTTTTCCATTTGGTTTTTGTTTTTAAACCAAGAGATGTTGTAGAGGAAGGGATACTTTGAGGTGAGAGAGCAACTGTATGGAGAACAGGAGCATTTAAAGGCTTGGATGTTTGGAATGTTTGAGGTGTTTTAAGAGCTAATAAAGGTAAAATAATTGCCTCAGAAGATAATGATGTATTAATTGTGGACAATAGAATAGACGAAGGTATCGATTTAGATGAGGATGGTAATAGTTTCAGATTCTTGAGGTGGGCATACAATTCTTGTAATATTTTGATCAGTTTGGGTGAACATTGAAACGGAAGATTTAATGGCATGTGCATAAGTTTGAGAAAGTGGTGGAATTAATAATTTTAGGGCTTCTGTGCAAGAAATATTGCATATGGTTTTAATTTCTAAAAACTTTTTCTCCAATTGCCATTTGGGGCATGTTTATTGAATTAGAAGTGTGAAGTTGGGAACAATTAACTCATTTGGACTCCAGGTGGCATTCCATGGAGTAAGTCCTATAGGATCAGTGAAACTTTCAAACAGGCAAGAAAAAAAACGTGTTATCGAAATTACAAGACCTGTTTCCATCGAAATGTATAATAAAAATTATTAATTCATTATTAGGTTTATATAGACATAAGCTACGACATGAATGGTAGTACTTCCTAATTTCTCACCATATGCTAAATTTTTCCGTCATAAGTTGTTGGAACTTGTGGGAATTAGATCCTGAAAAAGGATCCATGGATTTATTAAAATTTAAATCATCCATTGTAAGTTCCCTTCTTTATAAAGATAATTTGACTCAGCAAAAAGAAAGGTAGACCAAGAACATAGTGAGAGCCACCAAAAAACACTTTGAAGTGCAAGCTCCTGCTGAATTGAAAAGAGATGGTGGTGTGCATTATCCAACTAAAACCGAGGAGAAATATACTACCACTTATCTGGCTGTTGCAGAAAACCTAATTACATATGTACTTGATGCAAGGAAGTGCCATGTCCCAAGTGCTTCTAGGCTTTTCATTCAAGATAATTTTACTAATATGTTTGTAATATTATATTATGTAATAATTACCAAAATGTGCTTTAGGACATTAAATTAAATATAAAAAATAGCTTAAATTTCTCACCTGTTTCTCTCCTTTCATTTTTCTGAGTAGGCATGTTTGTAACCTTCTTTAACTTGCAAGCCTCATGAGTGGCTCTTAAAATTTCCCTTAATGGGATCAAGCTGAACAATAATTTTTTTCAACAGAATTTTAAACAAGAACTTTTGTAAATTAATTCTTCAAATGATTTTTTCCCCCATAATTTGTGAGCAAGAGAGTTAAATGTTAATGCAGCAAAATGTAATTACTGCTTTATATCACTGTGCATCAAATAAGAAAACAATACAATTTCAGTGTCCATTAGTAAAAGAAAGTAGCAGGAGGGAGGCAAACAGAGTAAAATCTCGCAGAAAATATGCTGTTTCTTGAAATGAGGTTTTAAATAAAATTATAACAGTAGATTTTGAATTATGCAGTTAAGAAATTTTATACTGACTTGACAAAAAATACACAAAGTGGTATTCTTTACACTCAAAATTATTAAATTTCATTCTAAGAAAGTTATTCAGTTAAAAGTTTTTAATAAGGTGAATATTGAAAACCCTGGGGCTTTTATTTTACAAGGATATAAACATTTAGACAAATGCAGAATTCATGAAGCAATTCATAATGTAGACCCAAAGACAAAGAAACACAAGGAAATCTTAAGAACTCTCAAAAAGAAGGAAAAAAAAATAGTATTTTGGAAGACAAAGATGGTAAGCATTAAATAAATCTGGTGCATTTTAATTTCCTTTCGGTTACGTTTTCGGAAAAGGCTTAATTTTTGCTTATGTTAGTAAAATATAACCTTTTGACAGCAAAAACATAAACCAAAAATTTTTTTCAAGGGTGTTTTTGATTTTGCAATTCCATAAAAATATCAACTCAGGAAAATTCAAAAAAATTTCTTCAAAGGTTTACTGTTACCTTAAAAAAATTCATATTGGCTGCTTCATTGATAGTAACAAAAAGAATGACTGCATATTGGAGATACCAGCTTAAGTATTGTCCATGTCACTTGACTGAGGTTTAAAATTTAGAAATGAATCACCAATAGTCCTTGTGCTGCATCCAAGTGTAACTTTAAAACAATCAACAAGTTGGAAAGTCTACAAATTACCCTTTAACACACACAAAAGAGTTTAAGAGACAAAGTACAAATGTTCCACTTTGATTATTATCTCGTCTTTTAAAGCCAGACATACAATTCACATAGCTGATTTTTTTAAAAAATGTTTCAGAGAAAAAGATAAGGATTTTTATAGCTGAAAAATTCAAATATCAAATTTAAACTTTACGTAAAGACATCATAGGTATAATAGAAGCTAAATGCAACCATTTATATATGATACGTTCTGATACAATGAAACACATCCTGCGCATGCATTCTTCCAATGCAATTTAGTTTAGTTTAGTTTAGTTTATATTAACGTCGCACTAGAAGCAACACGAGGGCTATTGGCGACGGACCTCGTAATTTTGAACCACGGTCAAGTGACGAGGACGACACCTGAGCTGGCACCCCCCTCTCCTACTTCCAATGCAATATTACAAGTTAAAACCACCTCCATTAGCCTCCAACAGTACCAATTGAATGCTAAAGTCTCCAACAATTGATTTATCTTAAGATCTGCTTCCATACAATCAATCAATTCATCCATCCATCTAGTGCTAGGCCACATACACACTTTTACTGATATTCTCTACTTGGCAATGGTCTTCTTTTTAAAAGAGCTATATTTTCACATCTAAATATTCTTCCAAGCCATCTGATAAAATAAGATTTAATAACTTCAACAATATTAGATTGTATGTATTTTACCATAAATTTCAAGGATACATATAATTTTTCATTCATAATTTTTACCTATTCTGAGTATATCTCTTTCAAATATTAAGCCTATCATCATCTGTTTTTGTGAATGGCAAGCACTCACAGCCATAAGAGGTTTAATAAGCATTTCGTTGAAATGCAGTTTAGCATAACCACCCGTTGGCAACAGGAATTGTTTGGTGATATTTTGCCAACTGTGGTTACAATGCTTTCTCTCCTCTGCGGTGGCTTTAGCTGTGGCAACCCTTGCGAATAAGGCATATGATATATGATTTTTGATTTTCAGTAAGGAGCTTTTTTTTATATTTATACCTTTCTCTGATCATTTTTTTATTCACTTTTGTTGCATTCGCCAGGGCTACCTTTTCGAATTCGCCAACGAATACGGATCCCGGATCACCTGTTTTTTTTTTCGTTATACAATCCTCGGATCATGTTTTTTTACTTTTGTTGCATTCATCAGGGCTACTCTTACGAATTTGGATTCATTACACCTGCACAATCTCACAGTCAGGCAACTGTATCGTATGTTTTTTCTTTTGGCCAATCACAGTTCCTTTTTTAGTCTCCGTTTCTAAAACGAAACAATTTCATTTTTTTTTTTTAATCTTAACCAATCATGGGTTAATCATTTGGCCTTTTCCATTGTTTAGTGCCAACTTCTCAGAGTTTCTAGAATTTTCTTTGTCCGTTATTCCGGTGTAAGCTTTACTGTTTCCCGTCGTCATCGTTCTTGTTTTCGAATTCTCCTGCTTGGTTTATTTTGTGTTTCTGCATTTTTTTACCTAATCGGCAATTATTTACTCCACGTTTATTTTCCCAAACCCAGTTTCTTTCAATGGCTGCTAGAATGACTTTGACTGAGGTAAACTTAGTTAAGTCAAAAAATTCCTACTTTTCAGCTTCGCGAACTTCAGGCTCTGCCATAAAAATTGATTTTTTAAATCTCGTCAAGTGGTTACACTAAACTGCATTTTCACCAAGCATTTTATATAAATTCATCTTTGTACCATATACTTATAGTTTACTTAGGCAAATTTCTGGATTATCTATTAATGTGCTTTACACTGACAAATACTTTCCACATTACTGATATAATGTAGCACTTCTAAAAACAAACTAAAATAATTTATATATTAAAAATATAATATTGCAACTAAAACCAATGCAGATCAAATGCTTTCTTCAAAAAGTTCATTTAAAAACATTTTCTCACAGAAAATATCTATTATTGATTCATCTCTAAATGTATAAATAATGATTTTTAAATGTATAAATAATGATCTGTAATGTGAAATAATGATTTTTTTAAATAACACATACACAATGCATAGATTGGTGATACCATGTTTTCATAAAATTTTTGAAATAATTTTGACGCTTGATACATTGTCAATGGAATTACAGCCAAGCAGTTATTCATAGTCCAGGTTTATGATTTGAAATACACAACGATTCAATTCATTAAAATTCGAATTATATCCATGACAGTAAACACATTGATAATGTTCATAGCAAATTGACAATATCCATCCAAATATAATTCAAAGTCAAATGATAATATGCATTATTTATCATTAGGAACATTAAATCAGCAAGATTGTTATTTTGTTTACAATACGAAATAAAATCTCTATGTTCTTACAAAATATTTAGTCCTTGAATCGGTCAACCAGATATTCGAACGGCAACACAACTCCAACATTTTACGAAGGAAACAATCGACCACTTCATTCAAAAAATCAAATCATCACTAATAACTCTGAAAGGCTGCTGTAATGGACAGTTTAACATCTTGTTCAAGCTGAAGAATATATTAAAAAAATCATACATCCCACATCATTATCGAACATCACGAATTTTACAGTTCAAGAGCTTCAAAGAAGCTGTAGACTAACCAAAAAACTTCAAATAGATGAAAGCAGATCTTCAAAGGGGAAAGAAAGAATAGATTTTCATGAATCGGTTGATATCATTTGCAGTTTGAGTTCAACTTGACAAAGTGAAAGAAGTTCATCTTAGCAATTTTTGATAAAAATTCTGTTTGATTCATATGGCGCCGATAACCGTTACATTTAGAACATGTGCAGCAATGACGAAAAGAAAAATGGCCGCCGATTAACCCACCCTCAACGATTTCTCGTTTTTTTGCAGGTCTCAGGAACAAATCAGGATGTGTAATGCTCACTTATTTGAGTGGCAACGATAAAATGGTTGCTAGTACAATATTTCTGGCCTCTTTTTGTAGATCGCCAAGTTAGCCATACGGTTTGTTATTGAGCCAAGCCCAATTACAGTCAAAAAAGGTTTGATGCTGATCGGTTGTATAAATACGTGTTTGATCATTTTAATACTGATTATTTTCTTGATATTGTGATGTTATAATATTTTTATTTCACTGTTCTTTATTGTTGATTGATTTCATGGGTGCTTTAATTTTCTGCTTTTTTTTTATTTCCAGATTTTTTTTTAACATATTAGCTAGATTATTGTTTTTTCCCCCAGGGATCAAAATTGACAAACGAAATAGATCGATTACAAAAATATTAGGTAAGTGAATCTTTAGTATTATACGCGTCCCAATCATCAAAAGTCGAGAATAAATCTTTTAAAATTTATATAGCTGAAAGTAATATTTTAAACGAGGAGGAAGGTTTTGATTGTAATAACGTACATCAAAATGTTGAATAAATGTGAATATAGTATTTACAAAAGGCAAAATGCTGCATATTGTGTAGAAATACATATTTTACTTCACAATCTTTTTCTAAGTACCGTAAAATCTGCGAAGGATATGCCGCTATTGAAAATAAGAATGACAAAAGGGGATCGGTCAAGAAAGGAAAAAAGCAGTATTATAATGTAGTATTTGTCTTAAAAGTTTTTCATATATATATCAAAATTACAGAAACATTCGGAATGATGCTCATATTCAAGTTTGCCTTATCTTTGTCCACATCCTGAGTGTAATTGTAAATTTAGGTACTTGACACATGGAAAAGAAGTTCATGGAATAAATATGACAACGAATGTAATAAATTTTGAAGATAAGTTAAGTTTTCAATTATGGCTAGAAAATGAGAGTTCTAGGACTTGTTCTTCTTTCAAAAAAAACTTACTGGTGATAAAAACAACCAAAACAAATGTTTATTCGTATTACAGTTTTAAGTCCATAATATCAAAGCCATATAATAGGAAAACTAGTTGAAAATATGTTAAAGGCTTAATACCATCAACTGAATGTCCTGCTTGCTTCATTGTTTTTGAGACAGTTAAAATGTCATTTTTAAGATCTTTTCAAAACATAATCTTGAATTAAAGGCCTATAAACATAAACTTTTAACCAATAAAAAGACTTGTAGGGAATTTATTAAAGCTAACCTTCAAATGGGCATTGAGAAATCTAAAGTGCTGGAATATGCTCGTGGGAACAGAGAAATGAGGAATAATCGAGGTAACTATTTTGTTAAAGAATCCTTTTTGACAAATAAAAACCTATCGTATTACGTGAATTCTTTGAAATTACTCTCATTGCCCCATAAGAAAGATGCTGTTTCGGTAGATATTATAATTAATAAATTGCAAAATGAAACTTATAATTGTGTTCTTTTGTATAAACCTCAAGGACAAGATATGGTTTAAGGTTCTAAAAGTTTAAGAAAATTGCCAAATAATTCATTAGTAATTGGCTTACAAACAGCCGAACAAAAAGAAATAATGGTAAAAAACTGTAGCAAAATATTATGCATTGACTCAACTCACAAAACCAATAAATATGATCTCTATTTAATGAATTTAATCGTACTTGATGAATATGGAATAGGTTATCCAATTGCACATTTCATCACAAATAAATTAGATATGGAAACTATGCACTGTTTATTCGACAGCATAAAAGAAAGAGTTCCCAACTTAAATCTTAAATGCATTATAACTGATGATGATAAAACAACAGGTCCTGCTTTTAAACAAGTATTTGGCGATGAGATTAAACATCTTCATCATACTTTAAGAAAACGGCTAACTAATCTTGTTTCTAATTTAGAAACAAGGAATAAAATTTATGCATTTTGGACAGTTCTTTTAGAGGAAACGAACTCAATAAAATTAAAAATAGTATGGATAATTTTAGAATTGCATTTGCTGATAAGGAATCAGCATTCATAAAATATTTTAATGATAATTACTATGGTAGAGCAGAATTATGGAGTATGTCATATCGTCAATTTCCACATGCATATATCGATATGAATATGTATTGTAAGTTGTTTCATAAGTGCAAATTCATTTTTTGAATAGACAATGAAATTTATTCTGTATTAAAAATAGAAAATGATACATATTTTGCATATCAATATAGAATAATGATTCGCATGCACCTAAGTGTT
Source organism: Nephila pilipes (assembly GCA_019974015.1). Lineage (NCBI taxonomy): Eukaryota > Metazoa > Arthropoda > Arachnida > Araneae > Nephilidae > Nephila > Nephila pilipes. Next base: position 25,876 of record BMAW01026809.1, read on the forward strand.
TATCCTTCGACATATAAATAGCGCAATACTGGATTAGAAATTCCTGATGGAGATGTTTATGTGAAGGCAATATATTCATGATTAGTATTGTCACAAACTAATGGAGATGTGTTTTAGAAAGTTAAAAAGATTGTAGAAGGATGTTCATACCATGATAAATGCTTCTGTAGGTGTATAAAAAAAACCACATTTATCACTTTGTATGCATTTGTAAACTTATGTATGCTTGGATAATCACCTACAGTATAAATATATTCAAAAAGTTAACTCATTTTCTGTTCAACAATTTCCGTATTTTGATCGTGTTTTAAGTGATGGAATTGTTGAAAACAAAGAATATAACCAGTTCCATCCGTGGCTTGTGCAGAAAATTGCATTGATTCTCCAAATAAAGAAACATTCCGAGAAGAAAAAGAGATCCACAAAACTAATATTTTACTTGCCAAATTAAGTTGCATATTGCAAAATACACAAATTCTGGAAAGAGAAGGTAATCTTGGAAACTTCTTTAATTTTAACCAACTTAGGAATGCAGAATTCTTTTTCTTTTCCATTAATGTGTCTTGTCATTGGGTTTTATTAGTTGCTAAGTTAAGTGTCAAAAAATTATAATTTTATGATAATTTGGGTTTCGGAAATGAATGTAGATATGCTAAATTAATGGAGAACTTTAAATACTTTGTTACATGAAGAACTTGATTGGCATATTTCATATCCTATTCATCTGAAACAAACTGATAGCATGAATTGTAGTGTTTTTATATCATACTTTACAAATAGGGTATTAAACAAAGAAACTATAATTTTCATATAAATGAATTTAGAAGGTACAAGTTTGATTATATTGCAGGTAAGTGTTTAAACAATATCAAATATGTTGTATCAGATGATATTAACGCTTGTTATCAATGCAAGCGGAATAAAATACAAGCTACATAAAATGAATATTGTAATTCTTTTGTTTCATTTGTATACTATTAATAATTCGTTATTTTGTGTAGTAAAAGTAGTTGTTCTAGTTTTTCAAAGTGTAATGGAATGTATATTTTCTGAGAAACCTACCTTTCCTGTTGGAAAAGGTGTTAATGCATTTACATACTACACTCCTGGGTGACGTGGAAAATGTTGGAGATAAACCAAATTTTCATATCATGTATTACTTTAGGAAAATATTTTTAATAGTTCTTATTTTCTAGGCAATTATCCATTTTATTATGTGTATCAATCAACCGAGTGCTGGAGACACTCTTGCAAATTTTACGTTTTTGATACAAAGAGAATGTTAGATGGTATTTCCATCTGTGGTGACATTATCTTTATTACAATTGCATCACAGTTGTGAAAGACTTTCTGAAGAATTCAAGTTTGTAAAAAATAATAGGTAAGTTATATTTATGTGAAAAATATAATAAGTAACGGATCGCTCTCTTTACAATATTAAATGTAATTATTATAGCTGTATATTAAATATTAATACAGAAACGATAAATATGTATATGTCAGGTAAATGGTAAAATCAGGAATCCTAAGTAATAATTTCTTTCCTCAATGAGCAAAATTACAGGTTTAAAAAAAATAAGGGTAGTAGTTTTCTTAATTACATCATTTGCAGTATTGCTTCTATTTGATGTAATAAAAGGGAAAAAAAGCAGAGAATGCAATACAATTTTATTTTAATTCATGTGCATTTCCTTTAATACATATATTAAACAGTTCATAGTAAATAAAATACGTATCACAATAACTTCTGATATTTTTAAGTTACTAAGCAGTTACTAGTTGCTAATTTTTGAGAGCCCACAGTTTTGATAAATCATAAAATTTACTTCTTTTACTGTTTTGAACGTATAATGGGGCTGATGCACATTGAATTTGTAGAAGCTCCAAGTCTCTCCCTTCATAGTATGGTGGGGAAGTTTGAAGGAAGAGGTGCCAGACAAGTATTAACTGCGTCACTTAACTCAGACTCAAAATTTCGAGGTAACTATGTCGTCAATAGCTTTCTTCTGAGTGTGACACTACTGAACAATCATTAAATCAATTAGTAGTAAAAGGATGAGAAAAAACTGAAATCACCGTTTTATTTAAACTATTTCTATTTGAGTGTGAGATTAACAAAAAAATGCTTCAAGTTGCTTTCTCTTCCAATTTCTGAACATCTAACAACATCCAATTAGAAAAAGTTTATTTCAATTATTGTTAAAATTTTCAATTTATCGAGGCAAACAAATATACAAGAAATTATTACATTATTTTATTGAGTAACAACTTGCCGTCTGAACAATATCCAAATTCAATTAAGAATTGATTAAATTTTCTCTCTAAAAGTTTTAAGTTATATTAAAATGTTTGTGGGTAATATTCATCAGAAACATGATATTTTTAGAAAACATATATTTCAGTGATATCTATGTTTAAATTCTATTAACGTTGAATTGTAAATAGGAGCATGGTATGGTAAATCAATTTTACTAAATTTAGTCATTACAAATCGCATAAAAATAGCATATTTAGTACCCTTAGACGAAGTAGAAGGATACTAAAACAGCAACTAAAGACAGAAAGTTATAAAAAGAAGAAAAAATAAGGTCGAACTTCATCGTTTTCAGAAGTAACTTCGGGAAAAGAGAGCAGACAAATTTCATTCATAAAGATAGTTTAATTATTAACCGCCTAAGGGGCTATTGTTTTGGGTGGATCAATTTGGCGTACCAGATCACTTTTTAATTTTTTATCATTTGCTTCAATTTCAATTACATTTAGCTTAAATATATTAAATTTAATAATTTATCGTTCGGTTTAATTTTAACATCGGAAAAGTTTGATATTGTCCATTTCTCGAAAGTTTGTATGGAACTTTTTTTGTTGTTTAATTCTTTATATTTTGTTTCTTTGTTCAAATGCTGCTTTTATCTTTACTTTTGAAAATTGAAAAATGAGTTACCGCAACAAATTGATAATTGGATATTTATTTGATGAATTTTTCTTTGATTGCAAATTTATTTCTAAGAACAAATGTAATTAAAAATAAAACATGAATAAATTTCAAAATTATGAGGTCCGTCACCAATTGCCCTCTTGTTGCTTCTAGTACGACGTTAATAAAACCAAACCAAACTCGATTGCTAGACTAATATATCTCATTTTCAACAATAATTATCATTCTATTTTGAATAATTTGCTTTTTAATAGAAGAACTTCCAAACAATGGTAGATTCGCCTACAGATTAATTATTCAGGAAATTGAATGCATATAACAGTTGTGAAGAAAGGCAGTTCTTTGTTGAATTGAGCGGGACTCCGACTGAAAATTTAAAGATGGTTTATTTTATATTTCAGAATTCTTTTCTCTGAATCTTGTTAAACTGACTAAACAATAAAATATAACGTAACGAATCACTCTCTATTCGATGTAAAATGTTATTACTGCATTTTAAATATTATTACTGAAACGATATATATGTATATGCTAAGTAAATGATTAATTCAGGAACATCAAGTAATAATTTCTTTTCCTCGGCCAGAAAATTACAGATTTAAAAGAAACATATACAGGTAGTTGTTTTGTTAATTATATCATATGCAATATTGCTTTTATTTAATATAATAAATGAAGAAAGCAGAGAACGCATTACAATTTTTTTTTAATTCATGCACATTTCTCCCCACAATATATTAAACAGTTGATAGTTTATGGTAACTAAAATACGTATCACACAATCATCTGATTTTAAACTTATTAAACAATTACTGATAATCATTTTTTCTTATGATTATCAGTAATTTCTTATGATTACAGTTTCTTATGATTATCAGTAATTTCTTATGATTATTTCTTATGATTACAGTTACTGATCCCTATTTTTTGAGAACCCACAATATTGATAAATGCATAAAATTTACTTGTTTTACTCATGCAATGGGGCTGATGAACGTTGAATTTGTCGAAGCTGCAAATCCACCAAAACCCTTCATGGCGTGGTGGGAAATTTTGGAGAAGGAGGTGCCAGACAAGTGTTGTCCTCGTCACTTAACACAGGCTCAAAATTACGAGGTCTGTCGCCAGTAACTTTCATGTTGCTTCTCAATAGACGTTAATGAACAATCACTCTATCAACAAGTAAATAAACGAATGGGAAAAAACTGAAATTACCATTTTGTTTAAACTATTTCGAACTAAGTGTAGAAGCCACAACAAAAAACGTGCTTCAAGTAGCTTTCTCTTCCAATTTCCAAAAAATAGCAAATATTAAATATCACATTAAAATAATAGTTACAAATAAGCAAGTTACTATTTGATTTTTAGAGCTATTATAGAAACAATCAATAAAAAATATCACTTTGCATGTTTAACAATTAACTGCACAAATTTGGTATTTTTTCTTTATTACTAAATCCTTTATTTTAAATCCTTTATTTACTGAGAAAGTTAGAACGTCAAAATTCTATTCAAGTTCATCAACCTGTAACAATAATTAAATTCAGCTAAGAATATATTCAAATCAGTATTTCATCTTTTTTTTTTTTTTCCAATAGTGTCACTCCGCCAAACATTTAACTAGTAAAAAAAAAAAAAAAAATTAAGGAGTGACGTTCTGAATTCAAAAAGCTTCTCAAAACTTTTCCTGTGTTTTTTCCAGCCCGCCTCTATACATTTTCAATAAATGATTATAGAGTATCTTACGCATCGAAAGCAATAACCTTTTTTCTCTAAAATATCTTTTTTCTCTCCAAAGGCAATGAAAAAATAAATCTACACTTCAACAATTCATGGGATGTTATAACAAAATATGCATGGATGGCATTGTTTTTCTATTTAAGAAACTAGTATGATTTAATTCGAATCTATGGATGGCGATTGATTAAAGAATACAGTAATATTCATGAAAATAATGTTAGAATATTTATGTAGTCATTCAAGTTAAGAATATTTAAACCCTTTTAGAATTCAACAACAGTACAATGTTATATTCTTTACTCCACAAATGTTTTTATTTTTAGACTTACAAGTAAAAAATACGTCACAGAACAAAATAATATAAAAATATTCATCATCAAATACATTTATTCTAAAAAAAAAGCTTATTTTTTACTAATTCTTTCGTTAATTCAAATTGAAATGTTGATGTACATTTTCTGTATCATTTAATCGAATTTTTTTGTAATAAAAATGATTATGATATACAACATGAATAATTTTGAGTTAATGTTTTTTTTCCCCCTAAATTTTGATGAGAACGTTCAGGAACAAGGAGAAACACTAAATAAATTATTTTTATTTAGAAATGCATATTAATAATAATTAAGTTTAGTGTAATATAAATAATATCAAATATCATATTACACACAATCAGTTATTTCAAGTGTAATGTCGAGGAATTTAAGTATCGTTGAATTTTAAAATAAAATAGAAAAAAGTTAAGAATCTTAAATTAGAGAAAAAGAAAAAAAAAAGAATACATATTTCGCTAAGTTTGTAATGAACTATATTTAATAAAAAAATTTAGTTGTCATATTAAAATTTTGTATATATCTATACATACCTACAATAAAAAAGTACAATAATGTTTACCCTATCTGTTCCGAACTGAATACTTTCCTAGCTGAAACCATGTGACTCCCACCAGAGGACGCTGTTGTTTGGAGGGAGCAGCATAAAAACAGAACGAACTAGAACTAAGAACGAGAGAGAACGCTTTTTGCTCTACTATGTAACCTGTGTTGTGTCTTATAGTGATGTGTAACTGTTGTAATTAATGTGAATATATATTTTTATTTACAACGAAGTGCAGAGTTTTCATTTACGTAAGATGATGAGTATATTTTGTTTGCAACTAAAGAAATAAAGCACCAGACCCCCGGAACGCACAGAAAAGGTATGTCAAATTTTGATATTCTTAATGAGTAATTAATGACACACCTAATCTGAAAAAACGGGAAACTTAATTTAATATTTTTTGTTTCTTAACATGGCATTCCTGCCGGGATTAGAGCTTGTGTTTTAAAATTTGAATATACAAATATAAGAGATTGAAGTGATATATTTTGATTATCATATTTGATAAATTTGATAGTTGCAATAAAATGGCCACTGAAAACTCTGAACTCATTCAGTTATGCAAAAAGAAGCGCAGAACATTAAGAACGTCAGTTACTAAACTTATTTCTAAAATTGAATTAGAAAATTAAAAAAAACCCGAAGTAACTGCTGAAGAGAGCGAAATTGAACTTTATAAAAACTATTAAATAATAAAACCGATTCTCTCAAATTAGTTGATTCTGATATAGAAAGGTTATTGAAACCTGAGGATCTGGATAAAGAATTACAATCAGCTGAAGAATACCGTGAAAAAATTGCAACTTGGAGATTCAGAGCAAATAAATATTTGCGAAGTTTGAATCAAAATAAAGGTATTCACGACCCTCCTAATCCCCCCAATCATTCAGCACATGAAAAGGATGTTAAACATCAAATAATTAACGTCAACCAACCAAAAATAATGATCCCAAAATTTTCTGGTAATATAAGTGAATGGCTTACATTTTGGAACTCTTACGAAACATCGATACATAATAATACATCTTTAGACGACATTAGTAAATTTAATTATTTAAAAGCCCATTTAACTGGATCAGCTTTGGAAACTATCGGCGGTTTCTCTATTTCTCACGAAAATTATGTTAAAGCTATTAATTTGTTAGAACAGAGATTCGGTAGAAAATAAACTTTAATAAACACCCATATGAGTCAGTTATTAGAAATCTCCCCACTTAAGCGTTCAAATGACGTAAAAAGTTTGCGACAACTATTTGATAAAATTCATATTCATATTAGAAGCTTAGAATCATTAGGCATCGCATTGGATACTTTTAGTACTTTATTATCCCCAGTAATTCTAAAAGCACTGCGAAATGATTTAGTATTTGAATTTCATAAAGAATTCGGAGAAGAATATTCCGTAAATGATTTAATTGAATTTTTAAACAAGCAACTAATTGCGAAAGAAAAGACGGAGTTATATTTAAAAAAAAAAAAAAAGAGAGAGATTCAGAATACGCACTCTCATATCCCACGAAGCGTTAATAACGTGAGGTGGCAAAAAGCTAAACCCGGTTTCAAGAGGGAAAGAGAGACAGAAGAAGCTGCCAGTCAATTGTTTGTATGTAATTCCGCCGCGAAATCTAAGTGTCTGTTCTGTGGAGACTCATCTCATGAGAGTATAAGTTGTGAATTGGGGAAGAGTTAACCGCTTAAACAGCGCAAATTGATGTTAATTAAAAAAAAGATTTTTGTTTTCGCTGTGTCAAATCGAGACACATAAGTTCTTTTTGTAAAACAAAAGTAAAATGTTCGATTTGTGGGAAAAGACATGCTGATATTATGTGTTACGAAGAAAATAAACATTTTAAAAATGAGAATCCCGATTTAAAGGAAGTTATTGAAAACACTACGCTTTCGAATAATAGTTGTTCTAGGTAATTTTATCTTCAGACTTTAATAGTTTATATTAAAGAAAATAATTTGAAGCATTTGATTAGGGTTATTATAGATATGGGTAACCAGGGATCTTATATTACAAAATTTATTGCGGGAAAGATGAACTTAAAGGGGTTAGGTGAGGAAACTGTAAATCATGGTTTATTCGGTGGAATTGAAAACGCCGAAAAGCATCAAAGATACAATATTAATCTTTCAAATGTCGAAGGAAGCTATAATTGTGAGTTAGAAGTTTTAGATGAAAAGAAAATTTGTGCTTCCTTACCTAGAATGAATGATGATAATTGTTTGAAACAATTAAAAGATCTAGGTATTTTGATTAGTGATGCAATAATAAATGAAAAATCCTGTCTATATGAGAAAAATTCTGATGAGATTAATTTTCTCATTGGAGCAGATTACGCAAGGAAATTGTTAACGGAGAATGTAAAACATCTTTCAGGAGGTTTGATTGCCGTACACACACTCCTAGGGTGGACTGTATTGGGTAAATCTGATATAAAGGCCCCATCCACATATAGCTCACTGTTAGTATTGTCATTACACGTAAATGATGCTAAAATTACTGATCTCTGGAAGTTAAGACACTTTGGGTATCCACGATAGTAGCGAAACACACTCTAAAACCGAGACCCAACAACTTGCTTTGAAACATTTCAGAGAAACCATTAGCAGAGACATTACTGGCAGATATAAGGTGAATCTACCCTGGTTAGATGGACATCCTCCTTTACATGATAATAAAGAGATGGTTAAAAAAGGCCAAGAAATACAGTTCGATCCCTGAAATCAATAAATTGGTTAAATGAATATCAAGAAGTTTTTAATCAGTGGGAAAGAGAAGGTATCATTGAACAAATTAATCAGAACAATGACATTTCTAAAGGTATAGGTGTACATTATCTGCCACACAGAGCAGTATTTAAAGACACCTCAACAACTAAGGTACGTCCCGTATTTGACGGATCCGCTAAAACTAGAAACTCTATATCAATTAATGAATGCATTGAATCTTATGGAAATGATCCCAGCTATTCTAAATAGATTTAGATGGGGAAAAATCGGAATTATTTCGGACATAAAGCAAGCAGACTCCCACACGTGTTATTTCCTTTGCAACTGCATTATGTTACCGCTACTATCTATTTCTCCCTTTTTCTTCAGCTGTGGTCATAAACTAGGCCTGTGCTTGTCGTCGTCATAATCTGTTCCTTTTCGGAAACCACAGGTGTCTGGATATCTGGTTAATGATGGACACTATCCTTGACTGAAGTCCTGTCAGAACGCAAGGGTCAAAAGGGGCTTGTCGTTTTCCTCCCGTCCTCAGAGTGGGGGACTCTCTGTACATAATACTCGTTCCTTCCCCCTTTATTGACCGAAGTCTCCATACAAACTTTTTCCTAATGAAGAATGACTTTCCGGCACTGTTTTCTACTGTTTTTCCTTCCACCGGGAGTAGGCCCTCGTTTTGCTGCGGTGTTTTTTTCCTTCTTTCTTTTCGTAAAGTATCGCTTATTGGTTAAGAATATTTATTCAGTTGACATTTTGAAAAAATCGTCTGCACTTCTATTTTCTAGTTGTGTGGTATTGCTACTAAGTCAAAAAATAACATTTGTGTTATTTTGAATTATCATAATTATTATCATATATGAATTATTATCATTACTATAAATTTTTGTAAGCCTTTGTTACAGATCAGAGGTCTTCAACCTGGGTTCTGCGGAACCCTAGAGTTCCCCAGAACTTTAGCAAGGATTCCGTAAGAGATCACTATTTGCTTAATCAAAGCACCAAAATTTTAGTAAAATTTTAATTTTTGTAAAATTCGAAATCTTAAAGGCAGTTTACTTGTAAAAATAAATATAAATAAATATTTTTTGGATAAAACTTTAAATTTCATATAAGTCACGTTCTTCAAATACATTAATCGATACACATTAGGTTACATATTTGTCTCCATTCTTTGGCTTAGTCGATATATCTCAAATTGATATATTGACAGGCACTCAATTGAAACTGAAATTTAATCAGGTTTGATATTATTCATACCCAATTAAAAATAAAAACAGAATAAAAAAGTGGCAACAAACCCATTTCTTCCCTTTCCAAAAACAACTAAAAATTTTTTTAATTACTATTATTTAATTAATTTTACTTTTTGTTTAACTTCCTTTATTTTAATACATAGTTATAAAAATTAGGCTTTATTTTTTAACAAGATGCAAGCGAAATCAGCTGGCGTATTTAATCCTGGATGTATTATTAATTTTTTGAATTATTTGAAGAACGGAAAGTAAAAAAGTCAACACATACAATTCGTCTTTATAATTTACATGACAGTATTAAACTTGAAAATATTATGTTTTACAATTAATTGAAATATGATTATCAGTACCATTTAAATATTTGTTTCAAAATGCTTTTGTGTTGAAGGAATATTCCATTAAGTAAAGGACTTAAATGCTGCTTCAACGATAATTATTTTTTGTAGTTTCTTAAAAGAACAGAAAATGTTTGCCCCTCCATTTTACTCAAAAATTTTCCTCTATAAAATAATTAAATAATAGGTGTGGTTTAAAAAGTGCATATATATATATATATATATATATATATAATTTCCTCTCCTTCTATTGTTCAGAAAAAATTATACTTTTCCTTAAATACTGAACTGCAAGAAGGTGCCAGAGTTTTTTCATCGATTATAAAAGTTTTTAAAGAATCCTGGGACTCAAATCTACTATTGGATCTCTTAAACACATTTTGTTTAGAAACCGAAGCACGTGTTGAGGTTTTTGTGAAAGCCTTATATGAAAATTTAAATGATTTAAAAAGCATTATAAAAACAAAGAAATTTTATTCGTGGGTTTTGTGGCCCAATGCTAGCCTTATTTAATGTAGCAATAACGTAGTAAGCAAAATATTGTATGAGAAATTCTTCAATTCAGTTTGTCGCCGTGTAGCCGGGGCTGATGCACGTTAAATCGGTTCGGGGCCCGAAGTCCTCCCGTTTGCGTGGTGTGAATGTTAGGAGAGGGGGGTGCCAGCTCAGGTGTCGTCCTCGTCACTTGACCGTGGTTAAAAAATTACGAGGTCCGTAGCCAATAGCCCTCGTGTTGCTTCTAGTGCGACGTTAATAAAAACTAAACTAAACTAATTAATTCAATTTGTGTACTTTTAAAGAACGGACTTTATTTTGATTACAGTGAAGATGTTTTCATTGATTATGGTAAACAGCTTGACAGGAGTTGGTAAGTACTTGAAAATATAATGCTTTTTCATTACATAGCGAAAAATTATTTATATTAATTCTTAGTGTGTTAACAATTATGTGGTTAAAGGAATATTTCTAAAAAATAGTATTATAAATATATGTTACCTGAATTTTTGAAATTTTTTCGTCATTTAGTCACTAGAGATTTTAGCTTCTTTTTTAAATATGCATATTACAATAGCTGTGAGTGTGTATTAATGTAAATATTAAATCATTATTTATTGCAAATTTAAATTTTGAATATGGAAGATATTTCATACGGTTGTTCACTATTTTTAGTCATTTACTATGTCAAATATCCGTGTAGTGGGGGTTGATGTACGTTAAATCTGTTGAGGTTCTAGCTCCTTCAATTGGCGTGATGTGGAAGTTTGGAAAGGTAGGTGCCAACTCAGGTGTCGTCTACGTCGCTTGACCCAGGTTCAAAATTACGGGTTCCGTCGCAAATAGCCCTCGTGTTGCTTCTAGAGTGATGTTAATAAAGAATCACACCATGTTAAAAATATCACTTTCCAATGGTAAATTATTTCATGAGTGATTAACAAAAGTTATTAATAATCTAAATAACGAATTTACATTATTCTTTAATTTTTATATATCAGTTATTTTAAATGTTCAATTAGTTTTCTGTTGAAAATATAAGCATCAGCTCTTAATTCTGCGATTTTTTCAGTAATGTGAAATAGAATACAATTGGGATTTTAGACAATTGTTTTAAAGAGTTAATAAATATTATGATGCATTTTTTTATTTGATGAAATGTTTAATCACAGTATATGTACAGATAACATGGCGAGCGATACACACTGGAAACACTTTTGATAAAACATCTTGCATTAATTGTTACAACAAAGTCGATTATTGCAATACTCCCTCCTATTGTATTTTTACTTGAATTTGTAAATTAAGTACATAATTATCTGTTTACTTAAGCAATTAATGCATTTACAATATAAGGACAGAGAGACTAATTACTACATGAAAAACAAATTGTAAATTAAATATTAAAATCGTGTTCTAGATTATCATTAATATTCGTTGATTTCGTAAAGTCGATTTTTATTTAGAAATATTCTTAGATTTTTTTTTTAATCTTTCGATTGATGTGTTTTATTTATGATAAACAGAACTCGAGAGAAGTAAAATTGAAAAATATAAACAGAAGAATTTTGAGACTTGACTACGGAAAATAAAAAGAAGGGGCATACCGGTAGATTTTAGTAAATTCGCCTTTGTTTCATCAACAAACTCTCGAAAACTAATTTTTTCTTTTAATCATAACTGTATCGTTTTACTGCTATTTTTAACTGTCATGGCTTTCAAAATGATTTTTTTAATTTTTTATATCTCTTGTTTTATTTGTAATGTAGTTATCGAGTGAATTCTAATAATGTTTCATATTGGGAGAAAAATTCTTCCTAAACTTTGTTTTTTTATTGCTATTATTGAGAATTTGGTGTTATTACTTTTTAATTATTAAATATTTGGCAAAGTACAGCGTAAATAAATCAAACATTTTATTAATTCAAACAAAAATACGCTAATTATACTTATATCCCTTTTAATTATTTAATTAACCGAGTATTTTTTTTCATTGAATGAGTATTTTTTGTCAATATATCGGAAATCTCGGAGTAAGAAATATCCTTCATATTGCATTTTAAGGTAAGTGCTGCAGCTAGAGCATCAACATTCAATCTTGATTTCTCACTAGTTCAAAAATCATTATCAATGGAAACAAATCTTTCAACTGCAGCATTAGTAGCACAACGTAAATTCAACAAGAATAATTAAATTTTCAGATGGAATGTGTTTATTTTTGAAATGGTTAAATATTTCCAACCATCTTTCATCAATTTCAATATATTGATTTTCCCATTGTTCTAATTTATCATAATTACCTTTAGTATCATAACCTTAAATTTTTGTAAGCCTTTGTTACAGATCAGAGGTCTTCAACCTGAGTTCCGCGGAACCCTAGAGTTACCTGGAACTTTAACAGGGGTTCCGTAAGAGATCACTATTTGCTTAATCAAAGCACTAAAATTTTAGTAAAATTTTAGTTTTTGTAAAAGATCGACATCTTAAAGGCAGTTTGCTTGTAAAAATAAATATAAATAAATATTTTTTGGGTAAAACAAAATTTTAAATTTCATATAAGTCACGTTCTTCAAATACATTAATCGATACACATTAGGTTACATATTTGTCTCCATTCTTTGGCTTAGTTGATATATCTCAAATTGATATATTGACCTAAAAGATAAATTCTGGAATAAAATACATCTCTGCATCTCTTTAATTGGACGACACTCATCACTTTCTCTCAAAAACAAAGTTTTACTCTACAAGCAGATTTTGCACCCAGTTATCACCTACGCCTCCCCAGTCGGGGGGGGGGGGGCTGTTGCCCCAACCCATCTGAAACATATTCAAACCCTACAAAACAAAATTCTTCGAATTATGACAAATGTTCCATGGTACATCAGGAACTCTGTCATCCACAATGACCTGAAAATAGAAAAAATTGAGAATTTCATCACTAAACTTTCTCGAAATATCTTTCTAACTATTGAAAATCACCAAAATCCCTTGATCAGAGCACAAACAATATTTACAGAAGTAAACCTAAAACAGAATTTCGCCTACAAAACTACGAAATGGTCTCAACCTCTCAAACCGCCGTATATTCATTTTATCAATAAGTGCTAAATCTTTGCTGACAAAAGTTCGCTGATAGCCGATAAAGCATCACTTACCCCCCACACACACACACACCTGTGGAGGTTGTGGAAATGGTTGCAGATTTACTGTAAACATTTATACTAAGCCCCCATAGCTTAGACTCAACTATCTTAATTTCTAATTTACTTCCCCCATCCCCCCTTTCCCCTTTTTTTAACTTTTTTTTCTTAAATTCAAATGCTTAAATCTCTAATTATTCTTGTTAAATTTTTACCATATGACACACTGAGCAGAAGCGGCAATCTCGCTGGCGCTCGATTGCCATCTAATTTTAGTAGTAGTGTAACATCCGGTCGACCCGGGCGTTATCTTGTGCCATCACTAATATCTAATATTAAACACTACGACACCAATAATTACAGAACCACCAAAACAGCTTTCAACATTTATTAATATATATCTACTATGACATAAATAATAGTGCTCTCCAGGTTAAGCTTACTAACACTTTAATTCAACCCACCAATAATAATCTAACAGCTTCTTACCAATATCTCTTATCAACTGCAACTCCGAATCTGGAACAACTGCTGAAAATACTAGAACAATTCTCAATCCGAGCGATTTACACTCGGACCTCAATACTAATCTGTAAATCCACCTTTCGAACTATAGCACTTAGATTCCAACTCCTCTCACTACAATGCCTCTCTGATCCTCCTTCAACTACTCTACTCTTTCAGATGGAGTTTATATACTTCTTAATTTAACCGCTTCACTTCATTCCTAACTGCTTTGCATATTACGTTCTTCATCACGTTTCATTTTTGGTTGGCCAAAGGTTGTTTAGTGAAAGCAATCAATCTCAATTGAAAGTCCCCAAGGTTAGTGAAGAGAAACCGCTAATAGCCCAATGTCACAGTAGTAGTAGCGATATATTGACCGGCACTCAATTGAAACTAAAATGTAATCAAGTTTGATATGCATTTTGGATTGACATTAGAAAAATATATCCTAAAATTGCCGAAAGAACTGTGAAACATCTAATCTTTGTTTCAGCCTATGCATGCTAAAACGTTTTCTCTTTGTACACTGCGACAAAAACAAAATGCAGAAACAGATTTGTTGCTGAACAGGACATTAGGTTGCAGATTTCATCAATTATTCCAGGAGTGAAAATACTTTGAAATAAAAAATAATCACAGCCAAGTCCTTAAAAATTTTCTTTTTTATGAATTTGTTTTAATTTAAAATAGTGTTGCTTTTATTTATTACTTTATAGGACAAAAAAAAAAAAACCTTTTCGCCGGCATGGCGCACGCCGCTGTACACCTTTTGCACCAAAACAGCCGTATTTTTGTTTGCTTTGCCTAAAATTATTAAAAGAAAAAATAATAGTTATTTAGATTATAATAATAAATTAAAAGAGAGAAACAAAATCTACTTGTAAAAAAAAAACTGTCTCTATTTTTCGATACTATTCCCAAAAATTGATAAGAGAGACGGTGAAGTTTTGATACGAGGCCAGATGCGGTTATGCTGCGCCAAACAAGATATGATCTAGATGTTTGAAAAAACGGAAAAAAAGAAAAAAATAATTTGGCGTAAAAGAGTTCAGAATAGAAAAGATCGCTTCTTTATTATCAGCGAGGTGTGTCACCGTGTTTTAAAGATAATAAATCCAGCTGAAAAAAAAAAAAAAAAAGAGGTAGCACCTTACCTCGATGTCTTGATCTAAATTAAGTGAGCTCTGGCTTTCAATTATGATAATGTTTTTTCAAAGAGCACAATAATTATCAATACTTCAAATATTAAAACTGTAATTTCTTTATAAAATGGAATGTAGTAAATATCCTTTTTTTACGGCGTGTGTGACCTCTCCTCCTTTCTAAAAGCTTCAAATTCTCTTTTAAATTTCTTTATCAGCATATAAAATATATTTCTAAAATGTTGTAAATTTGCAAAAAGTAAAACAAGCTCGAAAATGGTTATAGAATATATTTTTTGAAGAAATACAGAATCAATACAATGGATAATCATTATTCGAAACTTTTTTTAATGCAGCTGAATTCAGAGAACTGATGTAAATAATTAATTTTTCAAAAATGCATTTTAATTACAAAATGTAATTGTATTTAGAATCTTTTTTTTATGAGCGTAAATATATTTTTTTAAAGAAATTATCATTTGACTATATAAATTAATAATTCGGAACTTGTCCATGCAGAAAGAATGTCTTTTTTTTTAAATGCTATCAGTGTATATATATAGATAGAATAAGAATTTTTTTTAATATAGCTGGTCAAAACTGGAAGTAAAAGATTCATTTTTTTAAAATGCAGCTATTAAAAAGAAGGTGGGTGGTTTTAACATCGGACCAGAAGCAACACGAGAGATGATGGCATTGGTGATTTTGAACCTCGGTCAGTGACCAGAAGATGATACAGACTGGTACCCCCTCTCTAACTTCACACCACGCCAAAGAGGACGGTGAGTCCCCACAGATTAAATGTGCATCAGGTCCGGCTACGGTGGGTCTTCAGTGGCATCAAGGGTCGACTCAAAGGGAAAACTATAGTCACGACTTGACCACTAGGCTAT
The DNA here is from genome assembly GCA_019974015.1 of Nephila pilipes. Classification (NCBI taxonomy): domain Eukaryota; kingdom Metazoa; phylum Arthropoda; class Arachnida; order Araneae; family Nephilidae; genus Nephila; species Nephila pilipes. The sequence continues at coordinate 41,931 of BMAW01026809.1, forward strand.
TGCAGCCACATTATAAATCGTTAACTGTATTTAGAACTTTTTTTTATGATGATTGAAACGCTTATCTACCTCGTTAAAATGGCATCATGTACGACTAGATTCTATTAAGCAACTATTCTATTTTTTTAACATTAAAACCATTAACGTTCTCAGCGGCGATCATAAAACCAAACTGATGAATAGCTCACCAATATTCTTCCTCCCCACGTTTGCAACATCTGAAACGCTAATTGGCTCAAATATCAAGAAATTCTCAATAATAATCTCCCGGAAAGTAGAAAATTAACAATATCAATCGTAGTTCAAATCATTGATGCACTCATGAACTACTTTAAAATTGCAATTAACTCTGCCAGCACCTCAAAAAATGTCCCTCACCGCGCCTCAGGCTCCTTTCACATATCCATGTATAATTAAAATAAAAACAGAATAACGAAAATGTAACAAACCCTTTCCCCCTTTCCAAAAAAAAAGCTAAAAATTTTTTATTTTAGTACTATTATTTAATTAATTTTCTCTTTTGTTTAACTTCTATCTATTTTAATACATAGTTATAAAAAATTAGAGCTTTATTTTTTAAACAAGATGCAAGACAAATCAACTAATTATCACCAGGGAGTATTTAATTTAAATTGTTTCGCATTTTAATCAAAGCTTCTTTCTTTTTTATCTTCCACTAGTAATCAAAATCTCGAAAAGAATATTTTAAAATGAATAGAAAAGAAAATATATGTATTTTCAACAATTTGTTCACTAAGACAGAGTATGAAAAATACTCAAACAATTGTGCAAATCCTGTTACATAGATTAGATATATTAAACTGGAAATAAAATTTTATATTAAGTTTGAGGATGGGTGAAATTTTATTTAAGACAGAATGTACAATGAATAAATTCAGGACCAAATATTACAAACTTAAAATTATTTTTACTCATTGTGTCTAAGGAATATTATGTATATGGCTTTGCCGTACGCTTGCCTGCACACTTTCGCTTACAAGCGCCGCCGCGTAAACGCATGTACGCGCGGCACGCCGCGGCACGCGCTGCAAGGCGCGTTATCGCCAGTAGCATGGCAAAAGCAGCGCGCCGTACGCACGGCCAAGAAAACGCTTGAACGCGGCGGCCGCCACCGGCGCCGCATGCCTTGCTGGCAGCAGCTGGCCGTGCGCGCAAAACACTTTGCCGTTGTATGCTACGCATCATTCGGTGTCCGCTCGTACCATTCGACACTGTTGCTGCAGGTGGATCCTCAGGTGCCCATTAGCTTCATTTACCCTTGACTCGAAATCACAGGTGTTTGCGCCTGTGGGGTGATGTACGGCGAACATGGACAATGGAATGGAACAACACATTGTTTTTACTGATGAATACTGCTTCTGCCTGAAACATCGCGATGGTCGGATTCGAGTTTGGAGACACCGTGTTGAGAGACTGCTGAACTGTTGCGTTATCATCACGCACACTGGTCCTGCCGGTATCATGTGGTTTGGGGTGGTATTGGATTTCGATTCTCACCCTTCTTAGGTACGCATTGCTGTAATTTCGAACCCAGCTCTACATCCTCCGCAGGTGTGGAGACCCGTGTTCCTCCATATCTTTACAAGCGCCTTGCCATCGCATATTCACAGCAGGATAATGCGTGATCACCGTGGCATCAAATGTTCCAAGCGTTCTTCTTTGCAGCGTCGATGTTCAGAGCCTGCTTGTTTCTCTATCTGTCGCCAATCCAAAGTCTAGTGGTCCGTAGCCTTGCACGACTGTCAGGTGACCGCACCACCGCTGCCTAGCATAAGGATTTGGCAGTATTATGGAAGCCGCATGGACGGCTGTGCCAGGATACATCAAGGCCTCTGATTTACTGCCGAGGGCGTGTGGCCAGTGATATATCAACAATGGCGGCTGCACTAACTCACTGTTTAGTCATCATCAACACTTCCCGAAAGGCTGTATGTTTTAATCGTTTTATCTTTTAGCACGATGTTATCTGCCAAAGATAGTTTCAAGCAATGATATCTCTGGTCCTCTACCGTTTTGCATTTCTGTGTGGCGTGGTATACGTATATTCATAATATATATCATATATAAATAAACCAGATGCTTATATTCTCCTGTACACTCATGTTTCTCGCAGTGAATATTAAAATATTACTTACAAACATTTTAATAGTCTTGAGATTTTTTCAGAGAAGAAAAAATTTATTCAATTAAGTGGATTAGATGTTGATCAGATGACAATTTGTTAATGCAATAAAATAATGTAATAAGTTTCTTGTATGTTATGTAACTCGATAAGATTGAAAATTTTAAAATAATTGAAATTATCCTTTCTAATTGTATACAAAATGTAATGTAAGAACTTCCTTTTTGTAAGAGCTTCAAATTATTCTCCATCAAAACATTTCCTAGAAATTATGTTACGTTAAATTTAATTTTATTTTTCATACAAATCGCATGCATATCAGAAATACACAACTATATACTCCTATATAATAACAACAAAGAACGATGCATTAAAGAGGAGTTGCTAATTAGAATGGAAGATTTCGTATCAGCCACATTTCCTGACCAAACATGCTTATGATTAAAAAAAATTTCAAAAGAATGAATAGCGTAGGCTACCAGTGCACTTGGAACTGCACTCCAGCAGTGTATAAAATGGATTCTCAATCTGATGACCAGAATTTTCTGTTGCATTGCGATTTAGAGATGCTACTTCAACGACTGAAACAAATGCTTCCATGAGGATTCGAATATTACCGAGCAAGCTATCAGGAGTTTCAAAGTTCTATCTTGGATTGAGAAAGAGACAGGTAGAGACCGTCGAGTTGCTCGTCATATCAGGCAGAAACATTCTGATGATTGAAGATACTTGCAGAAATGGTGGACGAGTGGCAGATTTAAGCCTTATGAAGGTAACGGTCAATTTAGGACCTCAGCAGATTGGAAGACAGTGTGATTTAGATCAACTATCTGAGAAGCCAGATTCATTTATTATCAACCATCGATGTTGCACCGCACTTTTGAGCGTCTACCATGACCATTCACAGACGGCTGATGAGCGAAATCTGTATAGTCGACCGACCGCTGATGCCACCTGCCATACAACATGCACCTGTCGGAGCCAGATAACCGAGGTGCTTGTCAATTAAATAAGAATGATGCTGACTGGGTATATATAGTGTTTAGCTGATGCTTCCAACTGTGTCTTGATGATCATCGAAATGTGTTTGCAGACACGCTCATGGCAGCGTGCACATCCTGCTCTTCGATTGCGCCCCACAGACCTTCGACCAGAAGTTATGGTGCCATTTCCTGATAGCGGACCATTTATTCGTCATTGGAGACAGAGCACAGTACGTATGTGCGATTTTCTGAAGCTTGTTTCGCTATCCGTTTCATCAATTACTAGCCTTATTTTTTTTCAGCAAGATATTGCCAGACCACATACGGCGACGTGTTGCTTGAATTACATATGGTGTCTTACAGCTTGTCAAAACGCTTCCTGGCCAATAGACCTCTCTCCAATCAAGCATGTCTGGGATAGAATTGTAGCGCTGCATCTACTAGAGAATTTTAATGCCTGCCGTCGATTAGAGAACAAGTGCAAAAAAAAGGAATACCGTAGGAGAACCAGAGCTTTATCCTGTATCAACATCCCGTTTGTGGCAGCTTACATCTGACTAGGTGGATCAACAACTTATTGAGCTCGTTGACTTGTAACTATGTGAACTCTATAATAAATCATTAAATCTTTTGGAAACATTGTTGACTAAAATTTTCCTCCTGAAGTCTGACTGTGCAACCTACTTAAATACACTTAAGACTTTATATATATATATGTTTCTGATGAAGTCCTTATGCCACGAACATTTTTAATGCCTTAGACTTTAGAAGATTTAATCAATTCTTCATTGAATTTAGATATTGTTCAGATGGCAAGTTGTTACTCAATAAAATAGTATGAAATTTTTCTTGTATATTGGTAGTTGATAAATTGGAAAATTTTTAATAATATCACAAAGTAAACTTTCTAATTGTGGACGTATATGATTCCTTTTCATAAAGCAAAGTGGGTTCATCTCATACTGTTACTTACATGAAGGATTAGTATGATGCATTTGACTTTTATTTTCATAGAATTGTGCATCAATAAAATACACATCTTAGTATTTGAAAAAAATTTGGCTACTTTTCTTCTCATGACTTCATTCATTAGCATATTTAAAATATTTAAGATTTATTTAAAATTCTCAGAATAATACTATTAAAAGGATGTATCATAAATATTTTTTAAAGTAGGTAGAAGAAAGATCAATATAATTAGGAATCAGGATAAGAAGAGATTATCTCCACAATACTATATACTCTAACCACACTGTGCCTAATCATTTTACCATAATGGGTTCTTAAAATTCAGAAATATGAGAACTTACAGTTTCTTACATTCTTGTATTAAATTGAAAATATAATCAGGATTGAAACATAGATATAAATGATATAAATATTATGCAAAAAAAGAATAATTATAACATAAAATATATATTAACAAAAATCCAATTTTTTCAAGTTCACGAGTCAATTGAGACAAAATTGACATGTTTTGTTAATAATATGTTATATTTCTATTTTCAGCTTAAGATCCTCATATTTACAGTTTAACATTTTTTTACTAAGCATATCATGAATGATACTTACTATGATGAATATTCTTCAGAAGCATATTAATAATAATTCAGACTTTTTTGAAGAAATTTAATCAATTCTTAATTGAATAAGACATTGTTTAGATGGCAAGTTGTTATTCTATAAAAGAACGTAGTAATCTCTCTCTCTCTCTATTTGTTAGACTTTATGAACTGAAAATCATTTCATCAACAAGACAGACAAATCAGAGAGTTGCTGTTTCTTTATATATATATATATATATA
>BMAW01026809.1:50609-67857 GCA_019974015.1 Nephila pilipes
TCTGTTTCTTTATATATATATATATATATATATATATATATATATATATATATATATAGATAGATAGATAGATAGATAGATAGATAGATAGATAGATAGATATTTAGATATATATATGGAGGCAGTGGTGTTACTAAAACCTTCCTGCTCCCATAACATCCAATCTCAGCTTATGGGGACTGTCTCCAGATCAGAAGGTGTAGGCTAGATAAATAAATAAATAACTACGAAAGACTAGAAACAAGAAGAACTAACAATTTGTTTAAAACTTAACGAGAACAACTTTTAACATTTCAACTATGAAACTCGACCTTCACAGATCTGCAATCTGCGAAACAAGTGTGGCGAGCAAAGGTTATGTACTTCCTCCTTTTGTTGAAGTCATCTCGCAGCTCCGCAGTCAAAAAGGTGACGTCAAAAGGTGACGTAGCCAGCCGCCACATGACTCCCCCTCCAGTCTCACGAAGGGAGACGAAACCTTACTTTCCTGCCGGATCTTGTTTGATATGCTGGCGGATCTTGTTGGATGTTGGATTCCTGCTCCACTGGCTCATCAGATGTTCCCAAATTGAACGCCGGTTTTAACCGATCCATCGCAATGAGGCGCTCTTGACCCTTGATAAGGACTATGAAATCTTTGGGTAGTCGACGGACCACCTTAAAAGGACCCTCATATTGCATTTGCAATGGCTTTTTGAAAGGAGGCCGGCGGACGAAGACATGACTACATGTTTCCAAATCCTTGGGAATATAAACTCTCTGAGGACCGTGACGGAGAGGAAGGGCAGGACTTATGGATCTGATCAGCCTCTGTAATTTCGCCACGTAGTCCGGACACCTATTGATGTTTCTCTCTTCATATAGTTGTCCCGGGAGACGAATACTTGATCCGTATACCAACTCCGCTGTTGAGGCTTTCAGGTCTTCCCTCAATACCGTTCGGAGACCCAACAAGACAAAAGGAAGCGCATCCAGCCAATCTGCTTTATGACAAGTTAAAGCTTGTTTTAGGGGACGATGGAGGCGTTCTACCATTCCATTGCACTGTGGAGTACAAGAAGCAGTACGAGTTAAATGGATGCCGAGAAGTTTTGACAAACATTGAAAGAGACTAGATTCGAATTGCCCGCCCCTATCACAAGTCAACCTCTGAGGCGTGCCGAATCGAGAAACCCAGGTGTTTACAAACGCTCTAGCCACAGTCTCCGCTTCCATATCTGGCATAGGAGATGCTTCGGGCCACCTAGTAAATCTATCTATCATTGTAAGGCAGTATTTGTAACTGCGCACAAGAGGCAATTTAATTATGTCTAGATGGACGTGTGCAAACCTCTCGTCAGGTACAAGGAATTGCGCTAAAGGGGTCTTGGTGTGTAAGTGTACCTTAGACTGCTGACAATCGATGCAAGTTTTGCACCACATGCCTATATCCCTATTCATACCTGGCCAAACATATTTTGATCCTATGAGATGTTTAGTAGCGCGCATCCCTGGGTGAGACAAACTATGTAACTCATTAAAAACTTTGCGTCTTAATTGATGAGGAACATAGAATCTGTTAACGCCTGTAGAGTTATCCGCATATAACGATTTAGCGCCATCAGGCATTTGAATTTTTATCAGCTTACCACTGAATTCCATTCTACCTTCTAAAAAAGATTTCAACTCCTCGTCTTTTTCCTGAAACTTTGACCATAACTCCAAATCAGACAGCGAGGAAAATTGTATCTCATTAATCCTTGATAAAGTGTCAGCTACAACATTACCCTTACCTGGTAAGTACCTAATGTCTGTAGTGAATTGCGAAATGAAATCTAGATGTCTCAATCGTCTGGGAGGGGCCTTTTCATGTTTCTGTGAAAACGCGAAGATAAGAGGTTTATGATCTACGTTTAAAGTAAAAATACGAGCTTCTAACAGATGTCGAAAGTGTTGTATTGCATTATAAGCTGCCAATAATTCTCCCTTTCCGGATTCCACTGAACTTCCCTTTTGTCACGTTTTTTCGCACCGATTAACAGTTGATTCAACGGTGACAAAATAGATGCGATATTTGGGATGAACCTATGATAATAGTTTACCATGCCTAAAAACCGACGCAAGTCAGAAATAGTAACGGGTTTTGAGAAATTCACTATTGCTTGAACCTTTTCACTATGAGGAGTACATCCTTTATCATTAATTGTATGCCCAAGAAAATCTATTGTGTCTTTCCCAAAGTCACATTTGGACTCGTTCAACACGATACCATAATTTTTAAATCGTGTAAAAACTTCTTCCAAATGTATTTTGTGCTCGATATGATTTTCACTGGCAATTAGGATGTCATCCAAGTAAGGGAAACAGTAGTCTTGTCCTCTCAAAACTTCATTAATGAACCTTTGGAAAGTTTGCGCGGCAGAACAAAGACCAAAGTTTAAAAATGGAAATTCGAAAAGTCCGAAAGGGGTAATAATGGCAGTTTTGGGTATATCTGGAGGGTGCACTGATATTTGGTGATAAGCACGTACCAAATCTATTTTTGAAAATACCTTCTTTCCTTTTAACATATACATGCAATCTTGAATGTGAGGAATAGGGTATTTATCGGGTATTGTGATACGATTTAAAGCCCTGTAATCTCCCGTAGGTCTCCAATCTGATGATCCTTTGGGAACCATATGCAAGGGACTAGACCAATTACTTTTCGATGGTCTGCAAATACCTCTCTCCATCATATACTCAAATTCTTGTTTTGCGATTTTCAATTGAGCTGGATTTAACCGACGAGCTTTTGCACAAACGGGGGGTCCAACTGTAGGGATGAAATGCACAGTATCGTGCTTAGTTGTATTCTTAGGGGAAACGTTCAACTGAGTAATCTCCTTAAACTTACGCAAAAGATCCAAGTATTCGGAATTCCCGACAATGGTTTTTACCACTGGGACATTACTTAAAGTAGTTTTGCCTCTAACTTTTAAATCAGTTAAAGGATCAACCAAACAGCGTTTTTTCAAATCAACCAGCAAACCAAAATGTTCCAAAAAGTCCGCACCGATAATAGGCTTAGTAACCTCAGCGACAATGAAAGGCCATTGAAAATTACGTCTTAAACCTAAATCAAGTGTCAGTAACTTAGAACCAAAAGTCGCGATTTTAGATCCATTAGCTGCGTATAAAAAGAAATCAGTTTTCCATCAATCCATCAAACCCCGGACAAGAACACTAGATGGCAGCACGACTGCCTGTACCTACTGATTGCATATGCCCCGACTATCGCCGTTAGTGGTGACTCAGGGCTTGAGCACTAGGTGGCAGCACGGTGTTTGCATATGTTCCGATGCAAAAACGTTTGTCTCTGTGTGTCTTAAGACAAGCGCGTGCGACTCACTACTAGTGATATTCCGGTTCTGGCGCACGTTTCGGCGCCTTCTGAACAAAATGGCGCACGTTTATCTCCATTCCGTATCATCACGCTGCGATGATACTGGAGGGGGAGTGTGTAGCGACTTCCTTCTACAGCAGCGCCACTGGTTAAAAGGCCTTACTCAACCAGCCCGATTGGATATCTTTTCGGCCTGATTGGTAGGCCCGTCGCCTTCGGATCCCTTGGTCCATGGTTCGAATCTGCGCTACCGTTTCGCGACCTCCATATATATATTGCATATGTGTGTGTGTATGCATATATATGCAGAGAGAGAGATAAATTAACATATAGTTCATAAATAGCTAGATATGTTAATCCATGAAAAACTGATTATTATGGAGGAAATGTGCTGCAATTCCTAAATACCATTATACGTCCGCTCTGTTTTGTTCCTATTTCCTACATAACTTTTTATCTTGGCCAGAAATAATTTACCTAGATTCATTGCATCGTTACCATTATAAAAAAGAGAGCATTTTACGTCCTGATTCGTTCCTAAAACATGTTAACTTCGCATTGCTTTAGATTTTCCTTAAGTCAGAGTGGATTTGAATTGCTGTAATTTGGTCGATGATTTCACGAGCTGATGAAGTAAATATTCCGGCAATTAATATTTTTTGCTATTCCCATCTAAAGTTTTGTTTAGAAATGAACTCTTGTCAAAGAGTGAGTCTAATTTGGGATAATAAATAATGTATATCAAATAAGCCCGTTAATCAACTCATTGAAATTTCTGTCTTTTCGGGAACTGAAATGAATTAAATCGCAATTTTTTTAGGCGGCATGATGATTCACAAAATAACCGTTGCCATGTTGGTTTCAGGAGATTTCAGGGTGGTTAATGCGATTTTAAGTTCAATGATAAATAATACGCTATTGAGATCTTTGCTTCCGTTGTGACTTTCTAATTGGCATAGATCGAGTTTTGTAAGTTCTAGAATTTGACGGAGAATAATTTGTGTTTCTTCTGTAGGATGGGACATCGGAAAAACATTCTTCATAAATGTTTCAGCAGTTCCATCTAAAAAAGACATTGGTGAGGACTTAGTGCTTTCATTATATTAGAAATCATTATTAATGAAGAGAAAACCTTGAGACGTGATCGAACATTTGAATTGAAAAAGTCTCACGCTCCTGAAAAGTTACTTTTCTTCAAGATATTTACTATATTTTTTAAACAGACGTTTGCGTTCGAAACAGAAGGATCAAATTTCAATTGTTAAGTTTGCTGGAAAACATCAATAATGTGTGCTTTTACCATCTTGTGGAAAAGAAATGCTGGCTACGCTGTTGTTTTTGGACTTACGGATTTTGCAACATATTTTCCTGCAGTGAAGTATCCAGTTGAAAGTCAAAATGTTAGTAATTGGACTTTAATGAGTAATATTCTCCAGCAGCCTTCGTGTTGCTTCTAGTGCGACGTTAATAAAACCAAACCAAACGTAATCAGTTATATAATATTTTAGTGAAATATTCTTCATAAATGCTTAAATGTTTCCATCAGAAATTTGGAAGAAGTATGAATAAACTTTGAATTGATGATACTGTTCTACAGTGATGTGGACCTTCCAATATGTTTGAAAAATTTGTGAGAAGTTCTATTTTAACTATATTATCTGAACAAAATTACTATTTGTGAAATTCCAAATGAAATCTGCCTAATCTGTTACTAAAAATAGCTTTCCAGATCCTGTTAAATACCTCCAAAACCACTAGTTGATTGACTGTTTTTTCTGCATGTCAAATTAAGATTTGTCAGCTTTCATGATTGTTTTCTATAGCACTTATCTAAATTTGGGAATTGCATCCAATGAAACCCAAGATAATTCATTGATAAACTAATGCCAATTTGTTCATCCTATTTCACTTCGTAGTGTAACCAAAGTGGACTTGAGCATAAATGTGAACATAAATATTATTACTTCCATTTTCTTCTAGTTATAGATGGACCAAGATCCTTGTCTAGTTGTTTTTTTGATGCCTTAAACCTAATTAGTATTAGAATTTTGGTAAATCTAGGGATAAAACATTCCAACAGATAATTCTTTCATGGAGTATTGCACTGGCAAATAAACAGATTTGATTAACCCAGGCTGGTGATTTATGTTTTCCAGCAGTGCGCATGAATAGTTCCTGACTATCCAGTTGAGCATTTGATGAGATTTCATTAATTATCTGCAACTGTATACATAAAAGTGGTTTTCAATATCCTATTAGATGTCTCTTCAATTTTGCTGTCCTGCCTGGTTTCCTCCAGTATTTTCGCTTGTTAAATTTGGATATGTCAACTCTCATGATTCTTCATTTACCACATATTTCTTGGGAATTATTTTCAATGTAGATCAGGATGACTTAGGGTAAAGTTTTAATTTTAGCATTCTGTGTGGTACAGTGTTAAAATCATGCCAAATGCTCTCAAACTTGAAGACATTGCAACAGGAAGCAAGATTGCATTTTGTGCAAAAGACTAAAAAGTGTGAAAAGCATTTTGCTGGTAACATGTAAATAGCATAAAAAATTCGAAATCATTTCAAATGTAAAGAGGATGTTGGAATGCCAATTTCGTAAATATTGCAGTTGTTAAAAAATGAAAAGTGAATTAAATTGTAAAATAAAGCATTGGAAAACCACTAAAAGAATTGAAAAAGTCATCTGACCTTGACCAATGATTATCGCAATGCCCTAGTAGGTAGCAACAAAACTAATATTGCACCTAATTTCTGATGGCACTTCTCTGCTTTCTACAATGCTATCTTTCAAACTCTTGCATGTCATTAATTTCATTTGATCACTACATATATTACATTTCATTGTACTTTTGGGTCTTGTTTCATGCAGGAATCAAGCACATCCAAAAAACTTTTAGCTTCAAATAGTGTTAAAAAAGTAAGTTAATCTGATACAAAGATCTATTTCCATCCTTCACTCAGTCAAAATATCTGACAAAGGGTCTTGTGTGAAAAGGCCGGGATGTGAGCAATGACTACGGTCAGTTTTATACTAGGGTTATCAGAAAAAAATTGTATGGATTTTCGAGTAGGGTTATCAATCTAGCATTTTATTGTAACAAAGATTTTTTTTTTTTGCGCTCTGTAATAATATTCTATCCTTTCATTGATAAACTGGTACCAATCGGTTTAAGTTGCTGATTAAAATTGATACGTTTGTCCTGTTTCACTGGTAGCTTACTTCAAATATGAGCATCTTCAACTTTTAGCTGTTTGCAAATTAACCCACACCCATACCGAATTATTGTTCAAATTCCTACAATCCCAAGAATAGCCATTGGTCAATTAATTTCATTTGGGAATTGTAATAATTAGACATATACACCAAAGCTTAAAATTATATGTAGATCTTAACATATAAGGTATGTATTTACTTAATTAGCTAAACTTTGCTGGAAGAAAATGCTTATTAGTATTAATATTATTTGTCCTCTTCCAATGTTTAAATTAAGAAATTACGACATTCAATGCATTTTTCTAAAAAACGAATAAGTATATTTGGACTCTTATTACTTTGGACTTGCCATATAATTGAGAATAAGCTTTATTAATTTCCATAACAATAGCAAAAATCAAATTTGTTACCTATCCTTTTTAAAGTGCATATAAGCCTTTGATGATATTTCAAAATTCGCCAAATTGGTGAATTTTGACTGCATATCGTAGACTTGAACTCCACAAAGCGTCGAATTATAGGTGTGGGAAAAAATCGTGTTGATACAAAAAAGTTGATACTAATTTCATAATGCAATGATAATATTATTTTCTCAAATTGATGATGAATTGGTTCTAGTTTGATATTTTTAAAGGACAAAAAAATCGTGTAGCGTAAAAAAAATGCAAAGTTACCGGATAACTGTTTTTTTTTTAATTAGGATATAACAAACACACTTTAAGATTCTGATATTTTTTGAAAGAACTAGAGTAAAATATTCTGTAGTGAAATTATTACTGTATTAATTTTAATGATTGCTATTTTTTATAACAAAGCGGATAATTGGTAAGTGCACTTGCTCATGTTGGACATTTTTTTAAAGTTTTTTAAAAATTGAGAAAAAAGTTTGTAGCAGCAGTAGGATGCAAAGTATAAAAAATGGTGCAGGGTCTCGTCATTTGTAGTACTATCAGCACCATCTATAAGCTTCCTGTACTTTGCATAATATTTTGTAAGATGTGTGCTGTGTTCTTGTGTGCGAATATTCTTTAAGATGATAAGATGCTACTGGGGAAATTTTTACTGTAGAATTCAAATTCTGTGCGAGTCTGAATTATCCTTAGTTTAAAAATGTGTGTAAAAGAAGAATATTTACAAATGTTACCTAGGTAAATCAAATAAGGAAAAAAATGAATTAAAAGCAAATGCGTGCATGAGGAACACAATTACAGCAAGTTTACAATACTAGGAGTAAACTTAGTGAAACAAAGAGCTCACAAGAGGTGAAACGGAGCATATTATAATTATATAATGGGCAAAATTAAGATTTTTTGCATTTTGGGAAAGAGTGGGTGTCGACATAGAGATCCAGTGACAACCAGAACAGTACCCTGGTTTCGATGCAATTGTCACGATATGGTTATGAAAAGCTTTTTGTTGCAATGAGACATCAGGGAAGGGAAAATTTAGGAGGAACCATCCAGGCAACTGTTTGGAACTCAAATGCAACCAAACATGAATCAGCAATTAGGCTTAATTGGGGGTAGGACATAGTTTTGGGTGCAGGTCGTTACATGAGGTGTCATGCGAAAGCTCACATTTGCTTCAGAGTTTGATCCAACTGTAAGAAACTAATTTATCGGAGGGAGTTGTGGTTCCAAAAGGTGATTATGGTCTCCAAGGTTGCATGTACATTTTTTTTTATAAAAAAATGTGTTAAAGCAATCGCATTTTTTTGGGCATTTTTTTTCCTCTGTTTCAATTTAAATTGACGACATTGATAAAGCTATGAAGGGCAATTCCCAGACGCTGTCATAAAAACTGGTTACACTGAGAGAAGGAGTGACTAATAATGAAAGAAATTACCCGTATTAGGTGAGGAAAGGAACAAGAATTTTTTTTTTTATAAAAGTATGCATCATTAGTTTCTATCAGCCCATTTATAACACCCATTAATGAAACAAAAATTTCTATCATGTTTTATATCTTCAACCAATCCATTGCCAAACTTATCTCCAAATAAACTTAATAAAAGATTATTAGAAATGGTTTGTATTTTTTATCAGATTTCAAATAGTTAAATATATAAGGCGGTTCAAATTACCTAACTAACTAACCACTTATATAAATAATAGTGACAACTTCTTCCTTTGTATTTAGGTGTAACCAAACCTATTGTTAAATTGGAAGAAGAGGCTTCATAACTGCTTTTAATTTTTGTTTCGCCACACTCGATTTTGAGAATGTCCCTCTATCACTCAGGTCTCATCCAAATACTATTTTAACCATCTTTTTTTAACTCCCTAATTTTTCACAAATAATTTCTGATCCATAAAAGGATGTCTTGTCTTTTAAGAAGAGCATCTGTCTTTTTCTTTTCTCAAACCAAAATCCCAGTTCTTTCAATATTCTGTACAAGGTAGTCCGGCTTATGTTTCTCGAAAAAATATCGGTATCATCATACAATTTCTTCAGAACTTAGTCCAATGTAGAAATCTGATGTTTACAAACAAAACAAAAAAATTTTTTTTTTCGTCGAATGCATTACAATGTGAAATTATCACACTTTGTCGACTTTCTATGCTTATGGTATCAGGTTATTTTTACCGGAACTTAAATGTCTTTTCTTTTTTTCCAATGAAAAATTATTTTGTTAGGAACATATTTAAGGATCTGATTGATAGATTCTCGAGGATTTTCTCTTGATACAACAAGGAAGCATATATTGCTGTTTTCATAGCATTCACATCCCCTTTGTTTCTTAAAATTGCCTTTTGGTAGTAAGTAGTTGTGTAGTAATGTGGCTTCTTTCAATCTACCTTGAGCACGACAGTCTTTCATAGTAGATCTCAAAGCTGTTCCTAAATGTTTACTCACATGATTTATTATACATTCTTCCTTTTTTTATTACGATGTCAGGTCCTTATACTTTTTTCTCACACAAATAGTTATACGTTTTACAATTGCCCTCTTATAAAACTGTTATATAATGAAATCCGAGTGATGTGGATCTCCATAAAGTAAATGCAGCTTCTATTTCCATTGATTTAGATGATCCTAAGTGGTTTATATTGCACTCAATTTTATGTCCTTCATACCATACAATGAATCCAGCACTTGATTCACCTAACTTATTTTTAGCCACAGAGCAATTACGACATACCTTACTCATCATTTCAAAGTCAGTGACATATCCTGAGAGCATATCTGTAACACATCCCACACCTATAAATGATATGTGACCATGTGTTACCCATGTTCCATCAAAACTAACACATAGGTCTGTGAATTCAGAAGAACTAGAAAAACCATTTTTATATGCCTGTTTAATATCTGGATTTCTATAAACATGTTTTCCGACGGCAGAGAATATGCCATCTCCAGCTGTCTTGCACACTTTCCATATGTCGTTGATGAAAAAGGAACCATATTCATCACCATACAAAATTTTTCTATGGCTAAATAACCTTTCCCAATATGCGAAAAGGCTTGAGTTATTCTCAATTTAACATCATAACTGGTAGTACCAGACTTTAAAGAAGTACTTGCAACGAGTGACATTACTCTGATGTTTTTAGGTCAGAGTGCATCCATGACGAATACATTAATTCTCTAGCCCATTTCTTACGCTTCTCTATCCCAAAATGAGCTTCATGAATGAATAGTAACATATTTTCTCAAACTATAAGGAACACTTAATTTTTCATTGTGAAATAAATGTTTGGCGCAGCATAGCCTACTTTGGCTCTTGCGCCATTAAAACCTACTTTCACTCACTCACTCACTCACATTCATTGTGAAATAATACCATTCCTGAACATAAAGGTGGCTGCGGTAACCTAGTGGTCAGGGTCACAGAGGCTGATACTTATTGAGCTGTGAGTTCGAGCCTTGTTGCCATTTAAGACAAGCCATATAGTGGAGGTTGATGCATTTTGAATCTGTTAAGGCTCAAACTCCTATTGCATGATGTGGAAGTTAAGAGAGTGAGTTGCCAGCTCGTGTATTGATTGAGGTTCAAAATTATAAGGTCAATAGACCTTGTGTTGCTTCTACTGTGATGTTGATGAAACCAATATTTTTGATTTTATATGTTTTTACATTGTCATCTACAGTTGTGTAAGATTCTTCGAAATTCTAAATGTGGCATTGAATTCCTTCTATGAATATCCCTTTGAATTATCCAAGATGCTGTTATAGCAATATTTAGAGCTTTTGCAAATAAATTCCAGTACCATTTTTTAATTCGCAGTTGCAGTCGGAACCGGAGATCTTAGAAAATTTGCAGGACTTACTGGTTTGTGGTGTTCGGAGGTTAACGATTAGGAGAGAAGGTAAGGTGCTTAACACCAAGCACCTCATCTTGACCTTTTCGACTTCTACCCTTCCACAAACTGTTCAGGCCGCATATCTGAGACTCTCCGTTTGACCATACATTCCGAAACCCTCTACGGTGCTTTAATTGTCAGCGTTTTGGACATTCCAAGAATGTATGCAGGGGACAATTGATCTGCACTCTCTGTTCAGCAGAATTACACCAAAGTGCTTGTAAATTGTAATTGTCCAGACTCTTCAAAATGTCCCTTACCCTGAGACTCGCCGTATAGTAGCTTCTCGTACCCGGTACAAGGAAAAAGTTACACTACCGCCACGCAGATAACTGAAGTTTCAAAATCAACACAATTTCCTGAACCAGTCCTTAACATGCAGTCTACTTCATCGACATTGACTGAAAAAAACAGTTAATATTTCATAGAACCCTTCCTCTGCAGACCAGGCCATTGGCCAGGTCGAAGGCCTTGCAGAGACTTAAATTAAAATCTGCAGCAAAGAACAGCTTTCCTCGCAAAAAATCTTGAGTTTTTGTTTGTATTGAAGGTGAAGCTGCACTCGTTGAATTCGATTATTGGAGAATGGCCTGTGGTTCCAATACGAAGAATAGATGTCAGAGTGACTCGTCTTCGCTTTGGAAGTACTCGATTTACTCACAAACATCTTTTGTTTGTAAAAGATGCTGCGGAGTGTCCTTCCTGCCATGCCCCCTACTCTATTCGTCATATTTTAATTGACTGTCCGGTGTTTCATCATCATCGCCGGATTTTTTCTTCTTTTTTTCATTCATAAGTTTTAACCTTTCGCGACGAGTTTTTTATTTTTAAAATAGAACAATTTTGGTAGCATAAACTGTGAGTAGGGCACACTAGAATGCTAAAATTAAGATGTTATATTTTTAGTAAAATTTTAGAAAACACTGATTTGGAACCGGGACATCTATGTCCCAGTAGTCTTCAATGAGTAAATTTGTTAAGAAAACCAATGATTTTTTCGTCATAAAATTTAATTATGAATGGTATGGTTTGAAACAATCAATGCACAATGGGACATTACACATCGTGCACATTATTTTAGTGTGCGATTCCTTTTGTTGTACACATTTACGACACCGTCGTCGTGTTTTTGTTGTTACTGGCAGAAGGTCACCAACATTCAGTAAACTTCGTGCCTTTTGCGTTCTCTTTGGCCCTTTAGACGGGTGGCAGGAGTGAGCCCGCTTCTGTCAATCGGCTGGTGATAAGTCTCTTTGTGGATTCCTCCGCAAAGAGACACTGCTGTTGGGCTAGTGCTGCAGATGAGGGGCCCTCAGGGGCTTACCTACTTCAGGTAAGTACGGGCTTCACGAACCCGAGGGACCCGAGTGATCTATTTCTTTCCTATGGGGTTTACTGTCTTTGGTAAACATGGGTGACGCGCCCCCGGGATACCCTAGCGATCTTTCTCTATTTTCGACCCTCCTGCTTGTCTTAACATTTCTCCTTTCATTTTCCTTTTTTCTTCGTCTAGAAAACAGATTCTTACGATTTTCCATTTCATTTAACAGATATATTTTGTTCAAATTTACTTTCGTCATATTTTTCCTTTATTCAGTTTTGTTTGTATACGTTTTGTTTCCCATTCTCCTTTTTTTTCTGTTGGTTTCCAACCCGCATGTTTGCCGTGTGCGGCGTCCCGTAAGGAGGAAAGTGGGATCCTGGGGATACCTTTTGCGTTCCCTTTGGCCCATGCTTCGCTGTAGACGGGTGGCAGGAGTGAGCCCGCTTCTGTCAATCGGCTGGTGGTAAGTCTCTCTGTGGATTCATCCGCAAAGAGACTCTGCTGTAGGGCTAGTGCTGCAGATAAGGGGTGCATCGGGTTTCCCGGTGGATCCTCGCCCTGATGCTGCAGTGCTATATCCTGGGTGACCTCCAGGTAAGTGCCGTGCCTGACGAATGTCAGTTGACCGGCAACTGCCTCCCTCGTTGGACTCCGTGGTGGGTGGAGGCAATCCAGGATGAATACCTATTTATTCTCATGGATCGTTCTCTCTTGTGCCCGGGTAATGGCCTTGTATTACCCAATTTGTCCAGTATCGATAACTTTGCAACACATTGTCGGTTTTTAATTCTTTCCCTGCCTAATCAAGAAATGTCTAAACAGTCTCCATTTGCTATTCAGAAGGCACTACTGGGAATCGGTGGAGATCCAAAATCAGTTAAAAAACTACGTTCAGGAGATTTACTGATTGAAACAAAGTCTGCATTGCAAACAAAATCATTTTTACTTGCGAAAACATTTTTAAATTTGCCCCTTACAGTCATTCCTCATAAGTCGCTTAATTCCTGTCGCGGTGTCATTTCTGAACCTGACTTGATGTGCACCCCCGACGCGGATATCCTTGAAGGATTCTCCGATCAAGGTGTCACTCAAGTCAGAAGAATAATAGTTAAGAGAGATAACTCTTCCTTTCCGACAAAACACTTGATATTAACATTCAATTGCCCTCAACTGCCCACTACAATAAAAGCAGGATATCTGAACTGTCACATACGTCCATATATTCCGAATCCTCTGCGCTGTTTTCAGTGTCAGAGGTTCGGTCATTCAAATGCAGCATGCAGAGGGCAATTAACATGCTCTAGATGTGCGTCCGTTGGACATTCTTCCACGGATTGCCTTCTGGAGCCTAGATGTGTTAATTGTCAACAGTCTCACCCATCTGATTCAAAATTATGTCCGAAATGGACAATTGAAAAAAGAATACAGGAAATAAAAACAATTCAAAACATCTCTTATATCGAAGCACGTAAACAAATTGTTTCACAAGTTTCTCATTCTTATGCCCAAGCTGCAAAATCTTCTCTCTGTGCTTCCACCCAAACTGACCCAAACATTACTGAAGTTTTATGTCCTCCTTTACAGATATTGAAACCTTGTATCTCTTCCCCCCACCCCGTTGTCTTCCTCTTCTTCCATTAATACTGTCTCCACATCGACAACATCCACACAGGCTCGTAGTCTACCATTAACTAAAAAAACTATATCCAAACCTTCTAAATCTAAACATTCCCTTTCCTTACCTGATAAAACTGTAAAACATAGACCTCAAAATAAGCGCAGAGAAAAAATAATTTATAAAAATGTATCGCATCCCACAATAGGTACTAAATAAACCTCAGATTGCAATTACGATGAATCCACATGCACCCAAAAAATGTTCTATCACACCTACCCTTGACGACGATGACATGATTTTATATGACATCGATGACTCTTGGTTGAATGATGCTGCGGACGAAACGGAAACATCTCTCCATTTAAAGCGTGCTAAGCAACTTAACCGAAAATAATGTTTGTCATTGATTATGCTTAGTTTTTACATACAATTTCTTTTACTATTTTAAGCCTTATGTATTAAATTTAAATATTTCTATTTTTAAGCTGTTCAGTTTTACTCCAATATTTTTAGCTTTTACTTGATTTAACATAATTGTATTTTTAATGCGTGATTTGTATTTCATGTTATTTTTTTCTCCCTTCACCTTGTTTGGCGCAGCATAGCCATATGTCGCTCTTGCGCCATTAAAATTCACACTCACTCACTCGCTGCAGATGAGGGGTGCATCGTTTTTCCCGGTGGATCCTCGCCCTGATGCTGCAGTGCTATATCCTGGTTGACCTCCAGGTAAGTGCCGTGCCTGACGTATGTCAGTTGACCGGTAACTGCCTCCCACGTTGGACTCCATGGTGGGTGGAGGCACACCAGGATGAATACCTATTTATTCCATGGATCCTAATTCTTCGTGCCTGGGTAAAAGCCTTATTTTACCCACATTTTCTAAAATCAATGACATTGCTCAGCATTCCCGTTTTTTTTATTCTTACGTTGCCCAACAATAAAATGGCTCTACAATCTCCATTTGCAATACAAAAAGCATTGTTAGGTATCGGTGGTGAACCGAAATCGTTGAAAAAATTAAAATCCGACGATTTGCTAATTGAAACTCGCAACGCTTTACAATGTAAGTCATTTTTATCCGTCAAATTTTTTCTAAATTCTCCTTTTCATGTCTCTCTCCACAAATCTCTCAACTCCTGCCGTAACATTATTTCAGAACCTGACCTGCTGTGTGCATCCGAAGCGGAAATCCTCGATGGATTTTCCGATCAGGGTGGCACTCAGGTCGGAAGAATCACTCTTAAATGTTGGACCTTCTACTGCTACAAAATGCTGATGCATAGCTGTTCATTTCATTCTTCGAACCCTACGAACATATAATGTTGAAGATTTCGACTTAGCTTCAGCTCCTTTTATTCGAGCACTGTCAGCTTAAAAAGCATATGTGATAAAAAAAATGTCCGAATTTACAGCCCAAACATTTCAGGATATTAAGGCGACTGGACATGCCATCATTATACAGTACTGTAGCCTCATTTACAGCAATATCTACAACCGTTTTAGAAGCTCCAGATGTATTGGGGGAGTTCTTCCAAACCGTAGAATTGAAAGACTCATTCGAATTTTGAGTCTTTCCACCTAAACACTTTTTCAATAGCTTAGGTGAAGACAATTCTGCAAATATGTGCTTTATTGCATCCATAACAGCTGTAGGCACAATACTTGTATGTTTATACAAGGATTTTCCTAAGGATTTCATTTTCTGAAAGTTACACCACGAGGTAGCACCAACAGGGC
The DNA here is from genome assembly GCA_019974015.1 of Nephila pilipes. Taxonomy (NCBI): domain Eukaryota; kingdom Metazoa; phylum Arthropoda; class Arachnida; order Araneae; family Nephilidae; genus Nephila; species Nephila pilipes. Next base: position 66,188 of record BMAW01026809.1, read on the forward strand.
AGAAGTAGTGCACGGGTTCTTCATCCGTCGAACGGTAATGGCAATAAATAGCCCATATTGCTTTCCGCATATCATCAACGGAACTGCTATTATTTCGTATAGCATTCCCGTAGTAAGTAGTAAATTTATCTGTCAAGCGATTATTTCCACTTATGCTTCTGCCATCTGATAGCTTCTTGCCTCGGTTCATAACTTTCAATTTACGAAGCCTGGAACCCATGCGCTTTTGAATATGACCAACACATTCAACTCTCTCCAGATTTGTATGGAGCAGTACTTTGCAGCTCTGGAAATGTTTTTATGTCTCCATCTCCAATATACTTCACATATTTTGCCTTTGTTTTCGACATTGATCTTTCAAAAATGATGAGGGAATGAATTCCCTCATCTTCCATTTTATTAGAAGAACCAGAATGGTTTTTCACACAATGTGGTTGATGATTTTCTATCCATTTTTCATACGCTTTTCGACATTTTGGCTTTTTCAATATGATGATAAAACTTCGACGTCAATAACTTTACCAGTTATATCACCAATAACTCTATATACACTTATACGAGATGTATGACCACGGATTTTCCACGTTCCATCCCCACTGACACATATTTCATTTGTTTCGGTTGCGGAAATTTCTTCCTTTGCTGCATTTTTCATTGAAGAGTCGGCGACAACTGAACTGGCCAATTTTATGTTATTTAAAATCCTAACATAGGACTTTTGAGAAACCGGTGGAGGCAAATCCATCACGAAACAAAAATTCTTTAGGCCACATAGACCTATGCCTACTGTGCGCATAGCATATATAATTCTCGTGTTTATTTCATAATCATGGTTGTGTGATTCTAAAACAGGAGAACTTTTAAAAGTGTATTGAGTTCTACAGGAATCACATTCAGAATAAAATTCTGAAACTAATCCACGCAAAACTCTTTCTTTCAACAAAACTTTTGAGCCAATATAACAACATACCAATAATTTTGATATTTCTCCTAAAAAATTTCTAGATTTATCAATCTATATCCTTTAGTGTCAGTCGAATTGTTTTCATAACGACTGCTGTCTAAACACAGTTTTTTTTAGACGAAGCAGATGTCACATTAGCAGCTACTGGTTCCAATGCTTCAGCTTTGGAATGTTGATTTCCATAAAAGCGCCTGCTTTAGGGGGTTTCCCGTTTGATATTTTTTTATATCAAGCGGAAAACTGTTTAAATTAACATAGTTTTTCTTATTAGTGTTTGTTTAACTCTTGTCTTTAAAAAAATATAAAAATAAAAAAAAAATGAATAAAAATATTTAAAAATAAAAAAAAAAATATTTGTGGTGTCTCTACTAAAACACTAAAAGGCCGACGGCGTATCAATGCCGATTTCCTGCATGCCTAGCTCTGGCAATACGCTGCCCCAGTACCCCTCATGCGGAGGTACCTAGTGGGAGACCGCATGGGCGTGATTGGAAAACGCCCTAATTAGAGAAGGGTGTGCGAGGAGAGGAGTTGCGTGCGTCGTCGGTAACAGTTTCGGAACGTCATCCTTAAAATGTTCCCAGAGGGAGAGCCTTGGTTGCGTGTGGCTGGATGGTGTGACCTCCCTCCCATTGCGAGAAATCCTCCTCGGCTTCGGTCTTGGACCTGTGCCTCTGCCTGGGCACGTAATGGGGCAGGTCACATT
>BMAW01026813.1:0-10978 GCA_019974015.1 Nephila pilipes
CTGATAGCGTTCAGTTACGTATTGCTGAGTTTCTGCCCATGGGCGGGACACACGCGTGCGTCGTGGGAAACTTCAATCATTATGAGATGGATGAGGGGGCACACATTTTTACTTTGTGTGAAACTGGAGATACGTTATTCACTGGACACTATGGTGTCATTCATGTTGGCAGGAGGCATACGTTGATGCTGGACACTGGCTATTTTTGTTGATCTCAAGGGGCGGCATCCAGTACTTTTCTTTTCTTCATGCTTAAATTCTCTACTCCATTAATTTTGACACCCAATCTCGGTCGATCACTCATCACATTTTGAAGGAATCACTGCTGGAGCCGTCATAATTTTGAGTAATCCCGGACAGAAATCCCATAAATTTTTAGAGGGAAGAAATCCCATTGGCGACCATAGGGTAGAATGGGGTTGATGGGTGTTCATCAAATCGATCAGACTCAACTTCGCTGGTTTGCTCTTGTCTGATGGACCGGTTGATCCCTGGGGAGGTAATTTCAGTTCAAGCCGCCAATGTTGAGTTTGATGATATTCAAGGATGGAAGCTTGCAGTAACTACTTGTTTAATGAGAAGAAGATGATGAAGATGATAGAGGGTATTTACCTGATGAAAGTAATTAAATGCAAGTTAACCAGTTCTGCGATCAGATAAAGTTAGATGAACTTGCCCACTCGAACAGCCATATGACTGGAGATAAGGCGCTGGAACGCTCAGGCGTTTGAAGTTTACTTCCGACACCCGGGTTACCGAAAGAGGAGAGAGAAGAAAGAAAGCTTGGAGAAGAAGTGGCGACAAAGAAAGGGAGGAAAGAGCCTTAGAAAACAGGAAAGAATCACACTTCAGTTTATTCTCGGATGAGTGGCTGCATGAGCTTTATCACATATGACTCTGATTCGTGGCGACATCTATTGGTATCGGAGAACGGTTTTCGTGGGTGAAAAATAAAATTAGTACATAATAATAATTGGATGGAAAATCACAGCATATGTATATATATATATATAACTTTATATATATATATATATATATATATATATATATATATATATATATATATATATATATATATATATATATATATATATATATGAAGAGTATTATTGTATAATCTTTATTTAAATTTATTATTTTCCCATCTGCTAAAAACAATAGTCAGTCCTAAATAATCCTCCTCCAAATAGAAAAATGATTATAGTTAATGTTTGAAAGGGGAGATGACCACTGAGAAGCAACATGATGGCTAATGGTCATCATGTCCTCATAATTCTGAACCTCGGTCAAGTGACGAGGTCAGCAGGCCTCTCCCCCTTCAAACTTCTACATTGTTCCAATGGGAGGACTTGAGACTTCGAACGAGTTAAACATGCGTCAGTCCCACTACAAGTGGATTGTAAGTGGTATCAGGTTTCAAACCTACGACTGACAAAATAACTCCGCCCGTGATTCTGTAACCATGGCCATTAGGGCGCTGCAATTTCCTTCATAATATAATCAAAATCCTAAAGTTTTTAAGAGGCTGCCATTATCCCAATAAATATTCACTATTCTGTATGCACATCATGTGCATGTGGACATCATTATGCACATCATGTACATATCTTGTGTTGTTGCAGATCCCCTCTTTGGAAAAAGGATATATAGATATACTTATATGACGACATTAAAAAGCCAAAAATTTTAAAAATCAGTACGTCACAAACTTGAATTTTCATATTGGAGTATTTAACTGAATGATTTCAAAGCGACCCATTACAAATTATGCAAGTACCTTGAACGTTCGCGCAAAATTTATTCTATCTAATAATTTTACCAATGAGTATATCACAATTAATAATATTAGATTCATTTCTTTATACACGGATAAAAACTTTATTTCCTTTCGATCCGAATTTTTTTCATTGACCCTTAATATATATAATCAAAGAACTACATGAAAAGAAGGTTTAACGCACATTTCATTAACTTTAGCCTTTTTGGATCAAAATTAGATATCTTTAAGTGCCTTCAAAATACCTGGAGCCTTAACTTCTCCCACCTGTAATAGTACATTCATTTTACAGCTGAGTTAACTTACAGAAAATCTAATTAATTTAATAGTTACTGACTACTATAATCGCATTAGGGAAGCAAGAATTCTTGCCCAATTTATTCCGTGCAATGAAATGAGATACTCTGGATTCAGCAAAAAAAATCTGCGATGTAATTACGTCGTCAATTTCGATTTATGCTCTTCTTTTTCTCTCTCCATACATTTTACCATCACACTCTTGCGTCAAGAGAACAGGAGATTTTTTTCGTGAGCTAAAGTAGAGTTAAATGTTTGCTTTTTGTTTCGAGATAAAAAAAAAAAGGTGAAGTGTTTCGATGATATATAAGATACATTATTTAGTATTTCAAATAAAATATTTTTGTGTATCTGAGCATTTTTAATAAATGCTTATATATTGTTTGTTTCTAGATTAAAGTGTCACTTTGGACAATTCACGATTTTCTATTCTTTAATCTCGGAGTCTTTACATTAATTTGAATTGCATAAAACTACGATATCTTCCAACCTAAATGAAACGTGATTAGTGAAATAAAATGAAGATAGAAGCGAATTGAAGCAATTTGGAGATAATTATATATAAATGAAATATAATTAAAGAAGAAGGATCAGAAATGGAGGACAACACATGCTGATTTTTGGCCTGAAACGGTTTTTATATTTGGAGTATTAGTATAAGAATGAGTTGTCTTTAAATTGTTTGAATCATACAAGTTAAGTAGTCAGCTAAGATTTGGGTTTCTTCTTACTTGTCTTCAATTGGAGTTAGTCTTAATCGCTTAATATATATTATAATACATATTGATAAGATATGGTGCAAGAGTCGAGTAATGAAGGGGCGTTGTTACTAAAGAACACATTGTAAAATAGGTTATTTGGTGTAATTTACGTTTCGTACATATGTTACATAATTTTTCAAATTTAACGACACGTCTGAAAATAATACAGATTCTCTATTGTTTTAACTAAAACATAGATCACTTATAAATGTAAGCAATTTTGTACATTAATGATAACACGATTCATGCATATTTAGTTTGAAACATACCAAATATAACATGTTTAAAAATGTGACATACAGAAAAATGTGAAATGCGTTTTCAATTCTTAAGATTAAATTTCTAATATCAGAAAGAGATACACTAAAAATACATCTTTTAATAAATATTTGTCATTCCCAGTAATTATTGAAACGAACACACTGAAAATAAAATGTCATTCGCGTACTTCTAGCTTTGATAAAATGTTGTAACATTTTTATTGTATTCCACTAAAAGGGTACTTTATCATATTTAACCCGGCATTAGTCACGCAGTGTATCACATACCCACCTCCCCTCTTCTTTCAATGTTTCTTCCCTCCTGTTTTTGGAAAATGGGTGAATCCTCTTGTAGCTGATTCTATTCAGTGAATGAATTTTTTTTTAAAAAAAAATTTGTTTATCAGCTATCCTGGTATGTCACACCCTGAGCGAGCTTTTCCGCTATAGTTTTAAAAATGTGAATGCGTTTCTAATTGTTTGTTCGATATGGCGCGTTTTCAGAATTCTGAAGAGCAAATTAAATATTTAAGACATATATTAAATACCGAATCTGCGGATGAAGAAAGCTTTAGCGATGATAATGAAAACCAGACGATGTGGAATACAACAATAATCATGATTCTGCTACAGAAATTTACTCATTCTCAGAAGATGACGATGTAGAATATGATAAGAGTTGTTTTATAGGAAGGTACAAAACATAGCTTGAGAAAAAAGAGAAATCCTTTCCAAACGTTAGAGTTTTTTAAAAAAAACATCATCACAAGACTTCCTAAAAATCCATGTATTTCAAAAGATGTCACTTCGGTTATAGAAGCACTGAATTTACTTATCTCTTCTGAATTGATTGAAATTGTAGTAAAAAACTCAAATATTTTTATTGCATTCATAAAAGAACGTTTTTCAAAAGAAAGAGATGCTAAAGAAACAAACGAAGCTGAAATAAAAGTACTTATTGGATTGTTATATATTTTCGGTGTACACACACACACACAAATAAATCATCACATGTAAACGTGAAATATCTCTGGGCATTAGACGGCACCGGAATTAAGATATTCCAGAAAACTATGTATGCAAATCATTTCAATTTTCTTACATGTCTATACTTTGACGATATTAGAACTCATCAAAAAGGAAAACATTGAGGTAAATTGGCTACAATAAGAGATCTTTTTGAAAAATTTGTAGAAACTGCTAAAAATCGTAAGCTTTTGGTGAATACGTTACTATGTAAAAGAGAAAATGGAACCATTTAGAGGACGATGTCCCTTTCTACAATATATGCCGAACAAACCATCTAAGTATGGTAAAAATATTTTACTCTCGTCGATTCAAGATTATTTTATACGTGGAATAGAGAAGTGTACACTGGTAATCAGTCAAAAAGACCCTTTGAAGTAGATAATAATCCAAGTAGTGTTGTAAAAAGCTCAATCGAATCATTTTATAACTCAAGGCGTGATTTGTCAGTTGATAACAGGTATACATCTTACCCATTGTGACAGGAATTTTTTCAGAAAAAAATTAACTATTGGTAGAACCATAAGGAAAATTTAAAAAAAAAACTCCAAATTTTTTTGTTTCAAGGAACAGAAATAATTTATGTATCCATATTTGGTTTCCAAAAAGGAACAACCATTGTGCCATATACACCCAAGGAAAATAGGAATGTTATTGTACTTTCAACAATGTATGATAATGTCGTAATAGATTACAGAAGAACTGAAAAAAGCCTGAGATCGTCACATCGTATAATTTAACTAAATCCCCAGTTGATGTTGTTGAAGGCAATGCTTCCAACAAACTTAAAGGAAAAAATAGGATCCAGCTCTGAAGACATTACACCACTGCTAAAAAAGCCAAAGAACTCTATAAAAGATGTGATGAATGCCCTGATAAAAAGGATTGAAAAACTAATTTATTTGTGAAAAGTGTGAAAAACGCATATGCATGAAACGCATGGCCCGTATTTGCAGAAAATGAGGAAATTAAATGAAAAAGTTATTTTTAAACATATATTTACAATTGAAAAATTTTATTTTTATGTTTTTTATCATTTTTTGCAAAGACTCCGAAGTAGAAAAGAGGTAAGCGTTCATGGGTATGAGATACCCTGCGCGAGTAATTTTGTTTGTTTTGTTGCTCGAGTAATGCCGGAATAATTCTAAATATTACAACATTTTCATTTAAAAAAGTCTTTTTAACATTTACAAATGTAACGCGTAAGTAAAAATTGTATAAATATCTATATATATCTTTGATTTTCCTTTTTAAAAGGAAAATCGAATGTAAGGTTTATCAATCATATTATCAATTCTCAATTTCTTTACTTCCTTAACAGTTATGAAATCAAGACGAGAAGTCTATCGTTTATTGGAATATCTCATGATTGATGACAGTCTCATATGACATATGATATAAAACATATATCTCTAAAAGTGAAACAAACAAAAGATTAACTGTTTTTTCCCTCCCGGTTATATCTGTAGTGGTAATATTTCACTTCCTAGATGTAGGATTAATTGTATAGTATTCGTAAAATTTAAACTTTTAAAAATATTTTTTATCGCTTTTTAAATCTGTAAAGCCTTTATAAATATGTATATTTTTTCAAATTTTTTCTCCAATTTTACGCCATAGTATATAATATAAAACTGTTTATAAATTTCATTCTACTACTATTATTTAATGTATTAACTTGTGGTTGTTTTGAGAAAATAGCATTAACAAAAATGCGTGGGAATAAAAGAAAGGATTCACAGTGTTAGGTTTATATATGATATTGATATGATAAGACATTATGATTATAATGGTTATATTTCATTTGCAGGTGTATTTAAATTTCTAAGGATATCGAAAGTAATATTTTATTATTTTCTACGTTAATAATTTATGAATTGTTCTTATTTTAATAATTGAGTTTCTTATGACAGAATCGTATGTTTTTATTATTTATTTATTTTATTTTTTGTTGTTAACATTGCCAATGTCTTACTTGCGAAAATAAAAATGGATTACTAATTTGAAGAAGGTATTTTTTTTCCTGAATATAATTCTTTCTGCGGAGCCTGGAACTCAAAAATGCACTTAACTATGATTAATATTCATTTTGGTGAACCAGTGATTAAGAAAATGATTATATTTTCATCTTTTAATGAGATCGATAACAAAGATGAAGGATTTTTATAGCCCAAACATATCTATGAAAAAATATCAGTTTTAAAAAGATGAAATTAAAAGTACAATTTAAATTATTATTTTAAAACACGCGAAGGTCTTTCAAAGATACATTATTTTTGACTTTGAAAGTGCTTAAAAATACTACATATCTTGGAGCTAATTCCATAAACAGTTCTACAGAATTTATATCCCAGAACACTCATAGGAATTGCGCATCCTATTTCAATTGGTAAAATGGCCTTATGGCTCCAAAAACAGTACGTGAAAAAAAATTCAACATGGAGAATTATCAATTTAAAGTTAGGAGTCAATCTCAATAGTGGGTATCGCAGAACTGTTTATTCTCCTGTCATGCGTCAAAATGGTTAAATGTTTATAAAAAATAAAATTATTGCTCTGGAATATTACAAGGATATCTAACATTAGTCAAAGTATCAAATGAGCCAGTAAAAATATCGATATTTTGATGATAATTTGGACCATGTCGCCTGAAATAATTTAATTTTTTTAAAACATCGACGTTTTTTTATACAGAATTATACAAACTTCATTTTGAAATGCATTCTCTCGCAAATCAAAAAATTAGAATCCCAAAATTAAATTAACAGCTTTTGTAAATTGAAACTAGATTTTCTCTTGATTCTTAGATTGATTTTAATTATAAATTTTTACTTAATATCTCTCATGTTCAAGTTATTCTGCATGATAAGTATGTTGAGAATGTATAGCAATGTTTTTCTCGATAATTTCTACTTCATTGCAGAGATTTTTAATTAATGAATGGCTTAACGGATTACTTGCTGTTAATTAAATTTATTCATTCTTTAATTGAAAATAAATAGTTCCTCGCCTTAAACATTATTTGTCGTCATTTCTTTAACAATCGGAAGGGTAAGAGGGAAATATGAGAAATGCTTTTAAAATATCTGAGAAAACATTTAGAGTACTCATTTTGAAAAACAATAGTTAGAACTACTTTAATTTTATTTTCAAAACAACCAACGGTATAATTTTTTTTTACTTATAAGATCTTGAAAATCTTACAAAAAATTGCAATTAAGACTCTTTAGAGAATTATTTTAAAAAAACTGAAAAATGGTAAATAGTAAGGTATTCAATTTTCAGGAAAATATTCCCAACTAAAATTAATTACACATATTTCTTTCTTTCTTCTGCTACAAATAATAAGATATTTACAAAATTAAAAAAATTCTGTCTAAATGCAATGCAGGATTTTTGCCATTATTCATTATCTTCTGGACAGTAAATAAGTCCTTAATTACACTATAAAATATTTTAGTACAAGCACTAAAATACAATTCATCCAGTTCATTGGATAAATTAAGTTTCTAATTAAAATTAACTATAACTAAGACGAAGCCTACCAAAAGATGAGTTACCTCTATTATAGTTGTCATATTCGATTAACAGGATTATTTTACTAAAATCAATTTAAGATACACAAAGTAATAATTATTGCATTTATATGAGCTAATTACTTATATTCGTAAGTTATTTCTTAATTTGTATTTAGTCATGAGAAAGTTATTACAACGATAGTAAGCCTTATGCTTCTGACAGACCTTATGCACTTTTCTCAGACGCAACTTGATTCAAGCAACTGAACTTCCAAGTATGCAATGCGAATATATAAGTTGAAGTGCAGAGAGAAAGAAACAGAAAGTGGTAGGAAAGGAGAATAATAATACGCTTATAAGATCGATGTTAGTGTTTTGTATGTGGAAGTATTCTGGCGTGCAAAATGGATTTGAAGAGATTAGAACTCAACTCTGAAAAAGCAATTTGGAAAAGGTACTCGCACCATATGCCAGGAAGCATTATATTTAAAGAGTTTTGAAAATTTCCTCTATACGTTAAACTGAAATATCAAAGAAAAATCATTTTTTTAATACTGCTTACAAATGTTTGCAAAACAACAATTTTTTTTTTTTTTTTTTTTTATTGAATAACAAACAACGTCCCTGTGTACCACTAAGTATCACACAGGGCTTACAGAAGTAAGTATAAAATACTATATTACAGTAGGCATAAACAACAAAAACATGTGATTAAACAATGTACAAACAAAAATTAAGAAGGATTATAAATATCTTCAATATATTTGATAAAAAGAACAAAAGAACTTTTACTAGAAATTAAATTACTAAAATTTAGAGGCCAGTTAAAGTTTAATTTTTTCAAAGCTAATTTAAGAATATTTCTCTGTGAGACAAATTTTGAACATAGAAACAGAATGTGCTCAATGTCCTCATCACCTCCGGCGCTGCAGTTGCAAATTGTACTCGAACTTAAATTGAATCTATTCAGGTATTTTTTAAAGTTACCGTGACCTCTCTCTCTCTCTCTCTGTTAGAAATTGCGTAATTTTAAAGCTAGTGAAGAAGTGATGGTAAGACATTCTTATATTGAAGTCTGGAAAAAATCTTTTCGTGATGCTTGCTGTATTTGATTTAATATATATTTCGTTCCATGATTTCAGGACAACAAATAGATTCAATAAAAATTGATCTAAAAGGTGTCGAAATGTTGTTTGTAATATTTTCTTTGTTGGATTCAGGTACTGTCTCAATCAAGCAGCTCTTGATCATCTTGGTCTGATGCCTTCCATCATATTATTGTAAGTAAGGATCAATTGAGTCTTCACTACTTTCTGAGCGATTTTTTAGCTTTACAATTCGTGAAGATCAATTTTGAACTCTGTGCAGGGCAGAATAATTTTCATAGATTATATATATATATATATATATATACTGCTGTTTGTAGAAAATGCAACACCATGAAAGAATCATCAGAATCAAATGAAATTTAATGCAGAAACGACTTGTACTGATACAAATAAATGATGAAATTTTCAAAACAAAAGAAACAAATTAAGCGTCCGAAATCAGTATTTGGTGCAGCCACCATGCGCTGCAATAAGTGCTGCTATACGACGTGGCATGGAGTCAAACAGATGTTGAATATCTGCTTGAGGAAGAGAATTCCATATCGCTTGTATGCGCAACCAAAGTTCGTCTTTGGAAACTGCAGGACGCGGATCACGAGCGAGACGCCGACCAACCATATCCCACAAGTGCTCAATAGGCGACATATCCGGTGAATAAGCAGGCCAAGGAAGAAGTTGCATGCGTTGTGCTGAACAGAAGTCTCGAACAGTCCGCGCAACATGTGGGCGTGCATTATCCTGCTGAAAGATAGCTCCAGGGATGCCTTGAAGGAAAGGAACGACTTCGGGCTGTAGCACTTCACGGACGTACCTGTTGCTATTGAGATTACCCTCAATTCGTATCAAATTGGATCGTCCATGATACGAAATCGCACCCCAGACCATAACTCCGGGTGTTCGACCACTATGTCGTTCAATAATACACTCAGGAAGGCAGCGTTGACCGGCATAACGTCTAACACGAACACGGCCATCATGGGTCCACAAATTGAAGCGTGATTCATCTGAAAAGACAACTTGGTGCCAATCAGCTCGCCTGTCTCTGTGCTCAAGAGCCCACTGCCGACGCAGCCGTCGATGATTCGCCGTGAGGGGAATCCTGTATAAAGGCACCCTTGCACGCAATCCACGGCGCAGCAGACGACGACGAATTGACGAAGCCGACAATTGTACACCTGTAGCAGTAGACCAACGTGCTGCCAGCTGCCTGGAGGAAGCTGTGCGATCATTCACCGCCATGCGGAGCAGGTGTCGATCATCGCGCTCTGACGTCACCTTCTGTCGTCCAGTGCCTGTTTTTCGAGTTGTTCGGTGCTCGTCGGTCCACTGCTTCCAAACTCGCATCACTGTGGAACTGTTCCGCTGCATACGAGCTGCTATTGCGCGATAAGAAAATCCTCCTTCTCGAAGGCCGATTATCCTCCCTCGTTCAAACTCCGTAAGTTGCTTGAATTTCTTATTCTTCCGTCGTGGAGGCATACTCAGGTCTCACTAAACGTTTGCCACTAACAAATAATCATAGACTTTTTTCAACGTCCCGCTACAGCACTTTATTTATACGCTTTCAGCATCAATTCAGAGGGCGCTGCGCGCGCCGCGCACGCGCGATGGCTCTGAAACTTTATTAATTTGCATAATATCCTATAATTGACATTTGCTGCGAATTTCATTTGATTCTGATGATTCCTTCATGGTGTTGCATTTTCTACAAACAGCAGTTTATATATCACAACTTTGTTTTAAATAAAATTATATAATTGAAGTTATGAAAATAACACAGTCGAGGCTGATTTCAATTCCATTGAACTATTTTTATTTTTAGCGGAGAGAGAGACAATTTCCACACGGCGAGAATTAGTTGGATGCAGATCATGACATCATAAGTAAGCAAGAGATGAGTAAAAAGAGCAGTCAGAAGAGAAATTTTTCGCTGTGTTTTTATTTAAGTACTAGGGAAATTTCACTATATACGTCAGAGACCACATGGTCTGGATGGAGGGACTTAAAAGGAATTTAAGTGTAGAGTCTGGTAGTGATCATCCCTAAAAGTCTGTTCCGTGGAAAGAGAGCTGACTCTGCATATTTTAAACGCGCGTGATTGAATAAATTAAAAAAAAAAAGAATCGTATCAGGAAATAAGAATGAACATTATGTTTTAAAGGAGAGAATGGGCAAAGAATAAATTAAATTATTATGGTGAGAAAGTAATAGGAATTAAGTTAAATCATTA
>BMAW01026817.1:0-13246 GCA_019974015.1 Nephila pilipes
AATTGGATAATAAGTCAAAGAGACAGAAGTTCCACATCAAATGAATCAAGAACTCTCAAATGTGAATAATTATAAAATCAAAAGAGGGACTAACAGACTAGTATCATTTTGTAATATGATAGTTTCATGGAGAATATAAATATTCTGGAGATGTCAGCTTGTTTATAGTTGCTTACTTGCTTCGGAACAATACCAATGTCCTAAACAAATGTTATAAGTTTTTGAAAATATTCTTACAAATGCTGGAATGATGGATATCATTCAAAATTCACTTACTGGATACCCATTTAAACTTTTTCTCCGGACACCCTGGGATCTGTAAGTGGCGAATAAGGAGAAAGATTACATCAATATACTCAAGCAATGAAACATGTACACCAAATGAGATAGAATCCCTATGTGATGGTTGATTTATGTTGGTTTCCTCTAAGTGAGGTTTCTATGGTTTGTTTTGGTTTTATGAACGTCGGATTATAAGGAACACGAGAGCTGTTGCTGACGAACCTCGTAATTTTGAGCCTTGGTCAAGTGACGAGTATGAAACCTGAGCTAGAACCTCTTTTTCCGTAACGTCCATATAAAACCAACGGTGAGACTGTAAGCCTCGACAGATTTATGGGCATCAGCTCCGGTTACTCGGCGGGTCCTCAGTGACATTAATGCTTGAACCCACGACTTGAATTAAACTGTGAGCCACGACTGTTACCACTAGGCTACCACGGCCGGTTAACTAAAAGAGGTTCAAACAATGCATAAGAAGAAGAAATAAAGTTGTTGAACGTAGAAATATCTTCAAACATTTATTGTACTATTATTAGTCTCCATTAAATAATTTTACTAGCCTTTTAATGCTATAGTATCAAATTTAATACGAATGACTGAAAATTGCATAGACCATGTGTACATGATTTTACGCTGAAAACGACACAAATTAAAAATGTTTTCATGCTTTGAATTTAAACATACAGATATCATTTGTTCAATATCATTGCATTTTGAGATCCAGTTTTGAGCTTTCATTAAATGTTAATGCATTTTATAACAAAATTTACAAATAAGACATATTTTATTTATTTTTAAGGTTCTTTTTAGCGAAAAAAATCTGATATTGCTATTTTATGATGAGTTACTGTAGCAGAAAAATGACGGGTAGTGCCAATTTTTAAAAACTTCATATTCAGCACACTCAATTTAGTAAGAAACAGTCAAAATAATACTTGTGACAGTATAAAAAGTTCAAATTTATTGCCTGGTGTTTTTTGCCATGTAACATATGTTTGAAGATATGTGATAAAATTTTAAGCTCTACCCATACACTATTTTAAGGACATATCTTAAAATGTTTTACATTTTAGCATAATGAGTTACTGGGTGGTCGAGAAAAATCAGTCCAACTTTAAAGAACATAGAAAAAAAGCTTTGAAAAAAAAAACTCATTTTCGAAAAAAAAAAGCATAATAGTTCTTCTTGAGTCACTTATCACTTCGCAGTAATCTTTCCCTATCTCCTTTCGTCTACGAAATCATTCGTATTCGGAAGGTAATTTTTTTTTTATTTCTTCATACTTTAAGAACTAGGGATAATTTTTATTTCTATTTCTTTTCGCTTACAGTCTAGTCCTTCCTCTTTAGAATTGATTGATAGTTGATGAAAATGTCTTCTTTTTCTGTCTCGGTGCACGCGGTTTCTGCATTTCTTACGTGTCTTGCTTCGAATTATATGATGTCGGGAAGCAGAAACATATTTTATGCTACATTATTCAAAAGCTACTCTCATTTCCAATCTATGACATTTTCCCCTCGGTGACGAATAGATTTGTGTAAATCATAAAAGATAGGATATTCATTCAGATTACCGTTGTTTTACATGCTCTAACACTTTGTTGCGACAAAATGGCATCAATACAAATGCTTAGGCATAAAAAAAAAGGATGTATGGAGTTAGGTTCAAAATAGTGACATTATATTGCGTTATGATTATGATAATTGTATTTAGTTTTCTTACTGTGTATTTGTATTGCTAAGGTACGTATAATTAAATATTTTACTACCTGCCTTTATTTTATTACCCGAACTGAATATTACTGTTTACTTTCAAAATTTATCGTTTACTTTCATTTTAATATTTAACGTTTATTGCTGTGTCGATTGTTTTTATTCTTTTTGTATTTAGCATTGGAAACAATTTTGTACATTAGAATGTTTTGCTCGTGTAAATAAAAATACAATAGGAATATGAAAAAGGTATTTTCTTTTCTCGATAGTAATCTTTTTTATGGAACCTGGAGCTCGGAATGAGCTTACTTTTTGTTAATCAATATGATTTTGAATAATTATTCTTTTTCGAGGACCTAACAGTTATTATTATTACAGCTATTAGCAGAGAATTCGGTGTAATTTCAAATTTCTGTGATTCATGGATTGCCCAAACTCGTCATTTAAAAATGTATGAAAAGAAAGTGAAAATCTATAATAAAAAAACAAATAAAGAACAGAGGTAAAGGAAAAAGATTAAGAATTATAAGACACAAATATTTTTTATAATTTTTTCTTACTAGTATATTTTTATCGGACTATGTAGTGTAGAACTATTTTCTTAATAGTATATTTTAACTCGATTTTTAGACTTATTTGAAATTTAGCTCATTATTTTTTAAAGAATCTTCAATTTTTAATTTTCTTCTGAAAATTTCGCTCGGAAAGATATTTATTTCTTATAGTGCAATTAACAAAAATACAAAAAAATGCATCATGCATACATAATGCCAACACACACACAAACATGCACGCGAACACACACACACTCAAACATGCACACGAACACACATACTCATATATATATATATATATATATATATTATTGATAGATAGATATATGTAAAATTTAAAATTCAAATACAATCTAATTTTTCGATTCTTTGAGATTTAATAAACCTCAATTTGTAAAATCTACTTCCAAGAAAAACCACATTATAAAGATAATTGTAATATACTACCAAAAATAAAATAAAATCCCTTATCAATACAGCTGGAAAGTAAACAACATTCAAAAGTTCTGTGACTCTGGACTATTAGCGGTTTTCTCTTCAATAAACTTGGGGACTTTAATTAAGATTGATTGCTATAAACAACAATTTCTTCCCAACCCAAATGAAACATGATTAGGCAAATTAAAGGCAGGTAGAAATAAAGTGAAGTAATTTAGATTGGAAAGTATGTAAGAAAAGTAAAATTGAGACGATAGAGGTCGAGTGTCACTAGCGTTGAGTATATGCCTTACAGGTGGTAGATGAGATCAAATATCGCTACGAGCGATATTGATCGTAATGAAGCCAAATAATCAAACCAACTTTAACTGGTAAGACTTGGGAAAGACACTCTTAATTCGGTATTAGCTGAACAGGTGAATTTATCTAGGATATTATCTTGAAAAGTAACCATTCCTTAAAATATTATAATAAAAATTGATAAATAAACAGTTATATGAGACTTGACTGGTGTATCCTTGCGTAGGTTATTGCCTTTTAGAATTAGTTGTATTTGACTTAATTATGAAACAAGAGTCGAATAGGAATACCAATTCGCCACAGTTCTCGCATATTGAAACAATTACTAAACCATATGAGCAAGTCTTTTTAAAAAATTCCTATCTGCTAAATTTAAAATTGTTCCCGGTTTCATTCACAATTTTCCTCATTTGCTTTTAAATTTTGGTTCTGGTAAAAAGAAAAGGAAGATATTAAAGGAAATTCTTTTGCACAGAAAAACTTCTTGCAGTTGTAAGTATAAAAAACTATTATAAATGTGCAATATAAAAATTATAGTTTAGAATTGCTATGGAATTGCGATTAATCTTTTTATTGATATAAATTTGAAAACCTTAAAAGTTATATTGTTCCAATTTAACTTAACACTATAAGAAAAGTGGTCCTCTGCGTTAGGGGACCTCAAGGACAGGTTGATAGAACCTTTTCTAGGTACCTCGAGCAAACGAAGAGATATTTTTCTTTTCTTTGGTATTCACTGCCTTTGGTAAACACAAGTAACGCGACCCTGAGATACTCTAGCGAGCCCTCTATTTTCGTCCCTCCTTCTTGTTAACTAGTTTTTATTCATTTTTTTCTTTTTTTTTTTCAAGTGTATAGTTGAAAGCTTCACTTGAACATAATTACATCTTACTCTTGCGCCATCAAAAGACACCAAAAACGATTACGATGAGAACTAATGTAGTAGTTACTACAGTACTACTCAACAATCTGGACTTAATATATTGTACTTTAATAGAAACATCTTAAAAATTATAAAACAAAAAGATAATAGATATTTTTTTTGAAAAAAATACTAATGATAATGAATAAAGAGATTAAAATAGAAAAATGAAGAGTCATTGATGTAAACGGAAAAAGATAAAGAAAAAATAAACAATAGGATAAGTTAATTAAATGGCAATTTTGAAAATAATAATAAAAACTACATGAAAGACATAATTTTTGGTCTAAAGAAGGAATAATTAAAGCTTTCTAATAATTTCTTTGCAAAGGATATTAAACTAGAAAATCAATGTATATATATATATATTATACAGCTCAATACATAATAAAAACATAATTGTAAAGACAAAAATAAAGAAAATAACTGCTCAGAATATCATACTTTCAGCATTTTAAATAAATATATTAATACGATTCACTGTTAAAGCCTTTTTGAAAAACCTGAGCAGTTTCATCCTATTAAAAATGTTACAACTAAAGACTTTTAAATAAAGCAAAATTGTGGGTAAATATTTTTTTTTTAATTTTAATAATGTTAAAGATTTAAATAATTATCAATATTGTGATTGCAAAATATATAAAAAAGTACACTTATATATAGATTTAAAACATTTATAAGTACAGAAGTTTTGAGTATAGTGAATTACAAATTGTTGAGAGACATTATAAATAAGTGTAATTTATTCTAGTATTCGATTGATTTTCTTTAATAAAAGCTAATTTTTAAGAGAAATATTTATAAATAAGTCAATAATTTTATCACAAATGTGGTAAGAATTGTGGTTTACCTCAGTAGAAGAATTTGATTGGAGAGAAGTATTATATTAATAAAGATATTATTAATATAAACCTTATAATACGGTATAAAAATTCGCCAATAAAAAAAACGAAGTAACGAATTACAAAATGACCATATTATAAGTTAGGTTTATAAAGTTTTAAGAAATTCTGCATTCATTTACCTCTATTACTACAACTTAATTATTAATAAATATTTAGAATAAAATAATAGATATTTAGAAAAAATTAAAGCAATGAAGTAATTTACAATAGATTTACAGACACTCAGAAAAGTAGGATTAGTATAACCTAAAATTAGTTATCCACACATCTTCATAACTTTCCTTCATTTCATTTCATAAGATTACATTCCACAAAGTCGAGACCCTACTAAATTTAGAACAATTACTAACGGTTTTGATTATTACATTACAGATGAATGCAAAAAAATTTGCAAGAATGTTACAAAACATACTAATAATTGATTTAATAAAACTACAATCTTTAAAATAGTTTAAATATAAATAAAAAAATGAGATCGAATATATTTTTATTTCATAGTTATGACTCTGAAGCCCTCTTTAATTTCTGTAGACATAAATGATCCAGAAAAGAAACTATTAATTATTTATAAGTAATATAATATTAATTTTATTTCTTAAGAAAGGTTTTGTATAGTGAATACCGTACTGAGAGAGGGCCATATTAAATATTACTACCAAAATATGGAAAACAAACGAAGCGCATTGCACAGGATCGACCTACCAATAAAAGTTTGGCTAACATTTATTTAATTTTTTTAACAAAATTAGACACATAAATTTATTATTTATAGATATACAAATGATATAATTGTTTTGAATTATAAGTCTTATGAAAGTAACTCTAAATTATTTTGTTATATTCCATATATAAATTTAATTAAAATTAATATTACTAAATACGAATTAGAATATTTCAGCATATATTTGAAATTTGTAGGTATAAAAATCTTTAGTAATATCGATGAAAAGAGAAATAGTTATAATAGATATAAATTTCTTATCAATGTCCTAAAATAATTGAATGTATTTTTGTATTTTCTTAGAAACATTATCTTAAATTACACTACATGAAATAATGAATTTGTGTCAAGTTCGATAGCAAAAATTATAATTAATAGAGGTTTACCTCCGGACACGTGAAGACAAAAATCCTGTTAAATTTCAAATAATACACGCATAAAAAAGTTTTAAATAAAGTAAATATTAATATTAATTAAGTATAATTTTAACATGTACATAAATTCATAAAAAATACAAATTATGATTAATCAAAAAATGAATATATATATATATATATATATATATGTTATGGTTAGTGATTAATACGTGATTAATAATAATCACCACTCAACTTGGTAAATGTGATAATTTATTAAATATTTATCACATTTGCCGAAAAGTTTATAAAATCTTCAACTCGTAATAGGAATATAATAAATGCAGATTTTTTTTGTAGCGTAACGATAACTTCATACCCATTGTCAAAACCCATACTTTACTTAAAAACATGCAATACATTCACCTATAATGCCATTATAATGTATGACAGATGTGTGTAACCAAAAACATATAAAATACGTATTATAACTACTAAACCCTTTTCAAAAATTTTGTATAAAAATAAAAATAAAAATAAAACATGCTACAGAATTGAAAGAAAATAAAACTTTTAAGTCATCAAAATAAAAATATTATACGCAGGAAATCAAATATTCTAATAAAAATAAGCCAAAAATTTCCTTATATATATATTTATATATATCGTGATATACAAGAATAATTCATTACTGATACAAGCCTTTGATTAAAAATAACAAACATTTTAAAACCAAATAACATAAAACATCACAGCAAATATCAAGAGAGAAGAACAAAATTAAAAAAGAAATAACTATAAAAAAGATCTATGTAAAGTTTTGCCAAGAACAGATTTAGCCACCCAAAGTGATCATTTAGTTTCATCATTATTAATAAATTACTCAATTAAGTATAAGAATTAAAGTAAGCGATAAAATATCGAGGAATGGACAGTAGTAAAGTTTTCAGTCATTAAAATGAAAGAACATGATAAATTATGAAATTAAATATATTTAAGGTATATGTAATTAAAATTGAAGCAAACGATGAAAAATTTACAAGTGATGTGTTACGCAAAAAGTGATCCAACTAAGACAATAGCCCCTTGGGTGGCTAAAAAGAAAAGAAGGTAATGTAATCTGATACTGTTCTACACTTAATACTGGAAAAAATAGCATGTTTATGCGAATACTTGCATTACGTATCCAACCGTCACCACTTAAGTGAATTACACTAAAGAAGATAGTATAAAAGCAAAAATTAAGCACACACACACAGCAGAAACACACCAGTTCAAAACAACAATTTAACCAGAGGATAAAAGAAAGAATAAACAAGTGAAACCAATTCATTTAAGCAAAGTAGAATAACTTAATCCATTAGAATTAATCTGTATAAATGTATACACATTATTAAATAATTTGAACAGGAAAAGTGCTTTAAATATTATACCTCTGAAAGCAAGCAAATGTGATGTTCGCATACGCTAGATATTTTAGAGACGAAATTATATGGTAAAACTGTTTCTCCTCTAGAGTCAAATTTTAATAGTATACAAAAAAAAAAAAAAATTAAAAAGATATTGTGTATGAATACAATAACTCACATATATTACTAAACTAGCAAGAGAAAAGAGAATGAAAGAGAAATTACTCTTGCTTAGAATTTATATGCAGGGATTTCATGTGATATTAGATAGTGAGATTTTCAAGGACTTTAGTTGCAGACACAAAGTCTTGTAAGAATTATTACTACATGTTTGAATCCATTGGAAGTTGACATTGAAGATTTTAGAAATGTATGATTCAATAAATTAAAGGCTAATTTGGAATGGTATTAGGAAATAAGAATGAACTTTTTACTGTGAGCATATATATATATATTTTACATATATATATATATGGGTGTGTGTTGTACATATGTAATATATAAAAAATTTAATGATATCGGTAGTGCATTAATATCCGAACTATATTTATTTAAAAGCTTTAACAGAATTTTTTTTTATTGAACAGAAATGAAATGAGTTTGACATTATCATTTTTTTTTATTTTCTAAGATACTTATGGAAAGTTAAACGAAGTAGAAGAAATTGGAAATGTTTTTATCACAATCATTGAGGCAAATCTGTATAGCAAGTTAAACCTCATTCGATATTCTTTGAGAGTTTTTTTTGACACTGTTAAAGTAGCAACAGTATTGGAACAAAAAATAAAATGAAACAAGCATTCGTATGCTGTTAAACCACCACGTAACAATTTTAATAAGAAAACTGAAACTGCAATGCATTTCGGATGAAGTCTTTAACAGCAGTTTAACATAGTTCTCAATATCTGAATCTTATCTCAAACACACTTAAGATTTTACATAACAGCACCAATCCAATTAAGGTGATTTCTTTGTTTGAAAACAAAAGAACTCTTTTCTTCCATTTCTCTTTCATGCATCGCAATATCAGTTAATTTAAACACATCATTACTACCTACACTCATTATTAAAGGAAATTAAACTTATTTTTTATTCTAATACTTCCCGTCTAAAAAATTACATTTTCTTCAAATGCACCTTTTTGATAAAGTTGTTATCATTTTTTCATTTTACTAATTTTAAACATTTCAATGTTCTTTACATTTATATGTAAAAAGAAGTGATATATAATTTTTCTGCTTTTTCTTTGATTATTTGAACTACCATAGGATTTATTTCATTTACACTCAGATGGACATATAACTAAATGCACAATATTAAACTAGTTAAGATACTCATCCGGAAAAATTTTGCAGTAATACATAATTAAATTATGAAAAAAGATAATTTCATTTTAATTCCATATCAATCAACTCAAAATTTTATTAAATTCACTTTTATTCAATTACTAATAAATTCTGTAATTTTTATGTAAAATGTCATTCGGAATTTTGTTAGAGAAATACCTTCAAGATACTTTGAATATTTATATAAAATATTTTTTTAATTCACGCTAAAATCATCAACACATTTAAATAATTCGTAACTTCAAATCGAGTGAAATCAAGTAACAAATCGCGATAAAGAAATATATTTGTTGATTTGTCCCGGAAGGCCTCATCTTTTTGTTTTGTTAACATTATACAAATTCATGTCATGTAGGAATCGGTGATATAAAACCTCGAATTACTCAGCATTTTTAAAACAATTAAAATTTATGAAATGTAAATAAATGGTATTCCCACATTATTATAATTAATAGTAAAATATAATTAAAACACTTATATTAGAATTTCGAGGAATTTAATTGCTTATAAAATTTAAAGTTGGTACATTAATTTGGACTCTTTAATATTTCATTAACTTTTAAAGCGTGATAATTTTTTGAAGATCTTCGAACTGTTTCTGAAAAACCTACCCAGACTCAAATTCTAAAACCTGCTCATTCAAAATGCCTACGCACAAAATGTTCCTCTGAGACCACTTGGGTAAATTTAATTTCTTTGAGAATCTTTGAGTTCAAATATTTCTCTTTGGTAATCAATTTTCCATTTCAATTTAAGGGAGAAAGAAATAATGATATATAGCAGTCTTAAAAAAAACTCCGTTTGCTTCAAAGAGAGCTAGAGGTAGCATTTTGAAATCGAAAGTTATAGAATATTCAATTTTTTTTAAATTCCATTTGTGCGTATTTTTCTTTTCTTAAATTTATAAATATTTTTTTAAAAAAATATTTTTAGTGTTTTAATCATTCTTGCAGATAATTGACAAAAAATAGCGAGTGTTTACTTTAGAATGTACGTTTTGCCTATCATTTCTGATCTCTTTTTACAATGAAATTTTAGATTTTTCCATTTTAACTTTGCTTAAAAGTTGCTCAAAACGTTATAAATATTGGATGCGGTAACAATTATCGCAAAACGAAACGAAAATTCGTAGGAAACCAATATACAAACAAACGGATAATAAGCAATGCCCAACCTAAAAAAGACGCTTCTGCTGCTAATAACGATGACCTGAAAACTGCAAGAGCTACAAAACACGAGGAAGCAGAATATTTCTGATAACAATTATTCTGAAGGTCTTAGTGAACTATTTCGCATCGAATACAAGGCATCAGATCATTAATATATGTGTTCGCATTATTGTGCTGTCTAGTTTGTTCCGATTATAACCTGAGAGTGAGGGAAGTTTCAATACTTAACATATGCTGAAACAAATGAACTGTGATTTTTAAGTGACCTTTTTCATCTGAAAAGGTTACTAATGCATTTATGCTAGCTACTCTAATTGCTTATGCATTGAGATTTTATGGACTGGGGTATATAGCTGGAAATAAACTGTGAAGTATGTTGGACTTGCCTTTTTCTTTCTAAACAACGTTTCGAAAAAAAAGTTGAAAATTCAACACAATACATCTGGAACTGCTAAAACATAACGAGAAAAGCAGTAAATGAATTTAGAAAAGGGGGGAAAATGTCATTAACAGAGATGAGTTGCTGTGGAGGGACGATTGAATGAGATTGGATAAAAGAAAGGCAACTTTTCACACAATTATTGTGCTAGTTGTTCATCAATTGATACTGGAAACATATCGGTCATCGGAATAACGTTACATTTCAGTAGAATGTGCAGTGCGATGTCAAACACTTCTTCCGATTCACTTGTTTGTTGTAATTATAAGTGTCTGTTTTAAGTATAGAGACTGTTGGATGGATGGATGGTTGGATTGATAGATTTATTGCACTGAATCCTCAATTACTTCCCCTGGACCTCAGTGCTCTCGAAATCGATTTCGTCTTCGAACTGAAATCCCACCCCCTTCTCACTTCTCCGCCCATTGCTATATATGCTTCTTAGCTTACGGCTACAGCATCCAATGGCAATGCGTGATTTCATAACTTATACTCCAAGTTTGTTTCGGCAGTCCCTCACTCTGTCGAGTACCCAGGCTTTTGTTGCCTAGATCCTAATTTTTGATAGCTAATGCTTAATTATGATAGCTTATTAAATTATGATAATAACTTTATTTAATTAAGATGAGAGGGTAAAATTAAAACTTTTTAGTAAGAACCTCGTAATTTTTGGCCGTTACCGTTACCGTTCTGAATTCTCAAGTGATATATTGCACCAAAATCAAGATTGTGATATTAAACTTCATTAGGTTAATACATATTAAAATTCAACTCGATAATACAAAATAAAAAAGAAAATGTAATAAAATTACATAAGGAAGGTAAAACCGATATTATTTAAATATTGAAATAACTTTAGTTGGGGATTTTCGTAGTAGGAGACTGTTGGAGTGTAATCAAAAACTCTACGCAAACTGTGGTGCAGGAATTATTTCTGTGATGGTGATTCAAAAGGCTGTGAATCCGTAAAAATATATATGACGTAAATAAAGTTAATACATTAGAATGTATTGGTAATTTGCAGAAATGAATTATTAATCATCGACAGAAATTAAAAAAAAAAGTCAACGAAAGAAATCGAGGAAAGAAGAAAAGTAATAGTTTTATAGAATAGCAGTTGAATTATTATGGAATTGCAGTTATGTATAGGATAGTTATTACAGCCTTTTATCACTACTTTTTCAATAATAATCATCCTATGCATGATCAGAACAGACGGTGTAACAAATCTAGCACAAACACTCAGTAAATCATTACTTGACAAAACCATTGGATATCCTCAAAATGTTATAAATTTAGTTTAAATTATTTACATGAAATGATGTGATTAAAAACGGTTAAAAAGTGTATGCATGGCATCAATTAAAATACCAACAAAACTTTCAATGATGTTCTTCGAAATGTATGTTCAAAACAGAATTTTGTCGAACTGCAAATTTTTTTATTAGGTGCCTATCTAGCTGTTCTTTAGTTTAAAGAAAATTATTACTGGTTTGATAAAGGCAATGAATAAGTTACAGAGAGAAATATCGGTAGTTAAGTATCCTTATTTTAAGACAATATGATTAATCACATATTAATATTCAAAAAGACAAACATTATCTCTTAAAAAATACAGAGAAAATAAAAGTTCTTGCTCATAGAAAAAGAAGTGTTCCAGCAGGAAAAAAGACAGCAATTGATATATCCACCTGGGGAAACTTACACTATTCTGTAAAGGTTTCGTTACAGTTTACAATAAGAAAAAGTTCAAATGCGTCTTTTTAAAGAAATTTTCAATACTTAACATAATATCTTATAAAACAGTCCAGATAATTTTGTGAAACTTTCAGAAAATGTCTTGAATACTATTTGCAATAAAATGACCTAAACTTCTTGAGGTATGGGAAGGACATTTTTACCTAGAATTGTGTTTTTAATGATAAAAGTGAAAAAATACAAAAATATCCACATTAGAATTAATATCCACATTAGTTAAAAATAGATGTTTTAAGCTTCAGTTATCCCCTTAAAATTTGGGTCACTTTGATGAAAATTGTTATGTGTATGTTGTGCTTAATAAAAATTAAGAATAGTTGCATTAGAATTATTACACTTTTGTTGTTTTTTTGTTTTGTGTTTTACACTTTTTTAACCATTTCAATTAAAATGCACAAAATATTCGCTTGAGAAATCAAACAAATGATCGAAAAGTAGAATTTTTATGTGTGTTAAAGGTTTTATATATTTTTATATACTATTTCTACAGAAGCAAAAGAGAAAATATGCTCAAAATATATTTTAAAAAATATAATGGTTCTGAATGTAGGCCTCATGCAATAGAATGGCTAGAATATTTCAGTTTTTTACCATTGAGAAAATGTCTTTTCTTAAAGCACTTTATCTTTTGTCTCTATTTTATTTTGTGATGTTTTAAAGTTCAAGTGCTTACATTTTTGTAACTTACTGATGGTTACAAACATCAAGCCAGAACATTTAGAAGAAATATTTCGCGTCAAGTGCACCGGTGATATGAGAAGAAAACTGAATTTTCGTTAATGTTATTTTGCTTAAGCTTTTAACATATAATTCGCAATATTCACGCATTTTATACTACATTTCTCACACTCTATGGAAACTTATATTTATTCATATATATATGTTTATTCATATATATATATATATATATATATATATATATATATATATATATA
>BMAW01026828.1:0-10469 GCA_019974015.1 Nephila pilipes
GCTACGTATCAATACCTTTTATTTTTATGATATAATATAAGTGTCTACATGGGATATTAGACTTATATTAGAAAAAATGACGATGATTACCTGATGCTGTATCAATAATTTTCATAAAAAATATATGAAATATGTCAAATGTACTTCTTGGCAACCATTTATCGGATGGTGACGCACTGTAATCCCAAAGTATCATATAAAAGTATTGCAATTGAATCTACCTGCAGTTATAATAGATATATACTGCAAATGCTTAATTTTGGTATTATATTATTAAAATCTAAACAGTTTTAAATTAAGTTTAAATGTAAGTTTTCTTAACCTCTATACTTTTTTTTCCAACCAATAATTTTTTACTATTAAAAACTATCACTTTTATAAATCAATTCTTCTAATTTTTCATTATTAAATTCGTTCGTGACTGAAGATTATATTTTTAACACCTCTCACAAAATAAAAAAAAGCATTTCGAACATATTTTTGATTTTGTGTGAGATTCTTTCTAGCTACTTTATTTGTCTCTGATGAATACAAACAATAATTAAAAGCTATTGCTGATTCAGGCAAAATTTCCCATTTGTCACTATCATAGAACTAATAAAGCGCAAAAAGGAATTTGCAGAAATCATCAAATGAAATATAATAAAAATATATAAAATACCTGAAAAGATAGCTACCGTTCAATAAAAGTCTTGACTTATCAGAGATTTCCAAATCCAAAGTTTTATTTTATAAGTATTTTCATGAATGTATCTAAATTTAAAAAAAAGGAAAACCTCTCAAAATTTGAATGCTTGATTATCCTTTGTGTTTCTCCGATGCTTTTCAGAAATTAACTTGTATCTAAGAATAATCTATTGTGCATAAACATAAAGTCATTTTCTGTATTTATGCATAAAATTCAAACATTATTTCGACAGAACTAAATACAATTTAATCCAAGTAATAGTACTTTTAAAATTGTTTCCTTATTTAACATTTTTGTGACGTAATGTAATGTCAGCACAGGGAACGTTATTTCAGTTAGATGAAGATCAGTGAGATAAGTAAAACATTTCTGTTTCAATAGAACTTTAAGGAATAAATAATCAGAGAAATAGATTTAAATGCATAAATAGCGATTATTTTAACATTGTTCTGAAAGGAAAACCATGATAATAAATACAACGAACATGCGATAAAAAATAATCTCATTAAAATAAAGAAGACATTTTTTTCCGGCATGATTTTTTATCCTATATGCTGATATCATGTTGCAAATGCTGATTTCGAATCCTTGGAGTTTAGTTCCTTTAATTTATTCACAAAATTTTATTTTGGAATAAGAAATCATAGTAGATATGCTGTAAATATCTGCACGATTAATTCAATTCAGTTCTGCAAAATGCATTTATTTTTTTAAGCATGCACTGCTCAAAATATAGAATTTTCTAACACGTCTCTTTTGAATTGTATAATCGCAAAGCTCATACATTGCGTTATTCGTACTTACAAATGAATACTATTGGCTTAGAAGTTATAATTGAATATCTAAGAAAAAAATTCTTGCAATATATAATTTTCTTTTTCTCACACTAAAATTGACTTTGACAAAAACCCTTACCTTAAAAAATATATATACTATGCTTGCAAAAAAAATTAGATCTTACTTTTGCGTTATTTACTACTCAGCGTAGGCAAATTAGGTGAATTAAATTAGGTTTTTCTCGTAAACATCTCATGCAAATAAAATATCCCATAATGATATAGTTTCCTTTGCGTCATTGAATTGTTCCTATATATATATATATATATATATATATATATATTCCCAAGAAATTTAAATAGTTGCCATCTCTGTCATTTCGCTTATTGTTTTGTTTTGTTTTGAAAAATCTAGTTAGAAAACACCATTAAAGCAGACACACGTCTGATTGTATCAAGCAAAAAAAAGCAGGAATGTACCTCATTAATCAATCACTAAACACTTTCTCTATGCAATAACATATATTTACCACAACTTATTCTAGAAATAATTTAAATACATTGAAAATACTTTGAACTTCCAAAGAGTTTCTTTATTTCGAATTTTCGATTCAATGTTTAGAAAGAGGATTAAAGATTATTTTTGATCATTAACATTTGTTACGTTCAAAGCTTTTTCGATTCAATGTTTAGAAAGAGGATTAAAGATTATTTTTGATCATTAACATTTGTTACGTTCAAAGCTTTTTTGATATCAATGAATCGCTGGAAATGTATGATATGCAACCTAGGTGTAAGCGAAAATCACTAAGATTTCACAATATTAAAAGAAAGATCATTAATTTATTAAATGAAGATGTAATAAGCAACAAATTATTCTTAATTCATGTTTAAATTGGTATTTGAAAAATGCTTTACTTACTTTCTTATGATTAGTAATCTTTATAAATTAAAAATACTATAAATAATCTTTAAAATTGTTGCACTTCAAGCTTCAAGTTTTTAAATTAGATATTTATTGGGCTACCCCAAGTATATTTAATTTTTTTTTTATTCCTGTAAATAAATTATCTCTACCGTAGTAATATAATATTCATATCATATAATGAATGCAGTTATTTATTTCTTCATTCTTTAAATTTAAATTATGAATTTCTTTTAATAATAGACTAAGCCTTTTTAGAATACTATAGTATATACTATTCTGAATAAATAATTTTATACACTTTATTATTTAAATTTATGTATGAACGTGCACAGGCCATTATTATACGTGTTCTTAGATTAACGACATATTATTTATAGATAAATTTTCATTACGATTTGTAATAATTAAAGGAGTAAGATTCTTTGATATCCATGGTGTTAACATTTTTGAAGGTGTGGATATTAAATAACGAAACAGACTTATCAAACAACAGAATCCGATGCTGATTACAAAACTAAGCCAAAGTGATTATTTCTTGTAGGAATAATAACAAATGTATAGAGGTTTCAGTATCTTGTTGGGCCACCTCCAGCATAAATCCATGATGTGATACGATCGGGTATTGAGGCATACAGGTTGAGTATGACGCCCTGGGGTATCTTTTTACACAGTTGCAGTAAACTCGCCTTTAATTCAACCAAACTCCAAGGCTGTCAAACTTTCCGTCCTAACTGATCTCAGATATGCTCGATCGGAGACAAATATGGGGATTGAAGAAGCAGATAAGGTTGGACAAGTAGTTGCATCAGTCTTGTGAAACCCTTGCTATGTAGGCGAACATTTTCCTGCTGAAAAAATGGCTCCTTGTGAGCCTTGCTATGAGTGATAATAAATGTGGTTGAAGGATGTTGCAAACATTACGTCAGGACAATCATGGTGGAGTGGATTAAAATTAGGAGTGACTGTGTGTCGTATGAGTTGCAATCCATACCATCACATCAGGTATGAGAGCGGTGTGCCGCTGTACAGCGAAGTCAGGATTGAGACGTTTATCACAGGGCCTTGACATACATATGAGATTGTCACCACTGCCCCAACTGAATCTGGATTCGTCGCTAAAGACGACCTGATTCCATTCCGTTGAGACCATTCCTTTCGAGTGCGACACCGACTCCAAACAGGTGTGACGGTGAGTGGGTGTCAATGGAAGTATAAGTCATGTGTACCGCGATAGCAGTTGTACATAGGCCAGGCGCCTTGCGATGATATGGACTGTCACAGAGGCCCGTATTCAAGGTGTTGCTTGTATATGGATGGTCAACAGTGAGACAGTAGGCGTTATGCGTGCGTTTCGGATGTGACGGTCTTCTCGACAATTGATCTGTCGAGGGAGTTCTGAGATTGATCATCGTGTCATAGACTTATCTCTTGTCCACTAGCCCCAACACCTCCTTACAGTAAAGTCAGAACGACTTAGCTGGCGATCTATTCGTTGAATTGACCACCCGTTATCCATCATACCTATCATTCTTCCCCTCTTGAACTCTGACAGCTTCTCATATTGTCTCCGATAGTGGTGTAATGACATCTCTAGTTAAAAAGTGCCCCTTTGCAACAGATAAAATAAGCAAAAATAAGCTCCTCTGACCTATTTTATAATCCAAGGAAAACAAAGTTCAGCACCATGTGGTGGCATTACGTAATTGCACAATCACACTACACATTTCTAATCATTCACATATCTGCCTTACTCGCACCTTCATTCGAAGTTTCGCAACGATCCCAAGCTTACTACTTGGTGCTCAATTTCTTATGGCAATGAGTATATTACATTTTATTTAAGCGGAAACACAATTTTAAATATATAAATTAATAGGATTAAAACAAAAACATCAAAATATTATTTGAACTGTTCCAATATTGTTAGTTTGTCCTCGAAAAAATACAAGATGCAAGAATCAGCGCACTGTTACCATTCTCCTTGTAAAATTACTGCTTAATGCCTTTAACTCTTTTTTATTCTAGATTATTCTGGATTCTAGATTAGCTAGACATTCTTCTTGGACTAACTTTGAATTTATATTTACTTTTGAAATAAATATTCCTTTAGTAAATGGTGTACTAAAAAATTCATTTGTTTGTCTGTAAAGCTTCATTTATTTAATTTTTTCTAAGTTGTGTGTCTGCTGCAATATGCTATATTGTTCCTATCACACAGTTTCATTGTCTGCTAATAATTCTTAGTTTTTCTAATTGAATGGATTCAAATTATAATTATAATTATAAATTCATTGGGGAAGGATAATACCTATTACTCAATATACAAGAGCTGAAATTGCAAACTGTTTTTAAGAAAGGGGTGTTTATATGATTTAATTATTCAGGTTTAATATGTGTGCAAAAAACCGCAAACTATAGAATAATAATGCATTGCCCCTAGCAGTATACTTTTCATTCAATTATTTCTTTTTCTCTCGTAATTTGGAAAATAAAATTCATGGTTGCTATGTTGAAGCATTTGAAAAGCTTTAACTTAGAATTCCACGTACATCTCTTATGATTTTATGGAATGAAAAGTAATCATAAACTGATGGTTAAAAGAATGAAACTAGTTTTATAATATAGTTACTGGAAGTCATTTATAATTTTGCTCGATTTATAAATGGACATTTATTTTTCTCTAAATGTTTCTAATAAAATTTTGAAATCAAACCTAGTTTCAAATAAATTCAAAGATATACATAATTTACCAATTACTACAAATATGAATAGATGGTATGAACATGCACAGAAAAAGAAACAATTACAATTTCTAAGAATATTTCTGTAATTTATTCCAAAATTTGACCGTTACAAAGTGAAGAAATAAAATAATACCAGAAAAAATGAGTTTTTTTAACATAGGTTTTCTTATCAAACTTCACACTTTAAGTAACATATTTTTTATACCTTAAACTTTTAAGAACAAAAGAGAACATTAAGTCAAATTTCATTTGTTCAGTAATTAGTTTTAATAATATATTTTATTAATTAAAGTTCATTAAAATAAATACGTGTTTATGATCTAAAACAAATACATGTAAAATTTTTAGCTCAATTAAGCATTATGTTAATCAATTAAGCTACATATAATTAAAATTAAAGCAAACGATAAATTATTAAACGATAGTTTTGGCAACCATTTGGCTATTTGGCGGGAAACTTGGCATAAAATTTAATTCTTTAAATAATCAGTTTTAATCAATTAATTTTTATTAATTATAATTAAATTATGGTATTGTCAATCGTGTATAGAAAATTTCAGCTTAATTGAGTGCTTTAAAATGTGAGAAAAAAAGTTTTTAAGGTTTTGAACCAGATACAGTTACAATGTGAGTTAAAGGAAAACAATTGAAAAGGCATTAGACGATTTTTGGCATAACTGAAGCTGTCATCTAGCATGTCAAATAGTATTGGTATCCAAAACAATTCTTCTTTTAAAATACCCTTAACTAACGGGACAAATCGCCAACATTCTAAAATTAAAACATTAATGTTGCGGCATTAAAAGACTTGCAATATAACGGCTTAAAAATTTTTGTCTGAAAAATATTTATGTGCTGTAGGTGCACTATGATTGACTAGCAATGGTACGAAAAATATTCTGAAGGTAAGTTTCCCCAATTTTATTCGCAAGGAAAACTTAGTGCATAAAATTCCAACATATCATAATGAACTTTACACGCCCTATTTTTTGACATAGTCGCATTTGGCATTGATGCATTTGTCGTAGCATGCTTCAGTTTGAAGAAACCAATCTTGTAAAACTTGGTGCCCAGCGATAGAGGGAACAGTCGTGCAACTTGCTTCACTTCAGTATTGTTTTGCATGAACTTGAGGGTGATCAATACGCTTCTTAGAAGTTCGAAGGAGAATTGATGTCCACTTATGGTGGTTAGGGCAGGTACTCTCAGATGTTCGTTTCATTCGGTCGGTTTTTATTTGTAGCGACAATCATGACGAAAAGAAAGTATTTATCTGATACTGAGATTTGTGACCTAATGAATAAATCTAACAGTAATGTTAGGGAAAATAATCCAAATCTGTGCATATACATTAAAGTAAAAAACAGGACGAAGAAGATGTGCCCTTTGCTCAAAATCTTGCGTGAAACGTTAAAATATGTGTGTTAGATATATGACGTAGGACTATGCATTAATTTTTTTTTATATAAATATACCATACAGCAAAATAAGTTTTTTTTTATATCTATATGTTCCATGTAATGGTACATAATTACACCATGGAATTTATGCAACAAATGTAATTATATTTTGTATTTTCTTAATAGGTATGATTTTTATGTAATTATTTTATGTAAAAAATATACAATTTTCGATTAAATATTTTTTTCTTTCGTATATATTAACTTTAATGCATTTTAAATAATGTATGTAAATATAAAAATATTTCAATGAATAGCCAATTTCAGAGGAATTTTTTTCGCGAATTAGGCTTAATAACTTATATCGTCTGGGCGCAGCGTGACACTCCGCGGTAAGAAGCTGCGGGTCCAGAGAAGCATTTCTCTTTTCTCTGTCCAACAGCGAAAGGGTTAATGCAGGACGGACACCCGAATCCCACGTGCCTGTTCATGCAGGATGACAGCACGCACTTCCATCATTGCCATCCACATTGTGCATCACGTCTTGGGCCCGCTGGTCTACTGTTACTTTCTTTTCTTCGTCTCTCTGTGTGTGCATTATTCCTCCTCCGCTGACACTTCCTTCGTTGAACAAGCTACTGGTATGATTTCTTATGAAGGCTGTTTTTTTTTTTCATCTGGTGCATCATGTGCTCTTTCAAAAAATGACGAAACTCACTTTTGTAACATTCCTTGTATCTTGCTCGATCCATTGTATCTATTTATGATATTGATGGATTAAATGATGCAGCAGACTGTTAAATTTAATATGTATCCGCGATTCATTTGAAAAGATTGTTTCTGACACCACAATTGTGTATCGTTTGATTATTCCTTGACTTTCCTTACCAAATGAAACGTATTAGCACTAATTTGACAAATATATGAAGATGAATATTGAAAGATAAAGTATAATAGAATTGAAAGTAAAGGGGTTAGCTGATACTGCATGATTTTGAAATTCTGTAGTTGATCGTCTCTTGCTAAAATAATTTAAATGACTCCTGGTTAGATTGAAGTGTTGAATCCAGTCTATTCGAGAAGCTCTTCTCTAGAAGACAGCGGATAAGTTATTATTTTATCGCTTAATTCTAAGCAAGCATTGAGGAGAGCTGAGATTTATTTGACAGTGAATGATCTGACGTAATATGTGAATAGATCTAATCAACAGTGTAGTTTTGTTTTTCTCACATATTTTCATTTGGAATGGTAGATTTATTGGTTATTTAATTACCCTGCATGGTGTGTGTAGATTTAAATAATAAGGGAAAGAACATTATTATCATATTTGTAACGTTACTTCCAATCTAATTTTGTGGATTCGTTAAGGAAGTCGCTAAATAAAGGAGCAATCCTTAAACATTTGCAAGTGTAATTTCAAACAAATTTATCTTTAAATAGGGTAAAAATTGTAACTAACTAATACCAAAATAGTCCCAGTGATTCTACAGGAGTTGAATATATTTTGATAATTACATATCTATGCAACTAAAGTATGCATTTTATTATTTCTTGTTAAAGGATCAATACAAGAATTTTAAAAAGTAATAACATACAGATACTAGTAGTAATGCAGGTAATTCTTTCCGGAACCATGTTACATATCTAAGAAATTCCTGATTTTCTTTCCACGAGAGAATTATTTATTTCATTCTAAGTAATTCCATCATGATGTTAAAAAAATTGTTAAGTAATTCATTAATGTACATAGCATAAGATTGGTTTATTTCGGGGTGGGGGGAACGAGAAGATAACACTAATTCTGATTGTAAAAACAAGTATTTTGATAAATTGTTTTAATCTGTAAGGAATTTCGAAAAAATAAAGCTCTCATCTTGGGAAGAAATAGACATTTAAAAACATCAAGTCTCTAGTTATCCTAGACATTATTTTTCTCGTTCAAACAATATGGAGGAAAATGGGATTGCTTCGAATATATCGCTGCATTAGAGTTACAACTGAATAGGACTCAAAACTCTCTTAAATTCTACAACACGTCAGACAAAGACTTTGAGAAAGTGTTGAATTTAACATGCATTTTCGATCACTGAATTTTAACGTTAGCCTCTATACGTGTCATTACGATAACTATATTGACCACGGAAACCCACATGTTGATATAATACTTTTGTTATTTTGGTTCGAATGTGAATGTCAAATATACTTGCATGTCTTCTCTAATATATTATGCAAGAGTGGATAATCTCTAATAAGGTACTTATCAGATTCCTTAAAATTATGCTTGTAATTGTTTTGAGTTTTATGGTTTGAAAAATTGGTCCTCTAATATAAAATAAGTGAATCAAATATTTGATTAAAAATAAATATTCTACTCAACACTTTTCAAAAGTTTTTGTATCAGTCAATAGTTTTTTTTTTAATTTTTTTTTTAAAAAAGTATAAATGTATAAAATACTTGAAATAGGTAATATTAATATATGAAAGTAAATTATTGTACATATTTACGAAAATACAATT
Organism: Nephila pilipes; assembly: GCA_019974015.1. Taxonomy (NCBI): domain Eukaryota; kingdom Metazoa; phylum Arthropoda; class Arachnida; order Araneae; family Nephilidae; genus Nephila; species Nephila pilipes. The sequence goes on from BMAW01026828.1 coordinate 9,054, forward strand.
AAACTGGAATTTACAAACTTGATCATTTATTCCAACATATATCTTCAGAACCCTTAAATAAAGTTCCTAACTAAGCCATTATAAATAGCTTCTATAACATATACGATTTATAAACAACTTCTAAATCGTAACTATTGGTCCAATTATCTTAATGTGTAAAGAAATGGAGTAGGGGAGAGAATATGAATTGCTTGAGTTGAAGAACTAAGTACGTGATTTTGTCACAATTTTTGAAGAATATTTTAGAAAATATTGAGTGGAACTTAGAATACTTACTACTCATACCATTATCTACCTAAATTTGCTAATGAAATTGAGTTTAACATTGGAAAAAAGTAATTTTTTTGACATTAATTAAATTTATCAATTAAGTTTAATAAGCTAATCTATTAACACTGTAATACAACTTAATATTAGTTATTAAGAGTGTTACCAGTTTTATATAGAGACGAACAAGAAATGATAAGGTCATAGTTTTGTGAAAATAGTAAATAAACCCTTTTTTTTATCGATTCTTCTATGAGATTTTAATGGAAAATCGTTCTACACTTTCAAAAATACCAGTTATTGCATTGTTCTAAACGTATAATGTAAAATATACTAATCATTCTATATACAAGTACTTGAAAACCAACTTAATCCTGAATTAGTGATTAATTAAATTTGTGGATTTTTCAAATTTAATTCATCGTCTTGAAATTTCTGTAACTATTTTGTTAAGAATTAGTTTATGCCACCTATATTTTTATGCAAACTCAGTCAACTGCCATTTTTCGCTGTTAAAAGTACATTTGTTGCTAATGTCTGGGATTGCCAGAGCATCGAATCAATTTTGTAACGAAAATGTTTATGCTTATAGTTTTAGGAAGATTTTTTCAAGATCTAATTTTTAATTATGTTGTGCTTTTAAATGTCATCTACGTGTTTCAAACCTATTAATAAATATTTTAGTATATTTTGAATCTAAAGTAAGAAAAGTAATTTTCAGTTTTACTTTACGCACAAATTTTTTGTTCTACTGGAATAACACCGCTTTAACTAATTATTCATGTTCACTCAAGGATTGGATGATCAAATATTTTTTTGTTATTAAAGTTTTTTACGCTTCATTTTAGTGAAAATCCACAAATATGTATTTTCTGTGAAACTTATGAATTTAATCGAACGACACATTTAAAATCAAATTTAGTTTTTTTCTAATTCTTGTAACTATGTTTCTTTTGTTTAACATGTCTGAATTTTGTATTGATGAATCTTTAAAATTGTTTGATATTATTTCAGTAAAGATTAAATCTTTGTTAGTATTAAATCATTTAAAGTATGATGCTTGGGAATCCTTGTCTAACTACAATAAACTAATAAACATGTATCAACCGTAAATAATAATCTCTTTAATTAGTTCGTTTGTCGTGGTAT
>BMAW01026838.1:0-37576 GCA_019974015.1 Nephila pilipes
TTTCATGCACACAAAAAGAAAGTTGCGAATTCTACACTGACAGATTTTGCATTAATGTACAAAAATACCTGGGAATTTAATTATTTGTAACTAGAAAGAAAAGGTAGAATCAAATAATCCAGCTTAATTTTATAATAAAATGTTTAAAGATATTACGATAATCCTATGCTCTTGTTTTATTCTCTTCATATAATGATGAATATTATTCATCCACATTAAATCTAGTCAAATAATTAATCTGGATTTGTTGTGATTGCAAATTGCAAACTAGGACTAAGATTCCATATTAATGAATAATTGTATCGTGAATTAAAATATATTATTTTATCAGCCTAAATATATTAAAGACAAAAGATTATCTAGGAACAATTAATTTAGAAATGTGCTGTGGAAGTCCATTGGATTTTAAGGTAACTGAGATTTTAAAATGCATTCCACTAGATTTTGATTCTGCTCTTTGAAATACAGATGATATTCTGCTTGATTCCATGATGTTGCCTATGGTATAGAGGAAAATGTTTATTTGCTTTTCAAAATGCGATTTTCAGAATTTCAGTAATTTTCTCAAATTATATTCATTCATACGCTGATATTTCTACATTATAAAATGAAAGAATTATCTATTCAGTTAATGTAATTTTCTTTTCTTCTGATGAATATTCACAAATTTGAAATTTTAAATAATATTTGTATAAAAATTAAAGAAAATTTGAATCATAAATTTTAAATTCAAATTTTGAAACTATAATATAATTTAGTGTTCTAAATTTATGTTTATGGCACTGTGATATTTTGGAAATTAGAGGAATTTAATCAAAGTGTACTTATTACATACAGAATTAATGAATGTAAATACAGCTATTGATAATTTATTGTCTTATATAATTATTTATACATATAACTGTGATTGTCTTTGCATAAATAGATACAAAAGTATACAGATAAGTCAGTTATTAAAATATGACACCCATCGCATTAATTTTATAAATGAATAATTAAATCTCATACAGAATATGCTTTACTTCTACCACTGTGTCCCCAGTTTCCTCAAGTAATTTCAAGAAGTCGAGCCCTAACTACAATCTGAGGAGGTAAATTGAAATAAAAAGCCTGGAGGAAACTACATCTTAAATATTAACAAATGCACTCAAACAATTCCAAAACAATGAAATATCTTACTGAGATGCTAATATATATATAAAGGCATCTGAAATTATCTCTAGACGAAATTATACAGCTCTGAGAAACTATCCACAAAACACAGAAATGGTTTCAAAGAAACTATCAACACACTAAATACAAAAATAAAATAATTATCATAATTTTGATACAGTACTTGCTGAGTCCATGACATGGAGATAAAGGCCCTTATGTAACTCTATTTCAAGAATAATCACTGAAAATTTGTATACTCTCGTGCTGTTTCTGTCAGCCAAGCATCCATCACCAAGGCAATAAGTTAAGATGCATGAGTACATGCCACTGGATTTCATATTTCCAATATTCCTTCATGGCCTGATGAACTCTGGATGAAACAACTGAAAGTCCTTGTAAACCAGATAAAGGAATTTCCTTAAAGGGTTTCATCGGATTAGAGTTTGATTGGTGAGGTCGATTGCGTAAGCAAGATTGCAGGTTTCGAACTTCAATCTAGAAGCATTGAGACCAAGTACCATTTCATTTCATGTTTTTCTGACGTAATGAATAGTGTGAATTCAAAACCTATGGTTCTTCCCACATGTCCTATTTTATTCTGCTTTTCAATGGACAAAAGCATTCTATTGCAAATATTTCGGCTGAACATTTTCTACTCGCATTTAGACTTTCCACGTACCCACAACCTTTTCTTTCCATTCTTATTAATGAGGTGATACAATGATTCAGTCTCAGTTCTTGATTCTACTACTGAAGGTGACTTGTATTCATATACAAAGAGAATTCAATGAAAATTTGAAATGCGTAAAATTTTTCATCTGATTTCAAAATTTAAATGTATTTCAGAATGAAAATTATTTAAGGATGGATGAAGCTTACTGTCTGTTAAATTTAAGTACAATGGTTCTGGATAACGAGCGACGGTAATATGGCTCAGCATTAATACTGCTATCGATGGGGTGATTTCAAAACAATACATGATTAATTTTCCTGACTCTGCCTCGAAGAATTGCTCTCTGCTGATTGAATTTATCAAAGGCTTCATCTGAATCACTGATGTTGGATGGCAATGAGGAAAGGAAATTGTGGAGAACGATACATACATGCCAACAAGGTGAAACTGCTGTCTAGACTTTAGGAATAATAAGGAAAGATAAATGGTTGATGAAGGAGGGCTGATGGCACAGAGGGCGACCTCAGGTATCTGTGTTTACCAAAACTCCAAGAGAGAAAAGATCAGCTAGGGTGCTCAACAAGTACAATGCCCATAGACAGAAGAAAGAAATGAAAAGAATCAAGAGGAGACACCAATGAAGCAAAATGGGTCGGTAATACGGTAAATGATCGAATGGGGGCTATTTGCCGTCTGACATCAATGTTCACTAAAACAATCGTTATCCAAAGGACACTATAAGTAATAAAGGTTAATGATCAATTTTCTGACTCCTGTCTCATAATTATTCCATGTTGATTAACTATTGAATGACTAAACTTTGATAGCTGTTAAACTGGAAACAAATGGAGGAATAAGGAATAATGATATGCAAAGCTCAAGGCTATCCTATGCCAAAATAAGATTAAACTGTAATCTAGATGAAGTTGAAAGATGAAAGTGGTTAACAGAGGGTCAGGCTGAGAAAGATTAGGGGCATCCTGAGAAGGTTCAGTTTACCAAAGACAATAAATCCTGGAATAGAAATAGATCATTCAAGCAGCCTCGGGGTCATGCTGTCATAATTATCTTGAGGTGAAGTCCTTGAGGTCCGGGGATTATATTTAAATTCAAGGACTATGGTACAGGGGTGCCCGCTATACTCCCAGACGCTGGGTACCCATTTCGAAGCCTTACGATATGCAATAGCATTGGGACTATTCTGTCATCCCTGGTTACTAAGCACGGGTCGAAATAAATGGAAATAATCACGAGACGTCAAACCAGTACTTTGGCCACTCAAGATATTTTCACGTAATATCACTTGAAGGCACCCAAGGTCCAATGGCCCACACAGCCTACGACAAAGGAGCAAGAAGAAAAGATTCAACAGCCAGAATGGCAAACATAATATCGGTGTTTGATGTATAATGACTTTGATAATTTGGTTTTTCAAAATTTGCTGAAAAACATTGCACTCATGAGCACAAAACAAAATATCAGAGCATTCCTGTAACCCAGAACTTGCAAAAGTATACATGCAATAAATCTTTCAATGTATATGAAAGAAATATAAAAATATCTTGAAAATCTGTATTTAATAAAAAGAAATGAATTAGATTTGAAATAATAAATACAGATAGATTTGAAGAGAACGACATTCATTCCACAGACAGTATGAATCATGAAAGGCATGATTATTCTTAAATGTCAAATTAAATCCCAAAAGCATAACAGGAGCATTTTAATGCACTGTAAGTTCCCACCCTTTAAGGGAAGTATGTACTTTACAAAGAATATTTTGCAACTTGGCATTTAAAGTTCCTTTATAGCTACTACTTAATCATTCTTCCGGAAATCGAAAAGAATATTCAGCATTTAATATAAGTTTTAAATAAAATAAATTTGCTTGCAAGTTTGGCACTTCCTTTGGTTAGGTGATATTTTCTTATAAAATAAAATATAAAACTGAATATAAACACCCTATTCTAATAACTAAAATAACTTTATTTACACTAGAAACAAATTGAGAATTTATTTATTGCACCTACAAAATTGAAAATAATAAGACTATCTTTGAATTCAAAAATAAATACTCATGAACAAATTCATATCATTTGAAAAATAAATTTGTAATCTAAAATAACCTCCCAATTAATGTGATTGTAATGACCAGTGAATATAATTTTACGTGTTTTCAAATCAAGAATAGAATTACTGGAAACCCATTTTCAATAAAAGTTATGTACAAAACTCGTTATTAAGAAGCAAAACTTAATAATTGCTGTACAAATCATTGGCTAATTAGAGTACAAAAAGGCAACTGATTCTTGAGACGCCAAGAATGATAACTCCTTGAATATTTTGTGTAACTATTTATAAGAATTTTAAATTGAGTAGTATCTTACATGACTCTAATAAATTGAGGACAACTATGAAGACTTCAAACAGTGTTCTATATTTAGGATGAATCTAAGATTGGAAAGAACTGCAGGAAAGGAAAAAGAACTTCAAAGGAGCGAGAGAAAACATTTATTATACCAGAGAAATGCTTAACAAAATAAAACAAATAAAATCTGTCTCTAGGCGATATAAAAATTTACGCAAATTATAAACTGCCTCGAGACTCCAAATGAAACTGCTAATCAGAGGAAATCTGACTTAGAGTGAAACATTAAAATTTTCAAATCATTTTCAGAAAGCCCAAAGCCAGGAATTATTCTGTATAAAATAATAAATGGGAAAGATCTGCAAACTGTAATCTACAGAGCCTCAACAGATTATTATATGTATATATTAGCAACATAAAATATTCTTACCTCTAACGGTTTATCTCATGACAGAAAAGGTATAAGATTTAAAATCCAAAAACACACAATACACGCAGCCTAGAAGAAATGAAATTGACAGACAAATGGTATTTTATGTTTACCTGAAAGTGACGAAACCAAAGATAAAATTGGTTAAGGATTACTCACACAGATCCACGCCACATAGATCATAGTCTGTCTGATATTAGACTATTGATAAGAAAAGGCAAGGAAAAGCTGATGTAGTATCACCTGCCATTTAGAGGGAAAAGTAGAAACTGAGATGTGTAACTGTGGAAACAGGCCTTTAAGGAATAGAAAATCAGACCCACCCTGATCACTAAACATATGGATAAACATGGTCAGAGAATGTCGGAAAATGATGAGAATTGGGAAATTTGAGTTGATTAATGGACAAATGTTTCAAATGAAGGAGGGCAACTGTCCCATTTTCAAAAAGCCAAAGCAAGCAGGATGAGCCAAATTAGCTATCCAGGATGTCAGCCAATAGCACTTCTGAAATAGAAAAATGAGGGAAGAAGTTTAGAATATAATAAAATATTTAACTTGTACGATAAGAGATATTGTATGCAAATTAATCTAAAAATAGTTTTAATATACGTAATAATGAGAAACTGCTTCTTACAGCAATAAGTTATGGGTATGTATTCTTACTATGGTTGAAAATCTTTGATTCATCCTCCAAGATAGGTCCATAGATTTTAATGATATTTTAATTAATTATCTAAATAATGTGAATTCATAGATTAGTATACTTAAAAATGGATGGCTAGACAATCACACTTCAATTAAATAAGTGAATAATAAAAATGTTTTTCCAGCATTGAAAATGAGACTAAAAACTACTCTGAGCGCGTCGCCCATGCATCAAGTTAAGGTATTAACAGCATTTAGCATGCGGAGAGAATCTGACCACATTTCATTCCTGCACCACTACAATACTATATACATCCAACAGAGATAAAGCTACTGGAAAGACTAATAATCACTCTTTGTCTCTTAAAACTATAGGTTGAATTTTGTGCTGATTCAAAGGAATGTGAACGATATCTTACAATTAGCAATCCATAGAGTACTGCCTTTGGATAACTTATATCTAGAAAAAGCTGTGTATAAAAATTTCACTTAATCTACGATTCTCTAAGAAGTTAATTTAACTTTTATTTTATGTTGCATAAATGGTAGAATCAAAGCCTCGCAGTAATAAACTGATCATTGCATTGACGTCCCACTCAGAAGCAACACGAGAGCCAATGGCCATGGACCTCGTAATTTTGTACAGCGTTCAAGAGACGAGAACGATACCTGAGCCGCTTCTCCAAATCTATACCACGGCAATATGACTAATTCTGACAGGTATAGAGCATGCTTCCAGATCTACACGACAGGCTTCAGATGTTGGTGGATTCCAACTAACAGTCGATTTGTTGGGAAAGCCATGATTCTGTGACTATAGCTATTGACTTCTGGGTCTGGTCATGGCAGCGTAATAATGACTCAAGAACATTCTGACCAGATGAACATCGTAAAGCTCATGGTCATCATACCAAATTTCCATCCTGTGCAACCTGAGTAATAAAAGACTAATTCACTTAATGTGCAGAATTTCTATTATTCTATTTGATAACCGAAAACTCAAACTACTTTAAAAATTTATAACCTTATGAGCCATAATGACTCCTTTTCTAAAATCCATCTGTATATATATTTTTTCAGAAATCAGTACGAACTTTTCAAGAAATACATGAACAGTTTGAAACATCAATTAATTTATTTTAGCACCGAAGAGCATGTTTAACTCCTTTTAATAAGCTGTCAGGTCTACTGAAAATGTATAACATCTGTAATCCAATCTTTACCATATTTTTAATCGTAAAACGTCTTAGTTTTTTAAAATAGTAAAATCTTTCTTATGAAATACGTACAGATTTTAGACCACTTGCTAAAAGTAATGATATCACTACATCATACCGATTCACAAATTTAAGATTCCTGGATAGGCAATGATATACTCTCTCGGCTCATGAAATTTACTATCTCGATGACAATCTGTATGATGTTATCTATCTTTAAAACTTTCAGTTAAATCTTTTCTTGTTCACTGTAATTTTCTAGAACGTACCATTTTGTAGGATATTATACTCATCTAATAATTTTACGTCTCTTTTTTTTTTTATTACGAAGCTGGACATCACAGTACTATACCAAGATATGTTCAATGAACAGAGAAAATGGTTTTATTATTTTTTTATATTTCGTATAAATTCTCCTTTGATTTTTGTATTAGTCAACTGCGAAATGTTGATAATATATTATAGAGAAATTAAAAATTAGACCAATCTCATAAAATTAATTTTTTTTTTTTATTGAGTTCACTACTGATAAACTAATTTAGAAAATATCCTTCTTTATTAGAGAAAATTACTTTTGCCTCTGTCTTCGAAATAACCATCTGTAAGCATATAGAGATAAGTAAAAAAGAAATATTAATAATCACTGGACGCTTTACTCACGCGTCTGCTTATACATTGACAAAGCGAGACATCTGCGTGGTTAAAGTAAGAAAAGCATTGGCGCACCTCTATGTCGGGAAATAATTATCAACATAAGCGTCAACTTTGATTAAATAATGTTATGAATATCTCAGTGCTGAGGAACATGTTAAGAAGCTCCTCGATATAAATCAATAACAAACTAAAATAGTATTAGTGAAATTTTTTCCCTAAACCTATGAAATTATACCACTACCACGATTTTCCGTTGGACTACATTCATAACCGTCCTGAGCCTTTTGTTGGACAAGTGTACGAGTGTTCTAAGGCTTTCTAAGTGCTTATCATGTGGTGAGCTGAACTTATTCTTTTAAGCGGAAATTACGCGCGATTAAATTGTTTTTAATAACGTATTATTTTATATACTTTTCATTCTGTAATGTTCAAATGATCATTTGAACTACTGCATGTGTTTGAGTATAGCAAATGCATTACTTCTTACTCAAAAATTTTCACTTTTTCTCTTCTGAAACAATACGAATTAGACAGATTAAAAAAAAAAAAAGAGAGAGAGAGAGAGAGAGAGAGAGAGAGAGAAATGTATATGAGATGGCTCACATACATTTCTCTAAATTTAAATGAAAAAATATTGTTCTTTCAGAGAAACATAATATTACGTACAATTTTAAAACTATTTCAACTGATTAATTCTTATACACTCAGCATTATTGCTAGGGCTTGATTGAACGATGTCATCTTTTAACTGAGATTAGTAGGCACATAAGTTTGCAGGATAACCCTGAAGTTAAGGAAATGTATAATTTATTGATAAATATTTTTTTCTTTTTATTTTACGCCATTCTTAATTATTGCGCCATTTTCTAAAATTTTTCAGAGCGATTCTCATTCATTTTTTGAACTTCTGAGAATTTTTAAGATTTCGAAATTTAACTTATAGAATTTTGAGCATAGAATTAATGTAATTAGGGTAATTTTAATGACAATTGTGTGTCCCCGTATTCGAATACATTTTTTAGAATACTTCGCAATGTTGAGGGTCGTGTATAATTTAATATTAATATATAAAATTAACTTTAAATTAAATTTGTTAACATATAATATTTCCGGATCATCTTAATTTATTTTTTCAAGTTTATTAGAGCACGTAGAACAGGCTATTTTAGGTCATTATTATTCAGGGCCTGATTATTACACAAATAAGTAAAAAAATAAATAAATCTATAATATATTCATCTCAATGCAAATGAAACCTAAGAATTTGATCCTGATGAACCCAAGTGAATGAAATAAGAGAAAGATCGAGTGATAAAAGCCTATTAAATTTTGAGAACGAGAACCATAAACTGAAGGAATTGTTAATGACAATGGAAACAAAAATATGTGAAATAATTGGCAAAAAGCTTTTAAGCAATCCTAAATTCTTATTTGTAAGCTTTGAAGACAATACGTGTATACTAGAAATATTGAAAAATGTAATGGTAGTCAAAAGCGAATCTGGTAGGGGAAAGTTGTTTTTTCTAGTTTTCCCATAATTGCAGTGAGTGATGGTAAAGTTTATCAGCGCAAAAGACAGATATGGTATGTTGCGTCAAACAAGATGTAACTGTGATTTAGACATTTGAAAAAATTAGGGGAGAAAGGATAAAAATTGATTGACAAGGAGGGTCGAAAACAGAGAAGGATTGCTTAGCGTATCCCTAGCTGGTTGTCAGTTTCATGGATAATATGACTACAAGTAACTCAGTCAATTTTCACGTACAGTAAAACCTTTATAAATCGGATTGATTACGTCCAGAGACGATACGGAGAATGAGAAAAAATGAAAATATTTACAGAAAATCATCTTTATATTTAACCATTCATTTACATAAATATGAATCATATTTGCATAAGATAAAAGTGTCTGCTTTGTAGGAGAAAAATGACGCAAGCTTCTGCTTTGTGAAGTTAGCATTCGTTTGCGAGCCATATGATCACGCATCCGCTTCAGAGCAGAAGCTCGTTTAGTGTAGTTTTCGCCAGTTGTTCGAAATAAACCATCAAATGTTCTAAATGGGACATTGCTACTGAATGACTTATAACTGCTGGTTGATTATTATAGATCAAAAATGGTATGGAAATCTTCTGATTGCATCTCAATTTAATATTTATATAAGAAGAAAGAAAGAAAGAATCTTTGGACAGACCTCTCCGGCTTATCCAGAGATGCCTTGTAAACACAACAACAACAATCAAATAATTCTTCGAGTACGAGCCTGGACAGGCGTTTTACTCTTGCTACATTCTAAAACATTAAGAAAGGAAAAAAAAAAGAAATTACATTGCGTCGAAGCACGGAGCAGAATACAGTAGAAGATAAAAAAGGATGAGAGAAAAGAAAGAGACATATAATTTTTTCCCCAAGTTTTTAATTTTATTTGTATTTTTTTCTGCCCAAAATAAAAGTATTTGGTTTTTTTTTTAAAGTTAAAATTTAACAATATGAAATATAATGACCAAAAATGGTCTGAAGATTAAGTGAAAATAATAGAAATTAAGCATTTTACAATATCTTTCCTGAAGGAAGAGGGAAGGAAAGAAAGGAAGAAAACCTATTTTCTAAAACCACTGCAGTGGCGAGCACCACAGTAGCGGTCAAGATTATAAATGTTGCAAGGAAAAGTAGAAAAGATGGGATGAAACTGGCCGAATATGGGATTAAAAATGAAAGAACACTTTATGGATTTGAAGTGGGAATAAGCTGAATTACTATTGGTTGGCACTGAGCCATTGCAGAATTACAATTGGTTGAAAAGGATTGTTGGGAAGGAAGGAAAGCATGGAAGGAAATTTGATTTCCGAAATTTTTTTTTTAAAGGGGATATAAATTTAAGTTTTTTTTAGTTGTAATTAACGCGCGCGCGTCGCACTAGAAGCAACACGAGGGCTATTGGCGATGGACCTCGTAATTTTGAACTTCGGTCAAGTGACGAAACGACACCTTAGCTGGCACCCCCTCTCCTAACTTCCATACGACATCAACGGGAGGACTTTGGCCCCCAACAGATTTAACGTGCATCAGCCCCGGCTCAAAGCAGGTCTTTAGCGGCCAAGGCTAGAACACGCGACTGAACGAAAACCGCCGGCCACGAATCCGAAACCATGACCTCTAGACTACCGCGGCCCGGATATAAATTAAAGTAGTTGTTATATGTTTGATATTGGTAGAGGTGGATACCTAAGTTGTGTTCAAAAATTGTTTGGGCTTTGATTAAGGGGTTTTCATCGAAGAAGGAAGGAAGTGTGTTGTAGAATTTACGGATGCCATGAGAAATGTGTATTTTGATTCATGGGAATTTAAGGTCATGATTAATAACAGTATTGCTGAAAAACCAGAGGGAGTTAACAATGATGCGGAAAATTTTATTTTGTAGAATTTGAAGTTTTTTGAGGTGTGTTTTGGCAGCATGACCCTAAATGGAAGAAGCATTAAGGTAGATAGGGCGAATGATTTGTTTATAGCGCAACATTTTAATTGAAAGGGAGAGGTGGGATAAACGACCAATTAAGGGTACATTTATGAATTTTTGCCCAGCATTTGTCGACAACTCGGGAGATATGCTTTCGAAAGGTTAATTTGGAATCCAGGTAGACTCCAAGATATTTGACGTCAGTGTGCCAGGAAATGTTGTTGGAAAATATTTTGAGTTGATTTGCAGGAGGGGGAACATGACCTTCGCGGAGGATGAGGGCTTTTATTTTATCTGTGTTAGCAGCGATACGTCAAAGAGTTAACCATTTTTCAATTTTGTTGAGGTGCTTCTGAATTTTTTTTTCCCTGGTTGTGTTGACGTTGTTGAATTGGGCGAGGATGGTGAGCGACGTCATCAGCAAAGAGACAGAGGCTTGAGAATGGTGTCTGAGGGAAGTCATACCTGAAAAGGGAGTAAAGAGAAGATAAAACTGATCCTTGAGGACAGCCTGCAAGGATTTTGCACGTAAAGAAAAATTCAGAATTAACTTTAACTTGGAAGACGCGATTCTTTCGGAAGCAGTTAATAATTATAATGATGTAATTAGGGAAATTAAGTTTAATTTGTAGATGAGAGCTTCGTGCCAGAGATGGTCAAAGGCTTTTTGAATATCAAGAAAATTACGAGCGGAAATCTGTTTATTATTGAAGCCTTCCGTAATCGTGTTGACAACACGAAGGACTTGGTGTATTGTGCTATGTTTATGCCGAAACCAAACTGAGAATCAAGGAGAATGTAATTCAAATTAATGTGATCAAGGATCTGTTTCAGGAGAATTTTTTTCAAAAATTTTAGAAACAGCATTAAGGAGGCTGATAGGGCGATAAGATTTAGTTCAGTTTTTATTAACGTCGCACTAGAAGCAACACTAGGGCTATTGGTGACGGACCTCGTAATTTTGAACCACGGTCAAGTGACGAGGACGACACCTGAGCTGGCACCCCCTCTCCTAACATCCACACCACGCTAACGGGAGGACTTTGGGCCCCGAACAGATTTAACGTGCATCAGCGATAGGGCGATAAGAGGAAGGGAGTGAACCTGGCCTGGTTTGGTAAAAAGGATGATAGTGGCATGCTTCCATTTGGAAAGAAAATAGGAGAAAAGAAGGCATTTGTTGAAAATTTTTGTGATATGAGTGAGAACATTCGGTAGAAAGTAATTAAAAGCGATATTATGGATGCCTGGGGCTTTATATCATCGACGCCTGGGGCTTTGCGTTTATTGAGGTTTTTGATGATTCGTGCAATTTCAGATGGGGAGATGAGGGGGGGGGGAGGGAGGTAGTGTGACGTTAGTGGCAGATGAGATGAAATTAGAAACGAAATCGGCAATTTGGGCATGTGTTGCGCGTCTGTTGGGAAATTATTGACTTGAAAAGATGATTCCAGAGAAAGGGCAAACAGATCTGCTTTGCAGAGTTGACCATTCCATTAGGGCCGGGATAAGAGTGAATTTTTTTAGGAACAGGCTATTGTCTTCAGCATTTAATTCTTTAAGAAAAGTTTTCCATTTTTGATTTTTGTGAATTTCATCTTTAATTTGTTTTAAAAGAAGGATATCGAAACTTCTGCCAAAACTTACGAATTCTGTTTTTTCTTGTTTGTTTAATAAGATTTCTGATGCGGGGGGAGACAAAGATGTGGAGTAGTGATACTTTTGGTTTTGCTAGCTGTTTTAATTGCATCTTGGATTTTTAAAGTGAAGGAGAAATCGATATCTTCTATATTTTGAATAGAAGGATTGCCTAGGATGGTGTGTGAAATGCTCTCTCTGAAAAGGGGCCAGTTTGTGGTTGTGAGCGATTGAAGGGGTTGGGGGAAGGTTGTTGAAAATAATTTAAGAAAAGACCGGATTGTGATTGCTTCTAAGAGCGTGAAAACTTTTCGCGCTGCGATTTGGAATATTTTTAAGAATACCAATGTCAATAATTCTGTCAACATAACCAAAGTAAGGAAAGTGGGTGGGGGAGTCGGGAGCGACAACAGAAAGATTACTATTGCTTAAGAGGTTGTGGAGGGCACGCCCGGATCTGTTTGACCTGCCTCTATTCCACGTTGGATATTTTGCGATAAAATCGCCAAAAACAATACCTGAAAAGTTATTGGAAAGAATATTATCAATTTCATTAGTGTTGAAGACATTTCAAGGAGGGTGGTAAAAAGATTTAATTGTAATGGTTTTGTTATTGCGTGTTTTGATAAAAATAGTGGTGTTTACAGATGAGGGTATATTTTTAAGAACTAAGTGGTGGGGGGGGGGGAATAGTTTTTTTAATGATGATCGCAGTGCCGCCGCCCCGATGCGTCAGACGATCAGAGCGGTGGACTGTATAATTTGGAATACGGAGGGGGTCGAGGTGAGTGTCCTGGATTCCGATTATGTCTGGATCGTATTCCGAGGTGAAATATTTGAGTTCGTCAAATTTGGTTCGCAGGCCATTAACATTCCAACTTAGAATGAAAAGGGAGGATGAAAAAAGCGGGGGAGGGGGAAGACTAAAAATTAGGACTTGATGTCGCAGATTTGTGGAATGGTATTAAATAGAATTTCAAATTTTTGGTATGTATTAATGCTTGGGTTGGAGAATTGTGATGTGAAATTTTTGAAGAGATCTATGGTTTAGGTCAGGGGTCGGTAACCTGCGGCTCGCGAGCCCCATGTGGCTCTTTTGATGTAAAGTTACGGCTCTCGAGTTCCATACGAAAAAAATTAATATTTTATTATTAAAACCCTTAAAAAATAAGAATAAATATTTTTAAGTACCTAATATCTCAATAGCTTCTATTTTCATAATAATTAATTACAAATCGCTACGTTTAACACGAAAGTAATGAGATAAATTTGAACTATTGTTTTGTTCTTAGATATGAGACTCTGTGACCATGTTTAACTTTCAGCCAATTGCATTCCATTTCCGCCTGGCCCAAATAGTCACTGTCTAGAGTGTGTTGTCAATCAGTCATCCTCAGATAGCGCGGTCGACGTTACATTGCATGTGTGTTAATTTAATCGCTTGCGTTTTTTGCGTTGTAGTTTCTAGAAAAATACGATTTAGAAGCGAATAATAATTTCAAAGATATGTACGCGTATAATATAATAAAATCAGTAACAGAATTGGATTACCTATCTGAGAACCGTGTTAACGAAGTAATAATGGTAAATAAATTGCTTGCCGTTTTAGATAGCTAAGTAAAATTTTAAAAAATCTTTTTTTCGGTCCCGCCGCCAGCATCTGGTAAAAAAAAAAAAAAGAGGAGAACTGAAGTAGAATTCGTCCAATCTAGAATTCAATCTAGATTGGACGGACTTGTCTCATTTGCCACGAAAAGCTCTCACACTATAAGAAGTCAAATTTGGAGAGACACTTCACTACAAAACATACCCAGTTTGCCGGTAAATATCTAACCGATGGTTCACGAAAAAAAGCTGTTGAAGAGCTCCTGAAAACAGTCAAGTTCCATACTAAGTAACTGGGGGTATTATTCCAATAATGTAAATCTGGCAAGCTTTGCTGTATTATAAGAAACTGTAAAAATAGAAACACCATTCACAGATAGTGAGTATGTCAAAGATTGTTTTACACGTGTATCTGAAGAACTGTTTCAGAATTTTAAAAACAGAGCAGAAATCAAGAAAAAAACCCCAAAGATTTGTCATTATCTGCTAAAACAGTACAAGACAGAACTGCTAAAATGTCTTCAAATGTAACACAAATGCAAGTGGAAGACATTCAACTGGCTTCTGCCTTATTACTTGCTATAGATGAGTCTTGCGACATAAAAGACACGGCGTAAGTTACCCTTTTCGTCAGGTATATGTCGTTCCAAGGTCCAAAAGAAGAACTGTTAGGATTGCTGCCGCTCTCAGGGCAAACTTGTGGGGAAGATATAGCAAATGTGTGCAAAAATACCTGGAAGACAATGGAATCGATATAAATAAAATCATTTCTGTAGCAACTGATGGAGCCATAAGTATGACAGGAATGCATAGAGGGGTAACATCAATTCTTCAGAAAAAAATAAACCACGAAATTCTAACATTTCACTGCATAATTCATCAAGAAGCGCTTTGTGCCCAAACATTTCCGGCTGAAATAGTTGAGGTCATGAACTTGGTAATATTAAGAGTACTAACAGTTTCTTGGCAAAAGCATTCTACCATCGCCAATTTAAAGATTTCCTTGAAGAAATAGATAGCCAGTTTTCTGACCTACTTCAGCACAATAAAGTGCAATGACTTTTCAGAGGTAACGTATTGTAACGTTTTGCTTTGTGCTTGAGTGAAATAAAAAGAAATCCTCAATGAAAAAAGGTATTGAACATCCCGAATTCGAAGAAGACAGATAGCTGCAGAAATTGAACTTCATGGTAGGTACCACAAGGAAACTAAATCTAAAACTGCAAGGAAAGGACAACCTAGCCTACGCCTTGCTTGAAGTAGTAGTTCGTTTCGAAAAAAAAAAAATTACTTTTTGTTGAAATCATGGGGAGCGGTAAATTACTTCATTTTAAAAATCTGAAGCAATATCGCGATGAGGCTAATGCAACTATTGACACGAATTATTTCAGCATAGCTTTAAAAAACATGAAGGATGGATTCGCTGAGAGATTCGGGCAATTCAAAACAAACAAAAGTACTCTCGCGTTAATAGTAAAAAACCTCTCAACACAAATATAAATGAGATCAACATTGTGCCATTTGGAATTGTTGCTGGATTTGTAAACCAAAGACTTGTGAAATGACAAGTTCACAGAACTCAAGAGCAAGTTGGAAGTCTTGAAATGCATGCATATCGCGCAGCACAAGTGGTAAGCTCTAAAAGAAATTCCGTGAGTTGAGGCCCTCATATTTGGCGCATGGAATAGTCTTCCAGAATTCTACAACGAGGTGAAGAAGGAGGCATATGACATGCTGACGATCTTCGGGTCGACATATTCGTGTGAGCAAGCATTCTCTTGCATGAATATAATAAAAAATAAAGTTAGGAGTCAACTAACAAATAAAATCTAAAGTCGTGCTTGAAACTTAAAACAACAAGTTATAAGCCAGATTTAATCAAACTTTCAAAAGGCATGCAAAGCCAATGCTTCATTGATGTAACTATCTATATTTGTGTTTTTATATGAATAAATATTATTCCGGATTTAAAGCCATTTATTTAAAATCAAAAATCCATTTATAAAAGCAAATACTATAATATTAAATCTAAAATTTTTAGTGGCTCTTCAAAAATTGGGAAATTTTGTAAATTGTAACTTTTGGCTCTTTCGTTTCAATAGGTTGCCGAACCCTGCTTTAGGTGATTTTGTTCATGTCAAATAGTTTAAAAATGCTTTCAATATCAGCGAAAAAAGATGATGAAGCAGGGGGAGTGTTCGGATCGGGTGGATTAATGGTGGGTATGGAAGTTTGGTCGAGAGCTAGTGGAGGATGTGGAAATTTGAGGAGGCGGTGCTTCAGTGTTGTTTTGCTCTCTCTTCCCATGCGCGGGTTAATGGTAGGGGAGAAGGTTTTAAATTAAGTGGATTTTTGGAACATTCGAAATAATTTGCTGTGTGGGGGTCTCCGCAGTTGCAGCATTTAGGGGGTATCAACAGGTTTAGGGTAATCTGTAGAAAGGTGATTATCGGAGCATTTAAGACATCTGGAAGATCGGGTGCAGGATTTTGAGTGATGATAGAACGATTGACAGTGGTAGCATTGGTTGGGTGTTGCACGTTTGCGGAGGAGTTCGATTCTTATTTTAAGATACCCAAGATGGTCAATTGAGAAAATTTCTTCATTTTTGGGTTTTTTAAAATCTTGAATGAGAAGAAACGCATTACTTGATTGGTTTTATGGAATTTCACAATGTGGCAGGTTTCAACTTTACATCCATAACTGTTAAGTTCGATAATGATAGCCGCTGGCTTCAGTGTCGATTGGGAGACACCGAATTACAAATTTAGTTAGTTTCTCACAGGAAAGATCATAAGTGTAGGATTCCAGTTTGTTGTCGGCGATATGTTTTGTATTGCGTGATGAGATTCGATGAATGATGGGAAGAGTTTAAGATTAGTGCCGTTGATTTTGCCTATTGCTTTTTGAGAAGTAATATTGTTGATTGATGTGATTGTTTCTGTTGATTTTTTAACTTTAGTAAGGACTATTGGTGGGATTTTAAGTGTAGCGGGGATTATAGTGTCGGGTTCATTTTGATCAATATCAATTTGTAGGAATCTATTAGCAAGGAGGATTTGTGTTATTAGGTCGGGATTTTTCTGAAAAATTGAAATGATCTGTGACTTTAGGGGTGGATGACTTTCTCTTTTTACGTTACCGAGTTTCAAATCCATCAATATCGTTGGGGGTTTGATGAAGAGAAGAATATCCAGTTTTAAGAGGGTATTGAATTTCGTATTTATGATTAAGGTAAGCGCGGAAAAGCATGTGTTCAAATCTTAAAATATTCGATTTTGGGTATCTGTAAGGGTCGGTTTTCCGTAGGGGCAACTTCAACAATTTTACAGGAAAGAAGTCCGGAAATTTGTTCAAAGTGATTAATATTGATTAGTGTAACTAATTGAGAGCATTGCTCCGTTGTATGATAAGAATTTGGGCCAGACTGGCATTTACTTCGTCGGGAGTTGGAGAAATGTTCATTGCAACTTCCATGGCATCAGAACTAGTTCAGAGTCGGTCCAGGTCAGAAATTGTTTGGTAAGAGAGGTGGCTTAATCCCAATCTTGGGAAAAGCAATAAAGAAAATTGTTTGCGAACGCAAAAATGCAACGATGCAAACGGATAGCGAAAACACGTGGAAACGGAGAGCACGGTGTCGAAGCACCGAATGCCAGTAAACAAGGTGCGACTAATAGAGGTTCTATTATACTTTTTTAAAACAAAATTTTCTCTAGTACTAGTCTAGCGAAAAAATGTGTCATCCCCAAAATACTCAAAAAATATATTAATATAGGAATGATAGATGTATAGTGAAAGCAAAAATGGTTCATACCACATGTAACGATAAAGATATTTTCACCGGTATATATTTATTACTTTTGAAGTTTCAAACAAAATGTTGCCTCTCACATGAGATTAGTGAAATTCGTTTTTATGCAAACTAGAAATTTGTACATCTTTATCACTATAATAATATTGTTACGATCCAGCAATGTTGCAGTTACAAATGAAAAGAAAGCCATTTCACGGAGATTTTGTCGGATACTAAGGAATGCTTTGGCAACGATCCCTCACCCCAACATTGGCGACCATTTTAATGGCAAAATGACAGGATTCTCGGAAGTGCTCGAATTTTCTCGATAATTCTGTAGAGAGAAAAGCTAAAGAATCTTCCTGAGTTTTCCTTGTGAAGTGCTGTTTTTCCTGATTGTGCTGCTAATCTGTACAAGTTTTGCTGCATGCGTTTCATCATGTCTAAATATTTGCGAATAAAAAGCGTCATTCTCCATGATCCTCTTTGATTGTTTTCATCGTACACCCACAGGACCATTTTTTATAACACTGGTCTCAGGAGTGGAGTGAGTGCCTGTGACCAGAGCAATGGAGAACAAATTCGAGAAGCTGTTTGCTTTGATGGTGGAGTTGAAAGCCCGACAAGAAAGAATGATGACTAGTATGGAGCATTGCAAGAAGAAATGAAAAGTCAAATCCAAGGTGGGAGAGTAATGACTGAAGAAGTAAAGGATGAAGTTCAGAGGAAGATCAAGGGAATAGAAGATCGAAAGATTCAAGGGGATTTCAAGAACTAGCTCTTCAAAGTCGCCAATCGCGAAGCTTCTTTCAATGATTCTCTGAGACAATCCACTTAAGATGCTAGAATGAAAGTCGGGCGGAATGTTTTGAGAATCATTAAGGAATCCATTGCAGATATACAATGGATTCCTTTGGTGTGTGAACTTGATAAAAATTCGAAAGGTGAGAAGAATATCTCATCTTTGATTAAAATGGGGAATCTTTTGAGGCACCTGTTTTAACCATTGATGAAGACTCCTTATTTGAAGTAAGATGAATGCAGGAGACACTCAGCTGGGAGGTGAGGATTTTGATAACAGAATGGTTGCTCATTTTGTTGAGGAATTCAAACGTAAACATCGCAAAAACCTTAGATCCAATCCATGAGTTCTACGAAGATTAAGAATTACGTGTAATAGTCAAATGCACACTCTACAGCTGCTAGAAATTTATCCCCTGTTCGAAAGCATTGACTTTTATTCCAAGATAATCAGAGCAAGATTTTTAGAACTGTGTATGGATATCTTTCATTCAACTTTGGAGCCTGGTGAATGTGCTTTAAATGATGTTAAGACAGACAAGAGTAGCATCTATGATGTGGTATTGGTTACAAAATCTACTTGAATTCCCAAAATCCAGAAGATGTTTTGCGACTTCCTCAGAGACAAAGTACTGTGTATGTCCATTAACCCAGATGAAATAGTTGCATTTGGTGTTGCAGTTCAAGCTGCTGCATTAACAAAAAGCACTGATGAGGGAATGAAGGATGTATTTTTAATTGATATTGCACCATTCTCACTTTGGATTGTAACTGTTGGTGGAGTTATGACCAAGATCATAAACAAAAATTCCGAGAATTTCTTGCAAGACTCCCAGATCTTTACTACACACTCAGGTAGCCAGCTTGCTGATGATGTCCAGGAATGTGAAGTAACTGGAATGGATTCCAATGGAGATACTTTATGGTCAAATACTGCGATTGCCCAGTGATGTTTTTGATGATTGAATGATGTGCCTCTTTGTTGGGTGAATACATGAGTGGCTTAGAGGCACATTTGGATAATGTACCTGCACAGACCTTATACGGCTATCAAAGAAACTAAGCAATGCTGTCTACTTAATTCAGAGATCATCCAAAGCCAAGCCAAAAGTAATTCACATTATTCGGTTAGTTCCTATATAGGGCAACCGATTACAGATATATGTAATGTGACTGAGGAGACGTCAAATCTTTTAAGAGAGGTGTAGTGTCATGAACATGCAATGCTGCTGCTTCTATGCAATGTTATTCTTATGAATGAAAAAAGGCATTTACAGAGATTTTGTTGGTTACTGAGGAAGGCTTAAGCAAAGATCTCCTCCAATCTTATTGAGAAAAGAAAGGTTCATGATAGTGCTAAAACTCTACTAAGAGAGAAGTTTCAGAATCGTCCTGAATTTTTATTGTGATGCCACTTCTAGATGGGATGACTAAAAAATACAGGGAGATTCAAATGAAATGTTGAAATCGGCAAAAAAATTCTTTCGTACTTAAATTTTTTTTTGGAAAAAAAAAGCAATTGTTGTTCAATCTGTTAACGAAATCAGTTTTAAATTTCTTTGTAAAATGTTCTTTAAAATACAAATAAAGGTATTAAATAGAAATTCTGAACTAAAAAAATTCAGTAGTTTAGATCTAGTGTAAAAACATATACAATCAGCATTATAAATAATAATAAATATCATCCATCAATTTCACATTTTTATAGATATGTTATGAAACTCTAGACGATAGGAAAGTTAAAAAAAAAAATACTGAATAAACAATCAGCATTTTATTGAAAAGCTTCCTCACATTAATAAATTCATATAATATTTTTGCTAAAAAAGAATAACAACAAAATAAAAAAATTACAGCTACATAAATTATTGACAAAAAATAATATTAATTAAAAGAAAAATTCACACATTATATGAAGATTGTTTGTACAAACTTTTACATTACAATAAAAATAAAATACTTGAGGAAATCCAAATCAGCAATACATATTTTTATATCATAGTAAAGAACTTAAAAGTAATTACTATAAAATATTTGTGCATAATCTCAAAAAGAAGACATTTCTAAGAAAAGTTGAAGTAATTACTGTCTACTTAAGGATCTTCTTTAAGTGAACAAATATATTCATGACCCCATGGATGTAAAAGCATATAAACTAAGAATATAAATATGATTATTAGCCATTAACAAATTAAATCATTTGCTGATAATTCCCTATAAAGAAAATTCATTTGAAATCTGTTCTTTAATATACAGGTATATACAAAAATACTTTATTAATTAATTATAGATAAAAACATTCATTAATAGTTTTGATAAGGCAAACATTCATACTAATGAAAATATATTCTAAATTTGTATATATTTCAGAATTTAAGTACTCAAACCAATCTTCATTCATTCAATTCACAAAAACTTTAAATTTGTTCAAAAAAACTTTAAATTTTATCATGTTTAATTTATTATATATTTACTATAACCAGGAATTTCTATTTCTTGCTACTACAATTAAATTCAAGATCTAATCAAATTGGAAAAATATTTCAAGTGAAAGGTTACAAATACTTGACGAGAAATAAACTTTCGATAAGGCACAGTTTTGAGGGATTGCAACAAGTTGTATGTACTTGTTTATTTTAACGCAAAGGATTAAATCATTAATGAATATTTTAGTACTGAAGATACAGAGCTTTTAAGTTTTGTGTGGTTAACAGATTTTGTGAATCCAAATTTTTTCAGTTTGTCAAAATTTCTGAAATTTCCAAAATTAGAAATATGATTTTAAACAGGGTTAGATAAAATTTATAAAAGCCTTAATTAAATCCCTCAACTTTCCCCCAGTATTAGATATAAGAGAGATATCTGTTATTTCATGTTTAATGTTTATCTTGTAGGGTATTCAATCATATTTGTTTTCAAAATATGTTCCAGAAACATATTTATAGTTATCTCACTTGAACATGTTTATATTTCCTGATAATCACAAGACAAATATAAATTATTAAATAATCTTTGATAAATTAAATTGAATAGCAGACTTGAAATTCAAGCTCTTTTTATAACTCTATTCCATAACATTAAAAAAATATTTCATCTCTTTAAAATGGGGTATCACATTTCTTTTCTTGCATGCAAGCACACACACACTACATATTTTAGAGTGCAAAACTTAAGCAACAATATAAATTTTAAGCAGATATCCATGAAATTGTAGAAAAGGGTTTATTGTGATCAGTTTAAAGAACATGCAATTCAATAAAAAGGTGATGTGTATGCAAATGTTAGGAACAAAACGTCACAGATGACGTGAATGTACGCAAAACGTGTGCGGTCAGCATGAGCAGCTCAAGACTACAATAAAAGGAAGAACAATTAAAGACATTTGCTGCAAGAGCAAGTGAGTTTTTTTTTGTGAAATATGGCTAGAAGAAATCCCCAGGACGACTGGAAGAATGGTCGAAAAGCTGGAAGAGAAGCATAATTTGACCAGTGTAGTTGAAGAGTTAAGAATCAACAAAAAAATTCCTTTCGTGTGCTTGGTTTCGTGTTCCTTCCAAACTATAGGTACAGCTGTTAGAAAGGTTGGCGGTGGCTGCAGCAGGGAACAACTGCAGTAGATGACCAATATATCATCCTGCAGACGAAAAGAGCCAGATACCAGTCAGCAAGTGCCATTGCCCAGCAACAGGGCAACAAGCGCTGCGTTTATTGAGGCCAGATGCTTTTACAAAAGTGTCCTATTCACCTGTTGTCTTGAACTTTGCATTCCTTTGAAAGTTGGCCATCCACAGCCCCATTTAAAGTGGTGTAAGGAGCACAAAAATTGGATATCTCATCAATGGAGTCTTGTCCTCTTTACGGATGAGAGTCGTTTCAATACCACAAGCGATTCTCAACGCAAGTTGATTTGGAGAGAGGTCAGGACACGGTTTTTATCCCAGTAACACCATGAAAAGAGACCGTTACGGTGGTCTTAGTGTTGTCATCTGGGGAGGCATTATGCTGAACACGTGTGGACTGAGCTCGATGTTTTCAACAGAGGTTCTGAAACTGGAGATTGTAATGTAAGTAGGTGATCTTTCCCCATGTGCTTCAGTTCAAAGGTGCTATTGTACCAGACTTCGTTTTTATTGATGATAATGCACAGCCACACCAGACTGCTGATGTTCAGCAACTACTGAAAAGTGAAGATATCACTTGAATGGATTAACCAGCATTCTCCCCTGATTTAAATCCCGCAGAACATGTGTGAGATGCTTTAGGGAGAAGCCTTGCAGCATGATTAAATCCTCCGGGGAACACCCGATAACTGAAATAGATGCTGATTGAGGAATGGGCACTCTTCTGTCAAGAACTGTTGGATAATCTGGTGATGAATATGGAGAGACGGTGCGAAGCAACCATTGCAGTCAGGGGAGGACATATTTCATACTAAGAAACATCTGCTTGTCGTTCTTTCTCTTGGACAATCATGTGTAACAATACCATGAGTTCAATAAAGCCTTTTTTTGTTTTATTCCATACTATAGGCATTGTATTCATTTTTGCGCAGCTATGTTTTAGTCATTGTTTAAGTACAAAATGCTGCCTCTCATTTCTGAATTTCATATCTTTCAAATTATTTCTCGTAGAGTTACGGCAAAAAAAAAACTGTTGCTTTAGTTTTGCACACCAGTGTGTGTGTATGTATATATAAATATATAGAGAGAGGGAGAGGGAGAAAAATATTAATATTAATCATATAAAATTACCTCATTTTTTTGGATACAAATAAACATTTTGTTTTTTAAAATATAAAAATACTGAGAAATGCTTTCTGCAATTTATAAAAATATACAGACTCTAATATATACATAAATTAAATAATATATAAGACAGAAAATGTAAGAGTAACCATATAAAGAAAAATATACAAGTAATAAAATAAGCAAGAAAACAAAAATAATAATAAAAAAAATCACAGATTACTTAGTCTTTTACAATGCAATTCAAAACATCTTAAACTCAGCAGATAGAATTATTTTTTAATAATAATGTGTACAGCATGAATGATTGCTATAATACATACCTGTGATTTAGATGTAAAGTAAAATAAAGAATACTGTTAGTATTCATTGGTTAAGAGGAAAAGATCCCTTGGGTATCCTGATATGTTACAAAATGTAAAAGATTATGTAAAAATTATACAATACAGGAAAATGAAAAATGCGAGATAAGAAAACAATTGCATGAATATTTTGAGCTCATAAAGATTCACACTTGATTTTAATACTGGTGCAGAAAACAATCTTAAATTTGTCTCATCAACTAATGAAAAAGACACTGTTTATAAATTAAAATGACTGATTCATATTACAAAGTTTAATATGAGCAAGGACAATTCAGCACATAAAAAAAAAATGAAAAATAAAAAGATAAATAAATATTGGTAACTTTTTTATCAAAAGTGGAAAACAAACAGAACAAGATGCTTGCAGTACGATGCTTAAATGCGAAACAATTAGGAGAATAAAAATATAACACAAAATAAACACATTTTAAACATGTCAACAAGAAATGTGTATATATCACAACACATAATTCTTAACCAGATAATTTAAACATATTAATTGGTTCAATTGTCTAGCAGTAATATAAAGTGTTAAACTATGACAAAGGAAATAGTTAAAGGAAAAAAAATTAGTTTTTTTTCCCAATTCAATCATAAGATATGAAGCATTTATGTACTTATGGTTTTCTTCGAATAAATATGAACTTTTTCATCTGATGAAACAATACTGAGAATTAAACCATTTATATTTTTAAAAATTTCACTACATAAATTTTCAATATAGGAAATAAGATTTATTCAAAATGTATATGTAATCATATTAAAAAGGAAAACAAATCGTATGAAATAAATTATTGTAGTAATAAAAGCCTACACTAAAGTATATTCTTTGACTAAAAAGCAATATAAACTTCCAATATTGGCTTAATGTTTAAAATAAATATTTTTTCATTACATTTTTAAATATAAACCAAGAGTCTATATTCCTTCTTTCTTTTTTTTTAGCTACTTCTTCGTCCTCCTTTCAAAAACATATTCAGAAATGAATAGACAGATATTCAAAATACAGAGATGTACTTAATTTGAGAATCATTTTTAAAACTAAAAAAATGGTAAAAACATGACACATAGATATCTGAAATGATTCATTTGTTCAAAAAATCTGTCTATATTTTTTAATTACATCTAGGGAAAAAAGACAAAGAAAGAAGTTAAGGATGAGACAAACAGAGGAGGAAATAACAAGTCAATTGAAAAGTCCCCGACCTGACACATAGATGGCGCTACTAGAATTAAATCCATATGTTTTTTTAGTTAGCCCTAACCCTCAAAAGATGCGTGTATAAATTTGACAGCTGTCGGATCATTAGTTTGTGAATTATAGCATTTTGAGTGAAGCAACTTCTGTTATTGTGAAAAAAAAATGGATAAAAAGGAATTTCGCGTGTTGAACGCAGTGGACGCCCAAAAGAGGTTGTTACCGACGAAAACATTAAAAAAAATCCACAAAATGATTTTGAATGACCGTAAATTGAAATTGAATGAAATAGCAGACACTCTAAAGATATGAACTGAAAGTGTACATCATATCATTCACGAATATTTGGGTATGAGAAAGCTCTGTGCAAAGTGGGTGCCGCGCGAGCTCACTTTTGACCAAAAACAACGACGAGTTGATGATTCGGAGCATTGTTTGAAGATGATCAAGCGTAATAAACCCAAGTTTTTGCGTCGATATGTGACAATGGATGAAACATGGCTCCATCATTTCACTCCGAAGTTGAATCGACATTCATCCGAGTGGACTGCACACGATGAACCCGCTCCAAAGCGTGGGAAAACTCAACAGTCGGTTGGCAAGGTTATGGCGTCTGTATTTTGGGATGAGCATGGAATAATTTTCATTGGCTACCTTGAAAAAGGAAGGATCATCAACAGCGACTGTTACATAGCGTTATTGTACCGTTTGAAGGACGAAATCGCCGAAACTGAGGCTTATTTTGAAGCAAAGGACAAATCGTACTACAAAAATGGTATCGAAAAGTTGGAGGGTCACTTTAATCAGTGTATCACCCTTGAAAGGAATTATGTTGAATAAAAAAAACTAATTTTGCCAAAAAAATGTGTTTTACTATGGTAGGCCGGGAACTTTTCAATTGACCTGTTAGAGTGTTGTTAAAAATTAACAATATTGTTTGAATATTTACATATGCAAAATATCTGAATAATGCTTGATGATTTCCAATAATTTCTGAATGAGTGAAGCAGAAATAATTTGTAATAAAAATTATAATTTAAAACATAATAACTAACAAATACAGAATAGATATGGAATATACAAAGAATAATATTTTTTAAAAATAGATGATTTAAAAATTAACACTTACTGAAGGTAAAATCTTTCAGTATTTTAATATTATATGTTTTTCATTAAGTGATTTTTAATTTTTAAATATATGTAAAAGAGAAAACTGATGAGCTATTACACAGGAGTATCTTCCTGCATGGATGCAGAATAATTGACAATAATTTCCCTAGAAGAATCGAGATCATCTGGTTTCTTTACTCTGCATAAAAAAAAGCAAAAATTACTTAAAACAATTACATGCATGTAATATTCTATAGCATATTAATTTAAATAAAAGATTTCAGAGCAAAATTTCTACAATAATAACTAGGCAATAAATTATTAAAATGTATTGATTTTAATGTTGTTTTGAGAAAAAAAATTTAACACAGATTTGTTTTAAAAAAATTATCAGCATTAAAAAAAACTAATAACAGTCTATAGTTTAATTATTTCCATTGGAAGCAGTTTATAGTTTTGGACTTTCACTAGTGTAAATTAACAAAATAAAGAGTTACAATAACAAAATATTTTCTAAAAAGTTAAATAAATCATGAAATTTATGTAAATACTACATACATTTGAAAGATAATGATAAAAAAAATGGCATATTAAGATATCAAAAACTTGGAAAAAATATACATCCTCTCATATTACATAGAGTTGTAAAATAGGAATAAAAAGTATGAAATTTATATTTATGTGGATGATATTATGATGTCAGTGAGTAATAGTTGAGGTTTAAGGAAAAGAATCAATTCAGGTAAAGCTCAAATATGAGAGAATGCATAAGAATAATAAATATTTTAATGTTTCATAGGAGAAAGAAAGCTTTAAATATATATACAAATGAAATTTTGAGTCATCTAGAATGTTTAACACAAAAATAAGTGTTAAAAATACAATCTATAATCAAACTTGAGAGGTTGGTTTTATTGATGATGGAGGGCTTTTTATGCCGAACCTTGCAATTTTGAACCTGTCAAATGATGAGGATGCCACCAGAGCTGGCACCCCCTCTCCTAACTTTCACATCACACCGATGAGAAGATGATGACAGATTTAATGTGCACTGGCCCCAGCTACATGGCAGGTTTTTTAGTGGCAACAAGACTCCAACCTATAACTTGATGAAAACCACTGACCACGAGTCAGCTACCATGACCACTAGGCTACTGTACAGGCATGTAGACTTCAAGTATAAATATAGAACACAATAATAACCTTTTCTCACAAACACTTTATTAGCGGACAGCGTTCCGTCCTACTCCTCTTTACAGTGTTCTCTCTCACTCTCTGATACAAATAAAGAACATGAAACTCATTCAACTCACAAAAGCCCTCTAGTAGAATCTAGTAAGTTTAAGGCGTGTACAGCTACCACAGCCTTAAACTTACTAGATTCTACTCAGATAAATATTTTTAATAAGTACATATATTAAAAAAATTGTATGTCAAGTTTCAAAACAAAATGACATCATTAATTAACATCACAACAACAAATTCAGTTATCAAAAAAAAAAAAAGGTATTCACAAAACTGAAAAAAAATATAGTTTAACGATAGATAAGAAGTTTTGAAGATGATAGTGAAAAGTTTGTGAAATCTATAACAATTGTTAATAATATATAACCTTATTTATACATCTAAAAAGGAACATTCTAAAACACATGAATAATAATTTATTTCATAATGAAAACTACAAATTATAACAATAAAAATTTTAAACAGACATACCCATTATTTTGAAGAATGCTTCAGTTTGAGCAGAAAAAAAAAAAGAAAAAGAGTGTACAGCATGCTCCATCACCTAAAGATCCATTTTGTAGACAAACATTTATCATGCAAAAGATTCAGAAGTGAAAGTAGAATATGTTACGACTTACTTGACGCTAGTAAATTAAAAGGGGAAAAAAAAAAAAAAAAAAAGGTAAAATAGCCTACATGTATAATTAAGTTGGTCATATGACTTCAAAATATATAAATTGCAGAAAATTATCATTCTAATACATTGCTGAGGTATTTTTTATGACAAAGTGAAAATTGTTGCTACATGCCATAAATTCAACAAAACAGAAACAAAAGACAACATCTGTTAATTAGTTTAACTTGAATTTATTAAAGTATTGATGATGTACATTACAAATGGAGATTTAAAATGATTGTGTGATTACAATTAAAAACTTTAGTAAGCAATATTTGAGAAAAAAATTATTTTGAAAATCAAAATAATAAATTAATTTGATTGATAACTTAGTTACACATGATTACTGAAAACTGTGAACTGTAAATTTCAATAAAGAATAGGCTGAAAACTCAAGAAAAAATATGTTTTATTTCAATTTTTGTTAAAAAAAAACATATAAAAATGTACATAAAAATTTAAAAATACAGAAACATACAACATAACATAACTAACTATAAATGTATACAATCAAATATTTGTCAAAATCTAATCCCATAATAACAAACAAAAAAAATTATAATAATATAAAAGGTAAAATGGAATGTTACTAAACTAAAAGAACACATATAATAACAACTAAACTAGTAACACAATCATTTTATATATATATATATATATTTGGAATGAAGCATCCTATATTTTTAATACTCTAATACTAGTAAAAAAATTCAGAATAATAATTTTTAACTACATTTAAATAAATATAAAAATTTCCACTGAAAAAAAAGAATCAGAATTTTTTACCCCCCCCCCCTTTTTTTAAAATCAAAATAAAGTTTGCATTTTTACATGATTTAATCATAGCAAAAAAAAAACAGTAAGTTAGATATAGCCTAACTTGTGGATAATAAAACATGGAAAATGAAATTAACATAAAAAATAATTCAATAAGATAAAGAAACAAAGCCATAAAATTTGCCTCGATAGAAAATGAATTTAATTTTTTAAGTTAAAGATTAAATTCACAGCAAATTATTACAAATTATCACAGTTCAATCAATCAATATACAACTTATAAAGGTAATTGTATTAGAAAAATTCATTTGTAAATTGGAATAATATTACATATTTCAACTAAGAAAATCTTGTCAAACTTTGTAAGAATTACATGCTTAATATTCAATTATTAAGTTAATTTATGATGCTTCCTTTTCAGCCCTGATTTTTAAAACAAATGAACAATATTCTAAGAAAAAAGCATAATTGAGACAAAATAGGAATAAAAAACAACAAGGTTCAAAAATAGTGCATTCCATAATTATTGAATTTTTTAAATCTAGACGGCACACACAAGATTACCCGTTTTAAAACAAAAATTATTACTAGGGATTTATTTTTTATTTGTTCCAATTTAAGATGAAAAGAATGGCGTTAAAACATTCATTTCATACTATTCAATTAAAAACTGAAATCAATAAATGTATCTCATTTACTATTCCTTTCTTGTTAACATTTTACGCTCTAAGCCCCCCCCCCCCCCCAAATATCAAGCAAGTAATTTTCAGGGAGAAAAATGAATTTGAAAAATCACCTAGTTTAAGAAATAATTGTAACCTGTGTAAATATAATTTCATCAGAATTTAAAATAAAACAAAATAATTAGTAGCACTTAGTACACGAATTCTTATTTTATCGTATTTCAGATAAACTGGATGACATTAGTAACACATTCATGTAATTTAAAATGCAAAAAAAATTATTTACAGTAAAAATATTTTAAACAAAACTTAATATTTTCATATAACTTTAACTATAGTTTTAAATAATTTCAAACTGAATGTAACAAGTAAATAAATTTCAATAAAACTATCTTTAACATAAATTTCAGCATATTATATATATATGTAAAACTAATTCAATTTGTGCACCTCAAACAGCAATTACTTCAAATCTATATGATGAGTTGATGCAACAATGGGAAAATATACAAATTTTGAAACAATTTATCCATTTTAAGAAATTTACTTTCATTGAAAAGGTATTAAGACTAGACTTTATGATTCAAAAAGGATAATTACATGTACACAAGCAACAATTCATTACACATGCATACTTCTCTTAATAAAAAAAAACCCTAATAATTAAATTAATACTTCAAAATGGATAAGCAAGCTTTTATGAATATATATTTAGGAAACTTGTGCTCCCCAGAAAATTTAAAGATGAATACAATCATAACTTTTAACTTCCTTATCGAGCTTACGGTTCTCAAGATAATGAATTTTCACATATAGAGCGATGCATAAATATAAAATTTTTTAACAATCTAAAAATAATAATATAGGCCAACATTTATGGAGACCTCAGGTATCCAATCACGACCTGACTTCAAAATTGTTCAAATAAAACATCACAAAAGAATAATTTAACATAATATATGATAATTAAATAAAAATAAACATTTTTTGAAATATTTTTAATTTTTAAAAAGAAATATAGCTAGTCCTTGAAAATTGTACATAATCCCTTATAACTAAAATTAGATATTTTTAAAAACTATATATATATTTATAATTCTTGACTTAATTAGCTATGAAATTACTTAGCATAAAAGGACGGCAAAATGTCGAGAATTTTATTTCAAAAATATTATTAGATTTTGATTAAGTTGTTCAGTTCATTTTGTCTAATAAAACCTGATACATAAATAATGGCATATGAAAAAATAAGAAAATTCCAGTGAATTCCCACAATAAAAAGTATTATTTCAATAAAAACAATGATTCATATAACCACCTATTTTCTACTGATATTCATTGCAGCTGTATAAAAATATAAATAGAATGGTAGAATATCTATAACACATGCAGAAAGTTGATTTTTAATAAACTTTCTGCATGTGTTATAGATATTTTACCAAAAGTATACATTATATGGAAGCTTATAAGTAAAAAAAAATATATGGATCTAAAAGACAGCATTGCCATAAATACTAAAAAAATATAGTATAATGATTCGTACTTGAATTAAAAAAGATACTGCAAAATTTTACCAAATCATAAATTTGTACTATTATTTTTCATCAATTATATCATCGTTCTAAAAGAATAAGGGAGAATATATAAATAAATAAATAAAACATTGAATCCCCAAATGAATTACAATTCATTATGTAAATTCTCATGGGATTAAAGAAAGCTATCATATATAGTGTAGAAAACACATTAATTTAAAAATATATTTTCTGATGAAAACTATGCAATAATGCTGACTAGGATATAAATTCCAGAAAAATCACAAAACTAGAAGTCCCCCCCCCCCCAAAAAAAAAAAATGTATATAAGATATATTTAAATTCATTGGAATGGAACAAAGTTATGTAAAATCTTTAAAATTCAAAAAAGAAAAATAAATTTATAGTTAAATTTTTATGCATAAGAAAAATGAAATACTCATAGAAATAAAATATCAATCTGATACCAATTCAATAGTCAATTACGAGGGTGGTTCAAAAAGTATTTGAATTTGAAGACAGATGGCATCATTACAGTAAACTGTTGTTACCACTGGGTCCTGCCACCTGTTAAATGGAGCTGAAACAAATTTGACATTGATGCACTAGTTTTGATTAGGTAGTCATTTGCCTCCAAATAACAATTTGATAGAAGCAGCATCGAGTTGTTGATGTCATTTTGTGCTGAGTTGTCTTCATTGGTGAGACCTAGATTTATAATTATCCACCAGAAAACAAGAAAAAATCAAAACATTGAGTTGATTCCAGTGAATCTTTTCCAAAAAAGGCGAAGATGGTCTCATCAGCCAGAAAGGTCATGATGAAGAATTTTTTAGGAGCGAAAAGTGTCACAATCACAAATACATGTAACTAGTGAAATACAGTTGTCTAGTGAGTCACGATGCTTGCTAAAAACAAACTCTTTTCGGTGCTATGAGCAAAATTTTTTGGAATTTCAAAGGGCTTATGGAACAACCCTTGTAATCTTACTTGAATATGAATAATAGTAAAGGAAAATATGTAAAACATACTGATAACATGGAGATTTCATAACTTATACTATACTAAAACTCTTTCACAAAAAAAAAATGATACCATTTTAAAAAGGATTTTCACCCTGTTCCATTTAAGGACAGCATTTTCCCAAGAACCTAATTTTTCAAAAACCCAATCTGATATATTTAATGTAGCATATGAAAGTATGAAAGAATATAGTTATTTACAAAATTGCGTACACTGAATATTTAAAATTAAACTATCATTTAGTTTCATAATGACAAAAACTAAATAAATCACAAGAGAACAATAAATCACTCATTATAATCATGATATAAATGTTTACCATCACAGACAAGAAAAAAATGAACATAATGACACAAAAAATTTTAGCTCCCCAAAAAGTTTTTTTTCAAAATGCATAAACAAAATTTCAAGTAAAGCTGCTTGATTTATAAATATTTTGAAGAAAAAAAAAAAAAAAAATCACATCTGTTTACAGAAAATGTAAAAAAACTGGACAAAAATATAGCTGGGAGATTAAGAAACCAATCTTACAACAAAGTGCATTATTAAAAATCAATACATGGCAGTATTTAATGGAATTCTATACGAATGTACGAAGTATGAATGTAGCAGCACAAATGCATCAGCAAATCTCTGTTACATATAACAGTAATATGATCTTAATATGAGTCATACCTTCGTATCCTGCAATACAATATGCAGAAGACTAGAGTGATTGTAATTATCAAGGCACCAAGAGCAACACTTCCCCACAAGGCACTTGTTACAACCCTCAGTTCCGCAACACCTGGTTCTAAAGTGGGAGCTAAAGTAGGAGGTTCCCGATCGATGAAGAAAGGAAGGAAAAAATTCCAAAAGCGGCTTTCTCGTTCCCTGTAGTCTGTAATCATTGTGCTAGTTGTGTTTGTAGCATTTAGGTTTAGATATGTATAGTTTTTTTCATTTATAGGTTTCCATAAAATATTATTGAATAGGCGATAAGGAGTTGGATTTCTGAAAATTTAAACAAAAATAAATATTTATTCATATAAAACAAAAATAATTTAAGAAAAGAAAATTTGAATTTATATAGCAATTTTTAACTAATTTCTTAGAATTTTGGAAAAATAAATTTAAATCTAAGCAAAATTAGAAAGTAAAAAAAAATCCTATTACAGAATGAATTAACAGTAAAAATTGTAACTATGTATCAAATATTGAAAAATATTTTCAGCACTTTTTACTTAATTTACACACAATAATCAATTATATGTTTATACTATACTAAAAAATCTAATTATACACAAATTATAGTTTAACTTAAACCAAATTTTTAACATAAGTCACTTAATTAAACATAAGATACATGTTAAATTACAGCAAAACATCACAATACTTCCAAAGTAAAATAAAATTGAAATAATTATGCAAAACAAAAGTTTATCTTATTTTATCACTTAGAAAAAAAAATGAGAAAAATTCATGCAGTATTGAATATATATATTGCATATTATCAATTTATTCATTTTTTACTGGCAAGTTAATAAGATTGCAAGTAAATTATTCAATTTGTACAGTTTTATACAGCAATTATTGAATTTGCATAGCTTTATATATAGAAGAGAATAACAAAGGATCTTTCACAACATGCAAAACTTTTTTCAATATAACTTTACAAAATGTAAGTTTTATTACAAGAAGTTTCCATTTATATCTTTGTAGTTCCTTTTTCACTTTGTACTTATCAAATTTTTTCAATAAATTTATTTCCTTTCAATACTAAATTTATGGACTGAGCCTATTTGACTTATTTAAAAATTTTCTGCATATAAATATAAAACTTAAATAATGTTTTTTTTAAAAACATATATAAGTTTTTATTGCTGTAATAAAATACAAATAATATTAAATCCTCTCTTTCATTCACTTCTCCATGTCACATTCTCAAATGTGGTACATCTATTTTTACAGTTATGAGGCAATTTGACTCATTAATTATTTCCCCAATAGTTGGCAGTAAATGCATAAAGAAAATGTTTATCAAAATTCTAAGAACAACTGAGCATGGAATCACAATAATCTGCAAAGGTGAATTTCATTTCATGCTTATTTAGATATTCTTTGAGAAGAACTGTTGATAAGCTAAAAAATTTTTAAGATCCTGCAAGAGATGCAAACTTTAAAGGTAGTGAAGCATCTCCCTTTAATGTCCTTTGCCAATTCCTAGATATTTGTTAATTCCAACAATTCAACTTCTAATGTATGGAAAGCAATGACAATATATTAATGTGGATGTAGTGAAATAATATGAAGTATATAATTGGAATGGTGGTGGTAGTAGTAATAATAGACAGAGATTAATGAAAGAGGAAGGGAACGTAAAAGATTATTAAGAGGAAAAATCTGCTGCCACAATATTATATTTGGAACATATGAAAGCAGTAGGATAATGGACAACAAAGAAGTAGAAATTGAAGTTTTTTAGATAAAGATATGCAAGGTTTTAGCTCTACATTCATAGTAGACTCAAAGCAGATTCTCGTAGATGGTATCTACAAGTGTTTGATAACATCCTAAGCAGCTATCACTGGCAGTGATAGCTGCTTAGGACAATATCGAACAATTCTGTATAAAAAGACTTCTCGAGTAAATAATACAAGAAAGGATTTTATTTTTCTATTGGCTGAAAAGCTAAGGGATAACTTCAGAATTAAAATCAATGACACTTTTATTTGCCAAAAATTCATAATACTGACCTATGAAAGAACTGCGAAATTCAAGCGTTAAAAATAGAAATAGATGCAAAAACCTTTGTTTTAAATGCAATAAAAAATATTTGTGAAAGATATAAAAGAAAAAAAGATTTTACATGCAAGAAATGCTTAACATGAAGTTTTAAATAATAAATCTTTCATTAAAATTTGATTGAATCAATTTTTTTTTACAAAACACTTCAATTTTGCAAGTCAACTCACTCCAATAAAAATAGGTACATAAAAACATCAATAAAATCTAGTGTCGATAATAGCAACAAAAAGCTTTTTTTAATTACTCTGCATTTTCTTTTTTCTAACCCACATGTGAAACAGTCAAAAAAAAAATTTAACAATTAATTTCTTTTAGAAAACGAAAATCCATAAAAAATACCTTAATATTTTTAAACATCAAAATGTATGATAATTTATTTGAATATTACAAACTACAAAGTTAATGCAACAATTTATATTTACCCATCTCTAGCAAAGTTGGCCCATGCTTCCATCATAAACTGGCTCATATTACGATCTTCTTCAGTCCATTTTGCCTGATGTAAATTCAGATATGATGGATATAACTTTGGATTCATAAAAGGAGCACCACTCAACAACAAATAATCAACATCTGTTGAAACTACATCTAAAAAACAGAAAGAAAAAAAAAAGTCTTAATTCATTCATGAAGATTCATTTTTCTCTTCATTTAAGTATTGAATAAATATAGAACACAGTTGTTCATTAAGCTATAGGCAATAACCTTCAATTCAAAATAATATTTTTTAGTTAAATCTTCTTGATTGAATCTTCAATACATATTTCTCAATAAATTATAGAGAAAAATCTATAGATAAATATTATTTAAGTTAGAAAAACATACTTTAATACAAACATAATCATACATCAAGAAAATACTTTCCTAATTTAATAAATATATAGCACCCTCTCCTCATTTTATTGAATTAAAAGCAAGGTAAAACCTATGTATGAATACATAATCTATACATGAATTTCACAAATCATACACACTATTATTTATAAATTAGTGGAAGTCAAAGAGATAAACAAAAAATAATATATCCTATTCTACACATTAAACATGCCTATCACATATAATTTCACATCTTAATTTCCCATATAATAAGGTGACTAATCATCTTCCTTTAGGGAGGACAATTCTCCTTTTGTAGATTATATCCTTCTTTGAAAACTGTCCTCCTTTCGATATTTTAAAACTAATCTGTTAATCAGAGATGCAACACCAAACTGTGATGTGAATATTGAACACAAAAAACTTTTAAGATATTCAAAAGTTAGATGGCACATTCTAATACATGCTATAGTATTGGAGATATGTATGTGTTTTGTACATCAACAGGCATCTATTTTCCACAAAACGATTCAAAAGATTGAAAGTGAACATATTTCAGCCACAGAAGATAGTCTTATTTTGAACAATTTTGTCTTTCAATATAAATCCCAATTTGAAGAAAAATTTATTCCTTTAATAATAAAAAGAAAATTGTCAAACTTAGAGGAATCAAATTTGAGTATAATGGAAAAGTGTATCAAAGAAGTGCAGTATTTTTACCAAACATCTTTCGAGTATGTTGAAGACTGGTCTGAAACAAATATCATGGGAAATAACAGTTTTCCATGATGTTTTTTGACTTGATCGCAAGTAAATTAGACAAATATTGAAAATTGTGTGTTTGAAGAATTTAGAAGACTGAATGTATATTTAAATTCTAATAAATTACAACAATGGGAAAATCAATATGTTGAGATTGATAAAAGATTAGTTGAAATTTTTAACCATTTAAAAAATAAACACATTCCAAAAGAAAATTTAATTATTCTTGTTGAATTTACGTTGTGCTGCCCAGTAACTAATGCAGCAGTTGAAAGAGTTTTTTCAATTGGTAATTATTTTTGGACAAATGAGAAATCAAGATTGAATGGTGATACTCTAGCAGCGGCAATTACTGTAAAATTCGATATGAAGGACATTACTTTCTCCGAAATTTCCAATATATAGTGTACTGTATTGAAGATTATTAATAAAAATGACTTGTTTTCAGGACATCATATTTATTTGCGCACATCTTTTCAAGCATAAATTCAAGACACAATTTTACACAAGCACCACTTTTTCAACGTTCGTCTTTTCCTCTTGGAACCAAACTCAATACTCAATTTCATATCCGTTGCCAATAAATTATCTAAAATCAAAACTATGATCTAGTGTTGCCAAAAAAAATATCTCAATAAAGAATATTGAAAAAGGTATTACTTTAAGCTTAAATCGTCTGCTTTTAAAAGTAGAATAGGTAAAGTCTTAAATAAAGTATCACATTAGATTAAATCGTCTGCCTTTAAAAGTCGAAAACAGATAAACCTTAAAAAAAGTATCACATTAAATTAAATCGTCTGCCTTTATAAGTTGGACAGATAATATCTTGAAAAAAGTATCACAATCGTTTGTTTTTTAAAATTAAATATGTCACAACCGTCAGAAAATGACATTTTGACAAAAAAATTTATTTCATGGAAAAATACTTGTTTAATTAAATAATTAAAGGGTATTTTTGTTTGAATTAATAAAATGTTTTAATTATTTACATCATACTTTTTTCTCAAATTTTTTCGTTCTTCTTTCATTGTAAAAAAATTGGTCACTTTACATATAATGTTATTGGGCCAACAGAACTGAAACTTGTTATTCAACTGTTGTGGATATTTTGAACACTTTTAAATTATTAAAATTAGTTCTCTATTTTATTCATAAAAAAAAGAAAAGAAATTCCTCTTTATTAACTTTTGCAATTTTCACTATATCTCCGTTAACTATTCAGAAAAAAATAAATTATAATCATTAACTTGTTTAACATGATTACTTAACTCCTGAAAAAAGGAATTTTCTCTTTAACAGATCAAAATTTTATGTATAATTTCTTATCAGGAAATAATTTTAAATTTCCTGAATTTGTAAAATTTTATTTAAAAGTTTGATTTGTGGTGTTTAAAATGGATGTTCTAATGCCAAGTGCACATTTTCGAAGCTT
>BMAW01026838.1:37586-48405 GCA_019974015.1 Nephila pilipes
TTAACCTAGTTTTCAAAGTTCTGATAAAGTTATATTATATTCAATATGAATATAAATGGCAAAAACTATGTACTACTGTTTAAAATTTAACAAATTCAAATAAAGTGTCAAACCCATAACATAACAAAAACTAAAAAAAAAATTACGGTTTTCTATTGAAAGCTTACAATATTCCATCAAAGTAGAAAGCATAAAACAAAGCCAGAAAAGCTTGTCTGCCTGTGTAAAAAAAGCCACATTATTGGAAGGGCAAGGTAACTGAAGAGCGGGATTTTTAAGGAAGTACTGTACTAGAGGATTTTTTTACTAAACATAAAGCACATTAGCAGTTGATGTGGACTCTATTATAATAATGCAACCCTCCTCTGTGTTGTGTTTTTTTTTTTTTTTTTTGGCAAAAACTGATTAAATTACAAGAAAATACTTAATGCATATATATTTTAATTGATACTGTATGCATGATTTTACCCTGTTCTGATTATGTTTGATTTATCATATGCTCAACAGCTACATAAAAATGTTAAGTGCATTGGAATCAGTAAAAAAGTCACACACATTTAATAATTGTCTACATATGGTTACAAATTTATTCCTGCTATTTGAATCATCAACTAAAAGAAATTTTAATTTGGATGAATAACATTGGATGAATAACATTTTAATTGTGTGAATGATCATTTTGGAATTACTAAATAGCTTTCTAGCTTCTGAAGTAAATAAAATACTTAATTTCTTTTAATAGAATCATCTATTGTCTTTTTCACCTAATATATATTCATAAATGTAAAATAATATTAAAAAGTAAAACTTCCAAGATTTAATTATTTTTAGATAATTTTGATATACATAAAAAACTACTTTTAAGGTTTGTATTTTCAAATAAAAGACATTACTTCAAAAAATTTAATCTATGAATTTTTAGCATAGGCTATTTTAAATATAATTTAAAAAGAAGAGATTAAAAGCAATATTATTTATTGAAAGTATGAAGATTAGTCCAAATAAATTCACAGGTGGATAATTTAAAACACATTCAAGACAGAAATAAGAATTTTATAGGAATTTTAAACAGTAATTTACACCAAAAGTTATCAATTAGTACAAAATTATAAAATAAAGATAAATACATAATACTTACAGGACTAAAAATATTTAGATACAAGCAATCTTCATCAGTAGTATTTATGCCTCTGCCTCTTCTTATGTACTTTTCATTCTGAGGACAAGATTTACTGTAACTAAATGCATCACGATTCCTAAATTCCTCTCTAACTTTAGGCGGCTGCAAAAAATTATCACCAATAAAGAAAAATTAATTCTGATAAATAAATTTGAAATAGCTTTAGTATCGCCCACCTTCCAAA
This sequence comes from Nephila pilipes, assembly GCA_019974015.1. Taxonomy (NCBI): domain Eukaryota; kingdom Metazoa; phylum Arthropoda; class Arachnida; order Araneae; family Nephilidae; genus Nephila; species Nephila pilipes. Next base: position 38,951 of record BMAW01026838.1, read on the forward strand.
TTTGACGTAATTTTTTGGCGTCAAGTATCGTGTTTTAAAAAAGGGTTATCGTCAAAATTTCTAACAAAATTCCATGTTCAAAAAATAAATATACATATTACAAATTTATACATATTTTTAACGGTACTAGAACATAAAGGAAAAAATAAAATGCCGAGTTTAAGATTCTTTCTTTTTGTGACATTTGTTTTAAAAATTATTCATACAAACTAGGAATTTTTTTTTGTGTGTGCCTGATAATATTTCAATCATTTTTATGAACTATAAAAAAAAAAAATTTAGTGAAAAAGTTTTTTCCCTTTAAGCTGAATATGGACATGATTTTTCAGATATATTTGCATTTAGGTGTTTTTTTTAAATATATATATACATACATAATGTTTTACTCATCATATAGAAAACAATTCAAAAAATATAGTGAACCTGATCTTTTAATGATAGTATTGTATATTTTCCTTGAAATAATTATAGAACTTTGTAATTTTGGAAAATTATTTTCTTTTTTTCTAATATAAAAAACTATTTCTAAAAACTTGGGTATCGCTTAGAGTGTCATCAAATGGTATGTGATATGGGTTGATACAAATTATCATTTATCGCCAAACTTGGCAGTATTTTTTGGCAAAAAATTTAGGTGGGCGATACTAAAGCTAAGTCATAAATATTAAAAAACAAATCAGATTTTTTTACACCTCTGAATATTAAATATTGAGACTTAAATTATTTAACGTATTTTGCTTGAATATTTAAAACATAAATGAAGTTGAAATTAAACCAATCGCTTTAAAAAGAATATGCTGAAATTGACAATAATTTAACATTCAACCAATTCAATTAAACCAATCGCTTTAAAAAGAATATGCTGAAATTGACAATAATTTAACATTAGAACTTTAAAATAATATACAAAAATGAGTTTTATAATGTTTCACAGGATTTTCATACCTGATTTGCATAAAGCTCGAATTATTTTTTTAATGAAACATTACATGTAACTTGAGCATTTAATACAAAACAGTTTTACATAGTTTAGTGATACCTTTAGTTGATAAGAGACGTCTTTTCTTCTAGTAGGTGGTTCAGCATATGGAATACCCAAAAACACTCTAACAGAGTTGTGTGATCTATAAGAAGTTGGTTGACCAGGTCGTTCTCTGAAAGGCACACCAGGAGAATCGCATAAGGTAATTTGTCGACCTTTATAATTGCCATACTTGGTGTTTTTAACTATCTCTCGTATTTCATAAGGTTTGATGCACCTGTCGTCATCAACAGCATGTTCAAATTCAGTATTGCTGTACACATAATCACGTCTCCCATCATAGTCCGAATAATATCTATGTTGGTTATTGAAGCGATTATCTTCAGGGTGAGGTTCAGTAACAGACACCTCGCACAATATAGCAAAAATCAATAATTTTAAAAATAATGGTACTTTCATTTCGTAGCATATTCTTAAAAATCAAAATTATTTCTGCAAATCATAGCAAAATAGAGTATAAAAGAAAATTATTAAAAACTTCCAACGACAACAATAATATTTGTTTACAAAACGCTTCATTGAACATTTACGAAACACGGCTACAGTTAACTAAATGTTTTTTTTCAACAGAGTTAGAGTTCTTGTGGGTTGTCTGGAGTTTTTCTTTCAAGATTGCAAGTTGTCATCTGATTAGTTGTTGTGAAGGTTTGTCATCAATGGATGGGCGGGTTCAGGAACAATTTTGTTGTTTTGTATGACGGAGTTTCTTGAAGATGTTTTAGGGAAATGATTTAATAATTAATCTATTGAACTTCTTTGGGTCTATGTAGTAATCGATTATTTCGTATTGGGATGTATTTTTCTATTGCTAGGATGGTTCTATTTGTGGAGGTATCAATTTTATGGAAGAAATTTTTGGATAACTTTTTGATGTAGGTTTTGAAGGAAGGGTATTTGATGGATTTTCTAATATCGTTATTACGCATATACCAATGGGCTTTTACAATAATTCTGATGGCTATATTTTGAGAATTTTCGAGTATATCAAGAGTTGGCTTAGCATAGTAGAACCACACTGGACATGCATAGGTCAGGATTGGTCTTATTATCAGAGTGTAGATAAGCAGTTTATTACGTCTACTTAATGTAAATTTGTGCGAGATAAGGGGATAAGTTAGTGGATAATGCTGATGTATTGATTGATTTTCTGCCTACCTATTTTTGCCGACAAAAGGTCCACAAAACATAGCCAGCTAAAATAATAATAATCATTACTCAATTAATCAAACGTAGCCAAATATCTACGTAATTTTGAACTATGGTAAATGAATATATATATATATATGCAAAGTTTTGCAAAGAACAGATTTAGCCACCCAAGGGTGCTTTTTTTTAATTATTATTAACTTAGTCAATTAAATATAAGAATTAAAGTAAACAATGAAATATCGAGAAATGGATAATAGTCAACTTTTCCAATATTAAAATTAAAGGAAACGATAAATTATTAATTTGTATACATTTAAGCTAAATGTAATTAAAATTAAAGCAAATGATGAATTATTAAATTGAATTTTAGGTCACCTACATGTAATTAAAATTAAAGCAATAGTAATTTATTAAACTGAATATATTTAAGCTAAATGTAATTAAAATTGAAGTAAATGATAAAAAAAATGAAAAGCGATCTGGTATGCCAAAACGTCCTGCTTAAGACAATAGCTCCTTAGATGGCTAATAGAAAACATGCACACACTCATACAAATATACTTACAATCTTAATAATTTAGACTAAAAATCCTACCAAACAATAAATATGCAATATAGAATTAATTCATTATTTTGAAATAAAATTATATATATATAAGCACTTAAAAACTAGCACATCACCACTATATTACAGATTCGAAGAGTTCTATTACCATTTAAGAGAGAGAGAGGTTTTGTTATGGAATACAAAATATCTCACATGGAGTAAAAAAGCAATTACTCGATGAAAAGCAACTATTAGATAAGGAAACCAACCACACTTGTTATTTTCAGGATCCCCAAGCTTAATGTCGGTCAAACCGATAAGAATGTTCGTATTTCAAACAGTCATCCCCGCAAGCACATTAGACACTCGAGCGATCGGAAATCATAAGTCTGAAATGCTGAAGTAACTGAGTTTATATTCTCCTTGGTTCAGAATCAATTAACTAATAATCCTGAATGTCTGTGGGGCAAAATTTTCGTACTTTTTTTTTCTCTCTTCTAAATGTTATAAACATTAAAAAAATCCCCTTTGTCCTTCGGACACAATTAAAATCCTAATTGTTCTTATCACAAAAGTGATAGCATAAGTCAACGTGGAGGAAATATAGTTACCTTCCTTAAAATTTTAAATAATCCAAACTCCATAACTCATGTTAACAAGACCTTTGAAATTATTGTAATTTATATCTGTCTCAGAAGCATCATCTTGATATATGTATTGAGCTTCGGTCAAATGACAAGGACACCTTACCTGGCATATCACTCTCCAAGCTTCCGCAAACATGTTGTTTGGTTTGGTATTATTAGCGTCGTACTAGAAGCAACACGAAGACCATTGGCTACGGACCCCGTAATTTTAAACATCGGTCAAGTGACGAAGACGAAACTTGGGCTGGAACTTCCTCTCCTTACTTCAACATCACGCCAAGGGAGGTTTGGTTTGGTTTTATCAACGTCGCACAGAAGCAACACGAATGCCAACGAGAGAACTTCGGTCCAAGATTGATTTAACGTGCATCAGCTCCAGCTGCACGGCGGGTCTTAGTGGCATCAAGGCTCGAAACCATGACTCAATGAAAACCGCCCAGCACGAGTCCGACACCATGACCACTAGGCTACCGCACTCACTCTACAATCATGCCGGCAAGTGGACTTGGGAACTTGACCAGATCTGATGTGCTTCAACCCCGCTACACAACAAGTCTTCAGTGGCTTCAAGACTCGACGAGAAGTACTCAGGTCGTGATTTCGTGACCATGTCCATTCGACTACCGCTGCCATAATTCAAAAGGTGAATTTCTCATATGTTTTTCAGTAGATGACCTAACTCAGGAGTTGTTAAACTTTTTCATCCCATACACACTTTCAGCTCAATTATTAGTTAACTTTAAGTTAACGTCGCTTTCAAACAACATGAGAGTTATTAAAGATGATAATTTTGAGCCACGATTAAGTTTGAGTTTTGGTTTGATTGAATACGACAGAGGTCTTCAACTCGTCAAATTTAGGGCTTCCTGGAGTTTCGACAGGAGTTCCGCAAGAGATCACTATGTGCTTAATTATTCCAGACGTAAAAATGCTTTGCAAAAAAAAAAAAACTATCACAGCCATATCATTAAAATTGTTTTTCTTTTTGTTAATTTGTTATGATTTAAAATATTGTTGCTTTTGCATATTATTCGTAAAATATATTTTAGAAAACCACAAAAAAAAAACAATACTAATTATCTACCTTACTATTTATTATCTTATTAAGACACTTCTAATGTGATGAAATAGCGATGCAAAAATAATTTTGTAAATTTGAGTAAGAGAGGGCTTTTTGATGTCCTATTTTTTTTTCTCTCTTTGATCAACAGGTTCCTTCAAATAAAGGGTAAGCTTAAAGGCTTCTCCAAGGTTTAAATACCTCTGATTTAAGACAAAGGTGTGCATCTTATGGAGTTCCTCTCGTGTCTTGTAATGAATGGAAGGGCTTATAAGTAAGACGTACAAGTGGAATCCTTTGTATATCTATATTTAAGTGCTTTACGTTATTAACAGAACAACACAACGTAACAATTGATTTGGAAATATCTTACATATTTTCAAATTAAATATTTACAAAGCTATCATAGAGCCGTTTCCTTCGGCATGTCGGTTCGTTTTAGTCTTTTACACCTAGTCATGCAATATCACTTGCAGTAAGATATTCCATTGGATGACCCCGACAGCAGTTCTTGATAACTCCTTTCCTACAGATAGAAAGTACCTGCTCATTATTACTTATTCAGAACAATTGAATTAATTTAAACATAAGAGAGCATTACATAAATAATGAGAGGAAAAATTATTTTTAAGGTTAAAGTTAATGGTAGGGTAATAGCTTTGCAATGAGAACCAGATGGCGGGAGCCCACCGGATGATCTACGGAAAGAAATTAAGAAACTGCTTCCATCCCTGTTTAATATGAACAAAAGTCACCTTTCTATCCGATTCAAATTTAATTGAGCTTTCCAAGGATAGGTGGGAAAGAGATTGTGTTTAGAAAATCGCTCTGAATTCTCGCCGTTCCTACATTAGTTAAAAGTTACATTAGTTTAATTATGGAAGATCAATAGAATGTTAATAATCAAAATGAAACCTTCAATTCATCTCGACCATAAAAACATAAATTGTTTTATTTTAAGAAATTTAGAAACATTGCAGGTTCCTTTAATAAGGACACGAGCAAATTATTACTATACAGTTGGAACGATCCTCGAAAATAAGGTCGAAAAATTAAATTTTTGCAAGAAAGAAGAAAAAGGTCTTTGTAGCTTTCGTCAAATGGATTGTTATTATGGAATTGATTTTAGAAAAAGTTAGAAATAATTAAAAAAATTAAACAAAAATTTAGAAAACTCGCAAGCAATAACTAGGATACCCTTCACCTTTTTACAACCAGAAAATTTTCGGAATTATGATCGAGTAGACAACATAGTTGTAGACGATCGTGTCCGATAGTACATGCCTCTCTTGAGTAAAATGTTGCGCATTTGGGAAATTTTACGGAAAAATTTAACAGATTGCATTTTGATGTAGAGCAGAGTAGGTTCAACTTAAAGATAGCGATAAAAAACTTTACCTCGTACAAACCAGGGAGCGTTTACTGTTTGTCTTAAGAAAGTGTTATTGGCAACGAGCAGTTACCTTGAGTGAGACATGTTAGAAAACTCCAGATTAGAGAAGAGTATAGCATGATAGATCTAATGTTAGATTGAAAGTGCAAGATTTTGGGCCTAATCGTAAGCTTACTTATTCGAGAAATAAGCTTATAAAGTTGAATATGAGTCCATTTTTAAGCATCTACTCTATAACTATGTGGGGCAAAGGTTAATTTTGCGTCCAAAATTAAGACAAAGTTCGTGTACTGAAGTATCTTAGGGACGAGCTGACTGAAAAATGGGACGATATCTAAATTTTCCAGTTATCTAGGCTTCCTGGTAAACATGAAGTAAGCACTTTTGGATGCGTTGACTAATTTTCCAGTCAAAGAGTCGGAGTTCAAGCTGAGAGATGTAAGTAAAGGTTCACAACGGAAAATATCTTATCTTGAGCAAGTACAGCAGTATAGTCTGCGTATTGATTTAGGGATGTAGGGTACTGTCCCTTTTTAATTAGTAATTTCCTTCAGATCAATAAATGTCATATTTCATCCGCTGCAAGAAAGATCTAAAGCTATTTTTTTCTACACAGTTTTCTCCAAAAGTTCTCTGAAGGCAAAAGCGCAACTAAAATCTAATTGAAGTAAAAGTATCAGAGTTCATTTCTATGGAACGTATAATTTACGCAAGTTAACAGAATGTGTTCCAGATCATTAACTCTATTCTAAGTTGTGAACAAACTGCGTTATCCAGCAAATTGAGTTTGCTTAAAAGACCAGGAGTTATTACAATTTGCTGAAACACCGGATTTCCAGAATCTCTTCCCTTCTTTTTACTATCCAATCAGAAATTATATAAATGGTCTGTATACTCCCAGAAATTTCAAAGTATTTTCTGCAGTAAGAGCTTTCATTAGTTTTTTTCTAATCTGTTTTGATAATTGCATGCAGGGATGTCTTCCGAGGCAACCCAGTCGATATTTACATCAAAGACCAATGCCGTTCTTGCGATTTTATCAACTTGCGCATTCCAAAATATTTTTAGTGACCCGAAATTCAATGTAACGCCAACTGCATATTATAGTGTGAATGTGTGAAAATCTTAGTGGCCAGTCTGAATAAATTTAGAGGACTTAATTGAGAAGTATTGTAAAGTAAATGAAATTGAATAACTATCGGATTAAATATGCTAGATTATTATAAGATTCTGTTAGTTTATCCAAAGTTTGGCAAATAGCCAGTATTTCGGTTGAGAAGAAGGAGTTGATCGAATTTAATTTACAAGCGAAAGAAGCAATTTGCATTAAAGTAATGTGTAGAGTTTTAGTTGGATCTGTATCTGTGTTATTAAAAGTTTCAGGAATCTGTGTTCTACCAATTCATTAAATGAGCTATTTATTCTAGGGATTGGTAGATTTTTGTCTTGAAGCTGAATTCATTGTATAAATTATGCTGGGAATTTTTTCAAATTCTATCACTCTTGGGATACCTACAATGTTCTCCATTTATAATCAAACTTTAAAAAATACTTTTAACAGGTTTCTTTTACTATCTTCTAGCAATTCTATATTGTCCCTGAGCTATTTAGATACAATGGAGAAAATTTTCCGTTCGAGATTTGAATAAAGAAAAAGTTTTGTGCCAAATTTCTAATTTTTTCGGAAAGTATTTCTTGTCCAGCTTATATTAAAAGAGCAATGTTAGAGGTCCATTGAGGAAGACCCAATGCGATTCTGAGAGCTTTAGTTTGAATGATATTGAAATGTTTCAGTTGATGATCTGACTATATAAAATTATAATGCGATAGATGTAAAAAAGGAACTGCAAATGTAATTGTTGGTTAAGTGAATAAGTTTTCCAGATTTCGGACCATAATTCTTGTTGTTAAACTTTTAATTAGCGTGGTGTGGAAGTTAGGAGAAGGGGTGCAAGCTCAGGTATCGCCCTCGTCACTTGACTAGGTTCTAAATTAAGATGTCTGTCGTCAATAGCACTCGCGTTGCTTCTAGTGCGACATTAATAAAACCAAAAAAAAAAAAAAATACTTTTAAGGGCATGAATCTTTTTCATTTAATTTAGGATTGCGGCATTTTGATTGCGTTTGGTGAAACACACTCCTAAATATTTGATGGAAGATTACGATGGGAGAGGGTACTTGGCCTATATTTAAATAAGACAAATTTGAATTGTTTTGTAGGGTTTCGCTTTCCAGTACTTGCGCCACTGATCAACAATTTTAAAGGTATTTTGTAATTTACTACAAATGATGTGAAATGATTGAAAGGAACAATAAATAAAAGTATTATCATTCCATTCAAGATTCGAATGTTTCAAAAAAAATTACATATAGATAGTATATAAAATTGGAGATAAAACACTGCTTAGAGGGAGTTCCTTAAATAGAATTTTTTTTAAATTAAAGAACGTCCCTCCAACACATTTGAAAATATGTATGAAAGAAATTCGTAAATCCAAATTGCTATTTTTCCTATAATACCAATTTGTAGACATTTGTAAAGGAGATCGTCTATATAAACAGAATTACAAGCCCTCTTAACATGTAAGTTGATCTCTCGAAGAATTTCTTTCCCAATTTTGCCTCCACTATTGCTTTATGAATAAGGTAATTTCCTGTTCTGCTATCGTAACAAAATCTATAATGCTGAGAATAAAGTTTTTATTCTATTATCATAAAGTGAGTTCTGCTACCACCTACAAGTCTTTCGAACACGTTTTAGAGAAAACCGAAGTCAATGCTATGGGTTTATGAGATTTTAATCTCGTCTGTCCTTGTTTTTAGAATTGAAAGAATAATGGCATGTTTCTATGACCGTGGAACTGTTGCATTATGAAATAATGGTTGAAAAAATTCAGCTGTGATTTAATCATTTTAAGAAATTAGCGGGGATCTGGTCTGTACCTGGAGTTGTATTTCTGAAAGTTTTTATAGCCCTATTTAATTCAGAGATATGGAACACTTTATTAAGTTATCATTGGTGGGAAAGTTCAAAGAAACTGGCTCCTTGGAAATATTATTGGATGTAAAAAAATGTGCAAAGATGTTGGCCTAGATTTGGGGATGGATAATAAATCCATCATGAACTTGAAGTATATTCATTATTGATTTGGGATTTATCTTATTCGAAATTTTTTTTAGTACATTAAAAAAAAAGGCTCTCGTATTAGAAACATATTTACAAATTTTATCCCGATACACTTTCCTGGCTTTTTTGCATGAAAGCTGAGTGCTGGAATATTTTTTGTATTGTATCCATTGTGTTGAGGAGCTATATCATGAACAGCCTTTCTTCTAAGAAACTTCTTAAGTTCGTAGAAATTATAATTATTGCATGCACTGTTCCACCAAACAGAGAGTGAAATATTTATTAGAAATTCTAAAATTTCTCGAGTCTTACTTAAAATTATAACAGCATCAGAGAGAGAGAGAAAGAGAGAGAGAGATCGTTTTCCTCTATTTTGCATAATGTAAATTCTACTTGCTTCATTACTGTTAGTCAATCTCTCTCTCTCTCTCTCTCTCTCTCTCTATATATATATATATATATATATATATATATATATATATATATATAT
>BMAW01026838.1:48415-121284 GCA_019974015.1 Nephila pilipes
TATATATATATATATATATATATATATATATATATATATATATATATTCACTCTTTATATTTCGCTGATGAGGGCTGTGAAGATAGGTCAGTGATCACTATTGAAGGAGCTGTTTAAGACGTAAGAACTTGTATATCAAAAAGGTTGGCTTTGCAAAGGGTAAGATCACCGAGTGCAGCACCAATAATACTTCTGTGTGTTGAAGCAGTAGTGTTAAGGAGTTTAAAGTCGGAGTGAGTTGGCTACTTCACAAAGTTATTACTGTATGGTGAAATGTGATTGGAATCAAAATTTGATAATGGAGGTTAAAATTACGGAAGAGGGAGACTGAGTCGGTCATATATTGTAAATAGGATTTTATTAATATATTAAGTCTCCAAGAATCAATTTAATTTATGATATGAAAGTATATATTATCTATTGTAAAATGGTCCTCTAAAATTTCGAAGTAAGGCGATTGTGCTAATGGTTTAGATATGTCGAGCAGTACTTTTCCTGGTTTGTTAAGTTTATCTCTTGTATGAAAATAATCTTTTCTTGAAAATACAGTTACCGTCTGGCTTTTAAAAAAAATTTCTAAAATATTTGTTTACGTAAAGGGAGGGATGTAGAAATAAATGGATTTGATTTTTGTGCTTTTACAATTCTATGGCAAAAAAAAAAAAAAAAAAAAAAAAAAAGATCAAGTTGTAAAAATATATAAGACGTAATCGTACGTAGTGATAAGATTAATCACTTGAGGATCGTGATTGATTGAAAGATCTTTTATGACAATTTTAAGAATTCGCCCTTCTGGTAATTTAAAGGTGGAAGATCCAATTTTTTTTCTTCCAAAGTTGTGTTTTTGAATGGTTTGAAAAGCATAAATTGAGACGAGAAAAACTTTTCAATTTTTATTATTGTATTTGTGCTTTTAACTTCAGTATTTATGAGTCCCATTAATTGTTTAAGTGTTTCAGTAGAATTTTCAACGTTAGAAATGACTATGGAAGATGGAGGGCGAGTTTCTTTTATTGCAGAGATGTGTGGATAATTTTTATCGTATTCAGAGTTCTTATATATTTCTTCAACATCTATTAAAGTTTCATTATTGCCTTTAGTATCTGCGAGTTCATCATCTTCTAAAAGATCGGAATACCTGTTTGATGTTTTAAGAATGAATTCTTGCTTGTTAATTGTTTAGTTCGGCTATTCTTTTAGGGGAGATTAATTTTTGTTTATTTTTAACTTTAATAAATCATTGTTTTTGTTTGTACAGGGAATTAAAATACTAGTCGTTGGCAGGGATATCTCCAAAGATAATTGGTAATCATTATTTTTATTTTGGTGACCAGATTTTATTTTTGATTGGCATTATTTTTATCAACTCCATAAATTTGAGATCAAACTTTTAGTGAAGTTTTAAACTAAGATTATAGAAATAACATAGGATGAAAGCTTCATTGATGACTCATGTACGTTTTTTTGAAATTATCGATTTAATTAATTGCAATTTCACATTTTTCTATATTAACAAAATTAATTAATGTTTTAATTTCATTGTCCTCAAATAAAGTTTCACTAAGGATGGCATTTACCTGTTGTTCCGGGAAGATGACTTGTCGTGAAGAATGGAGAAGATTTAAAGTTGCATAATCCATCGCAATTGTAATCCAAAAGGTATAGAAGAGTATTAAAGGTTCATTCACAGTCCATTGACGCTAAGCGACATGAAGCAGATAGTCCACCGTCGGTGGACAATTCGTAAGCCACAATAAATATGCGGAAGCGTTCAATTTGATGCAAAAATAAAGCTGAAATCAAAAGTCCGGTCAGGTGATTTACATTGTGTTTGATAATGGCAATTCGATGTTCAAAAAGGACATTTATAGTAGATAAACTGGGTTTAGTTTTTATTAACGTAACACTAGAAGCAAAACGAGGGCTATTGGTGACGGATCTCGTAATTTTGAACATCAGTCAAGTGACGAAGATGACACCTGAGCTGACACCCCTCTCCTAACTTCCATACCAAGCCGACTGGAGGACTTTGGGTCCCGACAGATTTAACATGCATCAGCCGCGGCTACACAGCGGGTCTTTAGCGGCCAAGGCTCGAACCCGCGACTGAACGAAAACCGCCGGCCACGAATCTGAAACCATGACAACTAGGTTACCACTGCCACGTAGATAAACTGGGAAATGAATAAGATTTTGAATAAGAGAAGTAGTAGCAATTTGGGGGAGGTTAAATTTTTTTTAAAGAAAAATATTTCTAGGTCTGTCAATGCAGTTATCAATAGTATATTCTTCAATTCTTTGGAGGGTCCAGTTGTCTATGGTTTCAAGAGTTGCGAACAGTTTTCTTGAGATATTTACAATAAAGTCTTTAAGGGTGGAGATATTTTAATGAAATTTCGAATGTCTTCATTTCGCATAAGTTTAGTTTAGATTTTATTAACGTCGCACTGGAAGCAACACGAGGGCTATTGGCGACGGACCTCGTAATTTTGAACCCGGTCAAGTGACGAGGACGACACCTGAGCTGGCACCCCCCTTTCTCTCCTAACATCCACACCACGCCAACGGGAGGACTTTAGACTGTTAGATTAGATCGATGCACGTTAAATTTAACGTGCATCAGCCCCGGCTACACGGTGGGTCTTTAGCGGCCAAAGATCGAACCCGCGACTGAACGAAAACCGTCGGCCACGAATCCGAAGCCATGAACACTAGGCTACCGCGACCCACACCTGAACTGGCACCCCCTCTCCTAACATCATTTCGCATAAACCAACAAACATTTAAAATCTGACGGAGCATCACATTTTGTGCTCTTTCCGAATAATTGATATGCTTTTTTTTTTTTTTTTGCATGCTCCCAAACAGGACAAATATAAGTGATGACTGATTTGTGAATCAGAGTGTAGATAAGCATTCTATTCTTAGTGCTCATTTTTGAGTACTGAGAGATTAGGAAGAAAACTTTATGCGTATTTTTTTGGAATTTTTTGTTGATAAGTGTGATATGTTGTTTGAAAGTGGGAGCTTTATCCAACTTCACAGCCAAGTATTTGGTGTGCTGAGATTAGGGGATTTTTATGTTTTGGATGAAAATTTGTGTTATTTTTACGAGAAAAGCAGAAGGTTTTGGTTTTATTTGCATTTAGTTTTTCAAAGAGAAAACTATTCTTCCAGTCTCGTAAGATACCTGTTGAGGGAATGTGCAATGATTTTGGGATTTTCATTTTGAATCAATATCGTTGTATCATTGGCGTTATATAGGTCAGTGATATTTCTCTTCCTAGGGATGTTATTGACAAAAATATTAAATAAAATTGGTCTGATTTGACAGACTTAAGGTACGCTGGCTGGAATATTTTTTTTCTGGTAGTAAGTATTATGAATTCTGATAGAAAAGATCTATTTTGAAGATAAAGGTGATAAGTTCAATAATAATAGCGGTAATAATGAAAATAATTTTGCCTGGAAATTTTTTAACCATTTTATTAGTAATGTCAGGTGCTTTTTCAATTTTGATTTTTTGGATATATTTCCTAATTTCTGAAGGTTGGGGGAAGTCGATGAAGTAGTTTTCATTTGTTAAGAAATTTTGAACAAAGTGATTAATTTCGGTGTCTAAATTCTGGGTGGAAATATGTGAACATTTCCACCGCAAGGCTTTGTCCATCCCAGAGGGAGCTGTCCTCGCCTGAAGCGAGAGAAGAGTGTTTTCCCAACTTTTTTGAGTAAATTCAACAACTTTATGTTTAATTTTACTTTGAGGATTATTTTATCTGGTGGATTTCGAGAATACTGCCAAAATTTTCTAGCTTTATTTCTTTCTCTGAATAGATTACTGGTTTCAGGGCTTAGATAATTTATCTTTCACACGTTTTGAAGCTATTGAATGTATTGCAGGAATTTTGTCTCAAGTTCGGAGACATGCTTATCAATATCTTCTCCACTATCAATTAGTGGTGGTGTAAAATGTATGTTTTTTTAAATGTGTTCTCGGAAGAGTTTTTAGTTAGTGATAATTTTACGATTGGGAATAGCAATTCTGATAGAATTTTTAAAATTTAATATTACTGGATTATGATCAGAATTGATTTTCGAGATAGAAGTGATTTCATTCGGCCAATGAATACAATGAAGTCAACAGTGGAAGTGACTAAGCATTTCCAGGTCTTAAATAGCAGAATTAACATTAGTTGAAGGTAGGATAATATTGGAAGCAATTAAAATTGGGTCATCGTTAAGCGGAGTTGAAGCGACAATAATGGCTTCAGTTTAGTTTAGTTTTTATTAACGTCGCAATAGAAGCAATACGAGAGCTATTGGCGACAGACCTCGTAATTTTGAATCACGGTCAAGTGACGAATAATGGCTTCAATAACCCCTAAACTAGGTGTGGGGACGTGGTAATGAAGTAGAGAATTTTTAATTAACGCAGCAGTCCCTCCAGACAGGATGGTCTCTATTGTTTCTGCATTACCCGGGTAATTCAGAAAGCTATGAATTTTAAAATTGAGGGCAGGTCACAGATGTATCTCCTGTAAAGGTAAAATATCAGGCGTATGCTTATTTACAAAGTCTCATATCTCGACTGTACGAGAGCTTACTCCAATCCCATTTCAGGAAGCAAGTTTGAGCTCGAAGCAGTTACACGACATTATAGTAAAACCCTGCGTAAAAGATGTCAGTTTCTTAAATCTATCTTGGGTTTGTGACATTTTATAAGTTGTTTCGATCAGATTTGGAAACAGGTTGGAGAAATTTCTCAACTCCTTGATAGCTGCAAATACGAAGTGGATCTTTGGTGTATTATCTTGTAGATCTTGGCTGCGAATTTCTGTGTTTGTATGTTTGTCCGAGCGCCGATTTTTGATTTGGCTCGGTCTCGGCGGATCTCCCGTCGAGTGGCTCTACCTGTTTTTTTTTTTTTTTTTTGGTAGAGTGAGTGTGTGTGAATATAAAGGTTATTGGCGCAAGAGCCAGATGTGGCTATGCTGCGCCAAACAAGATTTAACTGTGTTCTAGACGTGTAGAAACTGGAAAAAAAAAAAAAAAAACAGCATTAGTTGACAAGGAAGAGGGTCGAAAATAGAGAAGGTTCACTAGGGTATCCCGGGAGTGCGTTACCCGTGTTTACCAAAGACAGTAAACCCCATAGGATAGAGAAGGTCATTCAGGTGCCTCGAGGTCCTGATGCCCATACTTACCAAAAGAAAGCAAATCCCTGAGGTCTTTGTCTTAGGTTTTGAATACTGAGAGTAGCCGGCCTAGAAAGCTACATACTCGCCTTTGAAGTTGATACAGACTAGTTTTTCCAACTTGTTCTTGATCTGACAATCACCAGTCTTATGATTGTGTCAGAATTTCAGGTATCTTGTCCTTATAGAGTAGTTTTGGCTGGAGTGATGGAAATAGTTACAGTTGTAACATTGAACAGCTGCCTGGTAGCGTTTGAATGTGTCAAAAATTACTGATATCTATAAGCATGTTTTGACGCTGAAGATGTTGGGGGTCTTCTTCATTTCTTACTTCAAACAGGAACATGGGAAGTGGTAATTTTATTTTTCTCTGGGGTAGCTACGCAATTCTTCTACTTTTATGCCCTTCTCTCCTAGATCTTGCTAGATACCGTCAATGTCGGTGTTTGCACGGAGTCTTTTCAAAACGGATTTGATTGAGCGGGAGTCAGCTGAATTACATAGAATTTCAGTTTCTCTGATTTTGAGGTAGGCAGTTATCTGTAGGTGCTCATCTTCTGAATTTTGATGTAATCATCAGTCAATTCACTAGTGACTTTCGGATGGCTTCTGAGTAGGTGTTGAAATATGAGGATATGTAATTCCCATTATAACTGACTGGATTTTAGGAGGAGTCGGGAGATCCGCGTCATTTTCACCTGGATTTTGTGTAGAAAGCTTGTCGAAAGGATTAATAATTTGAATTTGATCATTAGTGAGTGAGTGACTGTGAGGTTTTATGGCGCAAGAGCCAAGGTAGGCTATGCTGCTTGATCATTAGTGGATTTTTTTTACCTTTTTAAAGGTTTTAGTGAGAAATAAAACCATCTCTGAACATTTTTAGCTTCCTATTTGTTTTCGTTGATATTTAAAGTAGCAGGTCGGATTACCGACGCAGAAAATTTTCTCCCAATACTTTTTGTTTTGCTTTAAATTATGGAGGTAAGATTTAATTGGGTAAAGTTACAAGGAAGTCAAATCCCCTTTAAGATTCATCTTCTTGTCCCAAATTTTGAACTTCGGTTGTAATTTCCACAATTGCAGCACTGCTGGGATCAGCTTCTTCAATAACAATTAGGGATCTTAGGTATAATATCCTCTACTCATTACATTTAATTTGTTTTTCCACTTAAGCGATGGTTCGGCAAAATTCGTTTGGTTAAGTAGTGTCTGCGGCTACTTCATCTTTGGCATTTGACGGGATATTCAAATCGATATTCATGTTCTCTCAAGAAACGTTCGCCAGTGACGGTTGCTCAAGAGAGTTGTTATCTTTGTGACCACATATGTTGACGGCAAAGTAGCGAATGTGAGCATGTCTAGAAATTTTGCTGTGTATAAGTCGTAGATTCGATTTCTAAATATGAAACTATATTTATTCTCTACTAATTCGGTGGTATCCGGAAATGTTTCTATACACAACTCTCATTATTATTTCCTTGTTATCTCTTTCGTATTTTAAAAATAATTGATATATCCGGCATCATTTATGTTTGTTTTCATTCACTGTTGGTTCGGGATTGATATTTTTTATCCTGAACGTGGAGTGCGACTCAGCTTGAGTCTCAAATAAAGTGAAGAGAAAAAAATTGCTGAATTTTGCTATGGATTTGGGACCTCGAGAGATTTAATGTATTTCAGCCAAGCAACATGGCAGGTATTCAGTGGAACGTGAGCTTGAATCCCCGCGACATGACGAAAATAACGCCGGTTGCAAGTTCACGATCCTAACCACTAGACTACCGCAGCCAGGTGACTGAGGCGAGTGATGTTCGTATTTACCTGAAGAAGGTATGCCCTTGAAGGGCTGGCTGACACTGCAATCAATTCTTTAGAACTAAGATCTTTTCAACTGGAACATCACAAGTTATTCCTATTTTTTTATATCATATATATCAACGAACAGAAGTTAGTTTTTCTGTCTGAAGCTTTGTGATGAAATCTCATGGGTGCGTTATATGTTGGAATAAGATTTATCACCTTTAGAAGTTTTGAAATTGATAACAAATATGAAATTTGCTTCAGACTTGAGCATTGTTCTAAGAATCTTACTAACTCGCACTAAATTCTAGGTCTAGTCGTATGTAGTTTACTAAAAATATCGTATTAGACAGAATATAACATACTTTTTGACCAATCAAATCCCGTTAAATTATTGACTCGCAATAAATTCTAGGTATAGTAAAATATCGTTTCCTTTCAGTATTTAATTCTTGTTATTTTCCTAAAATAAACTAGTTTATTTTACGTTACTTAATTTTATTACCATGAATGTAACCTGTGTTATTTTAAATAAAAGCTTATCTGACTAAATTGTATTTTCTATGAATTCTTTTAGGTAAAATAAATGAATCGCATTGAATTCATCATTTCCCATCTTCATAAAAAATTTTGGTGTCGCGTTACATTTGTCAGATCTTGTCACAATAGGAATTGAGTACGATTTCAGTAATAATTTAGATACTTCTGAATTCATTAAGAGTATTTTCTGACTTAAAAATTCTTCTGAATTCCACTCTTGTTAACTGTTTTTTTTTTTTTTTTTAAATTAATTTTTTGTGTCACCTATTTTTATTTTTTTGGTTTTTTAAAATTCAATAAATGCAAAAAAAAAAAAAAAAACTTTTTTTTTTAGAATGCTGACATTGTAGTTCCAAATGGATGAATTTTTACTTCGGCCGTTCAAAGGCTAAACTCGACCATGATGAATACTACATCCGAATTGGCATTTGTCCCATTCAATTTCCACACTACATACGATAGAACTTTAAATGGCCCAATTCCATACAAGTTAATTCCAGTTTCATCCACAGTATAGTAGTTCCTATTATTTTTCATGACTTATTAATATACTCGCATGTAATATACACAAACGGGTGATTGGGAGAGGAAGTAGATTTTAAAAAATAGAATCCATTAAAATAAGATAGTCATTTGACCAATATTTAATCAATCTATGCATAGAGCCCATACTCAAATAATAATAAAAAAAACAACTTTATGTAATAATCCAGTAGTCTTCCTGTTGCTGAATGGAAAAAGAATAATATTCAAGGAATATTTTTATTCCAGTCATCACTTACAAATCATATTTTTTTGACATCTTAACTTTTTTCCCGTCACCTACTCATATTTGTGCAAAATAAAATCAATGATATACAAAAAAAAAAAAATGTATACTACTATAGTACTATAATTAAAATGTAATTAACACATAAATAATTAATAATACATAGTATATATTATAATATATAAGCACACACATTTAATATACAGGAAAATTAAAGTAAAACTGTGTTGCTTAAAGACACATTTGAGTGAAGATTGTTCAGTTGTTTTTGAAAAAGAACATTAAATTGTAACATTCTCTGTGACAAATAAAACTTATGCCTACTGCAGTTTATTTTATGTATCTATAAGAAAAAGAAAAGCAAGACCTATAGTTAATTGTCATTTGAAAATAAAGAAAACTATATTTTTATTTCATACAAGTTCATATGGAATCTCTGAAATCCCTATGTTAGATCTTACAAAATAGTTAATGAAATACTAGAGAAGAATATTTGCTCTATTAAATTGCTGCATAAATATAAACTCAAACCAATTATAGATACTGATAAGCAACAAGTTCAATTTAATACAGCTACTGGTGGTTAAATGTGAGAATCTTAAGTTTGAAATAAAATCTGTTTATGAATGTGACATCTAAGCCATCAATTCAATTTCCTCATACCATTACTTTAAACACTCAGAGAACCAGTTACATTTTTAATACATGCTGTAGTCATCATTACTCCAAACAAAGATTTTTTATCAAATAGATTTTTCAACCATCCAATATCTAAGCGATGCCCCTGCTACTTGGTATGTACAAACAAACTAAACAGAAAATATCATTAGTATGCTAAGATATATAATCTAATAACACTGGGCAAAAAATTAAAAAGAACCAAGTTCTTATTTTATGGTCATAAGCAAAAGACACAATTCATTAAAAAAGCAATAAGTATTATGAAATTTTACATGCAAGGTGACATTTTAAAAATTTAGATTTTCAAGATGCTGAACACTTCAAACAACTACATATTACATATTTCACTGTCTAAAAACAATGAAATTTTGAAGAGTTATAGAGACTTTTAAAAACAAATTTATTACAATTTTCACAGGTAAGTGAAACAGGAATTTTTTTACTAGATAATTACTATTAAAAATCTATTGAATTTTCAAAACAGAAAAAAGCCATTTGAATGAAAATTGAAATTAAGGATTCATTTGAAAGGGAGAAGTTATAAAATGAACATTTTTCATGTTTTGCTTATTTTTCAATCTGTTTACTGATCTTCATTACTCTGTGAAAGTTTATTCTAGAATACATTCAGCAACGAGCAAGCACAAAAATTATTTACAGTTTTAACAGCTGTATAAAGGAACTAATTCTCAAATCTACAGCAATGAAACATTTGTATTATTTTTTTTAAATAAAAAAAATATGTTGGCTGTTCATAACACAGAAACAAAGAGATGAGAATTCAACACAAACAAGAACATAAATTTATTACAATTCTAAGCATTTTTTCAATAGAAAATTGATATGTACATGAAAGACTAAAATGTGCATGAATGTATATATTAATGAAACTTAATTATAATATACAGGAATATATTTTCATGCTACTATAATTTATTGATACAGTTGGTTTTTAAAAGAACTGAATTCATATATATTGAAATCAAATGGTACAACATACTATTGGGTATTGTTTAACAAGCCTATTTCGTCGAAATAATAATAAAAAAAAAATAGCAAGAAAAATAATTTGTTACATAGAAGTTAGCATTTGGAAAATAATTTTTTGCTAAAATTTTCATCATGAATTATTTTAAAAAAATAGCTAAATACTATTTTACAAATAAGAGAAAACTTCTAACATAAAAATGCCAATGTAGTAACTCCTAATTTTTTTTAGGTACATTTAAGCATCTTTTAGGATTCAAATATATTATAAAAAAACTAAAAATCAGATTTACTTTTCAGAAAATACCTATAATAATCATAATTTTTATTATATGGAAATAATTATTAATGCAAATTGAAAATCTAGATAAAAGCAAGTCACAAAAATTAGTTATAGAAAGATTTGATAGTAATTACACAACAAATATTACCAGTAAAACTTAGCAAACTTAATTTATAAGGAATAAAGAAACTTTAATTACAAAGAGTATTTCTAGAAACAATTCATCTGATGCACCAAAAATATATATCTGAAAATTTCAAGATATAATTATAAAAATCAATGAAAAGGATTGGTTTTAATCTCATTTCTCTAAGATGTTATGCTTTAAATGCTAAGCAAACAATTAAAAATATGTAGGGGCTGGAAGAAAAGGCTATTCGTTGTAACAAAGCAATTCATTCAGAAAACAAGAATTTGAATGCCTAACACAAATAATGGAAGGAGAGGGGGAAAAAAGATTATTGAAGATTAATTTATTTAACAAAAAATATAACACATTAAAATACATTTTCATCAATATTTATGGTTTGAATGATGTAAAAATTATATACTATAATAAATAAAGGAACAAAAATACATAGTCTCAGACTCTAAAAATAAGCTCAAAATGAAAAGAGAGAGAGAGAGGGAAAAAAGAAAAAAAAAAAACCTCAATATTATTTACAAAAGATATTCAAAAACATTCATAACAAACTTAAAAATACCCAGCATATGACATTGGGGAAAAAATTCAGAAAAAATAGAATACAGAAAAATTTCCATTTTTTCATCAATTACATTTCTTTCAGTGATCAGTTCATTCACATTAAAAAATGTATTGTCATATTCTATCAAGGTCTATATGAATCTTCTTTTGCTTGTTATGCATAAATTTTGATAAATATCAGTAATTAACAGAAATTTAAAATTATAAAAAATCAGTTTTTTTTTAAATAGTAATATTTATTATTTCATAATGCAAATAAAATACTCTCAAGATCTTAATTTTTTTGCTCATGAAATAAAAAGAACATATTTAAATATTTCATTTGAATTTGCAGTAAATGTATTGTAATTATCATTTTTTAAAGAATTATTTTAAGCAGTACAAAAGCATATAATCAAAGGTAATAAACATCTTCTCAAAGCATTTAAAGGAAAAGTTAAACTTAATAAACAAAATTTATTTTCAATAAATATACATTTTTAAAAATAGCATCCATTTTTGCATTTTAACAAGAACCTTTCACTTTTATTTTCTTTAATAAGAAAATTAAAAACAGCATAACATCCAAACATACTTTTATTGCAAATATCTATTTAAAACTTAATTAAAGATACAATTAGACTAAATATCTTGAAATTATAATCAAGGGAATTTTTTTTCTTTTCTTTAGCTTAATTCATCCATATGCCCATTTTAAACTATTTTTAACAAAATACATTAAAAAAATAATATATAAACAGCTTATTACTCAAAAAAGAATTATTTTAAAATAGCATCAAACTATGAAGAATTTCAGAATCATAGCTCTAATTATTTTCCATTTCATATCCAAATAACAATATTATTTCATAGATCAATATTTATATATCAATAGTATAAAAAGCTGTTCATAATATTAAATTTTTTTTATTATACATGTACAGAGCAAAAAATAAAGTCCTAGAAGTATGAATTCTCAGTAGACAAGAGTTGAAATTTTTCATCACAATTTTTTGATAAGTAACAGTAAGAATCTTAAAAAAATATGCAAATTAATTGAAAAAGTTATTAATTGATAGAACAGAGCATTACAATGCTGATTTAACATTTCAGTAACACACACTTATTACTTTCAAATACTTCAAAAATCTTTTGTTCTACTATATTTATTTTGAACAGAAATTGTATAAAATATTACAATAACATCATATATATTTTGACTCAAGCTATTTAACATTAATTTATTTTAAAATCCTTTAGATTTTTAAAAAAAAAATACTGTTATCTTGCCATTTTTATATAAAATAAAAGAAGTAGGAAGTTGAATTAAAAAGAAATAGAAATCATATTAATGATTTAAATAAAATTGATTTATGTTATACTGATTGAGTATTGATTTAATCAAATATATTTATTATTGATAGTAAATACATTTGAGTATTAATAGGAATAAAAAAATATTAAAAATTAAACTGCAATTTTTCAAACATGGAGAAAAAGAGTACACTTAATAAGTGTCACATATTAAGAATATGACAACCCTAAATTTATAAAACAATTGAATGAAATTTTAGTTTTTTTTTTTTAAAAAATTTAAGAGAGTAAAAATGTTTTTTTTTGACAGAATTTAATTTCAGTTACAAGAAATTTTAGTTACCAGAAAGGGAAAAACTATGAGTTTTACTTTAACCTCACAAACTATCTTTAAAAAATAATTTACAATTAAATTTAGAATTACAAAAGTAACTAGCATCATATTTTATAATCACTAAATTTTTTTCTTCTTCTTTATTCACTAAATATATTAGAAATGCAATCTTATGCCAAGCATTTTCATGAATGTTCCATATCACAAACCACTAAAAATACCTTTCCACTAATTGCATTCTTCCCACAAGCAATAGATATAAGTAATTTTTGTGTTAAGTTATATTCATTTTATCTTGACAAAAGCATGCACAGTTTGTATTACATTTAACATTTCCGTTCTCAAAAATCCTTTTCTAAATTAAATATAAAATTATTCACTTATGGTTTTTTTCTTCTTTTTATGTCAGAAAGAAATATGAAGTATACTATTAAAAATGATTATGTTCATAAAAATGTATTACTAATGCTCAGAGTGTTTTTTCAAAAACATCTTTTTTTTTCTGAATAGCCTTGCTGCATTAAAAAAAAAAAAAGAATTTTAATATTCATGCACCTGATATTCAAAATATATGATAATTTTATATCACTAACTCTACCCCCAAACAATAACTTGTGAAAACTGCTTATTACACT
Source organism: Nephila pilipes (assembly GCA_019974015.1). NCBI lineage: Eukaryota > Metazoa > Arthropoda > Arachnida > Araneae > Nephilidae > Nephila > Nephila pilipes. The sequence continues at coordinate 61,639 of BMAW01026838.1, forward strand.
ACAAAATTAAGCAGAAATAAATATTTAACAGATAAATGGTATTAATTTTTTCAGATGAACAATACTACACCCTTTAATACCAATATCTGATAAATTTGACTTTTCTCATAATGGAAGAAAATGAGTTGTTTAAGCACCTATCAACAAATTCACATTCTTTTTAAACATTTTTATATCATCTTTTCATTATTATGCAGTACACAAAAACAATACATTTGAGTATTAATCCTTTCCAAAGTGATATCTTACTTTGCTTGTAGTTACAGTATCCATGACACAGACATATTTTAAGATCATAATTTATTTCTCTAGATGGCCTAAATTACATAAATGTCAAAATGTAACTTGATAATTTATTTAATTGAGTCTTTCCCCCAAAAAAGTTTCTAAACACAAGCATTTACTTTATTATTCTACAAGATCACAATATCATTAGATAATTCATCAGAATCTGCAACTCAACTTTAATTTTCATTATTGTTTTAAAAAGATAATCAGTCAATTAAATTATAACTTGGAATACTGAAAATATTACACAGGAAGATTATAAAACTAAAGATATTTAAAAAAAAATGAGTATAATATATAGATCAGCATTAAATATTATGGATTTTATAAAGGATAAATCCTCATTTTTTTTTAAAAAAAAAAAAAGATTGAAGGCAATGAATCATATATCACATATAACATGAGACAGAAAATCAAAAGTATGCATTATTTATCAGTACTACTCATAAAAGCAATACAGAAGGCCTAAGAATATATACTTTTTCAACTGCATGAAAATAGCCAAGATTTTACGCAGAGATTTATTTAAACTGCATGCAACCTATTTTTGCATAGAGAGAAGAAATGCCTTCAAACCCATAATTTAATTTGAGTAACCCTGTGACTCAACATTTTATTACAACAAAAGCAATTAATAATAATAGATAATAGACAGAAGTAAATAAATCGAAACATTAAACCAGAATTTCCAAGAATAGGAATATAAGTATATCTAGAATACTTCATATCAGGAATAAGGGGGAAATAATATCACTAATAAGAATACCAATAGATGATTGCAGATTTATCTTAATTTTGCATTACAAAATTCCGATGTAGTAGTCTAAAAATAGATATTTAATTAAAACTTATGCCAAGTATGATCATGTGACATTACTGTAAGCAATATGCAAGCCAAAACATTGGTGATTTATCCACAATAATAAGAAAGGCCCCAAATATGCGATTTTAAAACTTGCTGATAGTATGAACAAATTCAAATATTTGTATACAAGTTTATTGAATTGCATATGATTTTGGCCATATATTAGTCTAGTTAAATCACTTTTTATATTTTATTAACCCTACTTTTAAGCAACACAAAAACTAAAGGCGATAGATCAATCTTGTTATTTTAAGCCATAATCACATGATGATGACACTTTAACTGCTACCTCACTCTCCCAATTCCAACATCATGTCATATGAAGAGTTTGATGACCAGTTTTATTAAATATGCTACAGCTTTCATTATTTTGTATGACTATAGAATAAAATAATCTCAATTCCAAAGACTTGATACAATTCTGCTTAATTTAGAAACATCTTGATTGGAAAGGATTAATACATATTGATTTTTTTTCACTGATTCTTAAAATTTTATTTTGATCTACATCATGCTGAATATAGACAGTTGCAACAATAAAGCTCTATAAACTTAATTTTTTTATTGTACTCTACTTGTCACATTCAACACATAATGCACACAATATATTACTATGAAAAGAATATCATTTATGTTCTATTTTTTAATAATCAGGTTACTCCATGGATAAAAAGGACTATTTCAAAATTTGCAATGAATAAATTTTAACATTAATTTATGACTGAGCAGAAAAACTAAATATAGCTTAGAATCATTAATATCTATTGAGATTTAGTATCTATTTAAATTAGAAATTAACTTATTAAATACACTGAAATAGTTTAAAGGTAATATAAACTGCACAATGCTATTCATATACCAACATCCACATCTTCTTCAGAGCTCAAACGACTGTTACTTCCTTCTATATTTGTCCTTTCACTATTATCACAGTAAATCTTGGAACTATTCTGAATGCTTAAATGAGGATCAGGAAAACTGAATATACTATGAGGATGATCAATGCACACAGGATGAAGTTTATGAAAAAATGGCGATTCTACAGGAATTGAGTCTTTTATTGAATGAATAATGTGGCCATTTAATTTACTTTCAGAAATTTCACTTTCATTTCTAACATGTCTGTCTATATCACTACCATGATCATTATGACTAAGAAGTGAGAATTTAGAGTTTGTTTTGGCCACTTCTGTTGGATTCGATCCAGTAAAATGATGACCAGAATCACTAACTAAACTACTCTCACTTAATTCTCCATCTTTTCGAGTAAATCTCTCTAAATCACTTTCAGTTTCACTATGATTAATTAAAGTGAAACTGTTAGATTTTAGAGGACTGTCTTGTGAGCTAGAACCACTGAAGTTCTGAATTCCAACATCACTAGATGCTTCCTTTTGGGTGTTAGAGCCATCAGCCTTCTTTCTTCGTTTAGGTTTGCTAGTCTCAGGGGATTGATCATCTGATCTCTGGTGTTTCCGCTCACGTTGCTTTTCATTTTTCCACCAATTTTTCAAAGTTGACAAGGAAATTTTAGGTCTGCCAAAATGAAAAGACACATTACTGAACACAAACACATTCTCTCTAGTTTTCATTCAGTAGCTAATTTACAATAAGAAGACAGAATGCTCCTTTTCATTTAAAATGATTATGACAAGTTACTCAAAAGAAGATGGTTTTGAAAAGGACACCATGAAAACTGTGTTAATAATTTACTGTAATTAGTTTTACAACTTTCAGAGACATATGTCCAAAAGTGTTAAAATTACAACTGGAAAAATTGAAGACATAAAATGCAGTACAATTACAAGTGTATAATTTAGGAAATTGTATAACTCAGGCTTAGTATTTAAATAATAATTTAAATTACATAATTTTTATATATTTTTATGTATATATTTATTATAGATTTTCAAATACATTTTTAAAATTTTTACAATATAAGTAATATAGCAGTAAAATAAAACTTTTATAATAACCAAATCCTTTTTTAAAATTTATTCATTGATATTTAAAATTTATAACGTAATCGAATACTAAATTCTGAGAATTTAAAGATCTGGAAAATGCATTTTGTTAAATTCGAATACAACTTAATCATTAATTTACAATTAAAATAAAGTTATTTTTTACCTCTCTTGTTGCCTGACTGTTCCTTGATTGAGAATATCTACATACATTTGTAAAGTTCTTCTTGAAGGATTTCTGCAACCATGAAACCAGTCTCTCATAACTGGCAGTTCTTTAGTTGGATGAAATGTTAAGCGACCATCAACTGGTTTATCACTAGGAACAACTTCTGGTGTTGAACCCTCTGGTGTTGAACAAATGAGAAGCAATCAGAATATTACAAATTAAATTATCATTGCAAAGCAAATACCTTAGAATTATATGTGTAAATCACTGTTCTAGTATAGTAATATACCATACTGGAGAAGCAATGATATGCATTAAATTTTTGTATTAAAATACAAAAATTAAAAGCATCTATTTTATTATAAATATCAATATATAATATATGATTATTAGCAACTCCAAATTCAAAAATTAAGCTCTGTTTTTATTATTTGAATTACAATAAGTTCATAACAGATTTATATATTCTACAAAAATGTAGCATTAGGTTTAAACCATACAATTATTTTATCAAATATTATATTATCCATATAACAGTATATAAAATAAGATGTATTATCAATTATAATTTGTATATATTTGTATTATGTATTATCAATTATTATTTGAATTATATTTATTGCACATATATAAAATGATTCTTAAATCTTTAACATCTAATGATTTAAAATGATCTTCAAAATCAAAACTATAAATTGGCAAATATATATATATATATTCCTCTTTAACTTTCATGTTTATAATTATATGTACTACTTTTAATAATAGGAGTATACTTAAAGTTACTTATATCTTTTTTTCCTTCCAGATTCAGAAATATACGTTTTAAAACTATAAATAACATTGTAGAATTTAACTAATTTTTGTGAAATCTAGAAGTTAAAAAAATCAGGATACATATCTTCATCATGGATTCCTAATTTTTCTATCACCTAATTCTGCTTTAACAAAAGTATTATTATCTTAAGAATAATTGATTAACATTTAACTATAATAGCATTTAGTAATAACTATATAATTAGCCGGTATAAACACCCTTATTAAACTGTACCTACTTAGGTATCCTCTAGTGATCAGGAAAATGAGGAGGAACACTTTAGTGAAGTCTAAGGATTGGGAAAGTTAACATGCCATGACACTCATTCCTTCATTTTCAATGTACATTTTGGAATTAAAAGTGTAATTGTTGTCCGTGTGTAACTTATCTCAAAAAATAAAATAGTTACACTAATGAATACCTTTTCCTGAACCTAAAATGACGCCTTGAAATAACTGGCATTAAAAATGAAGCCCAACAGCCTCTTACAGAAGAGCCTTATCGATATAAACTGTTTTTTTCCCCCGCAAATTTTTAAATAAAAACTTAAGATATTTAAAATGTAACTTTATACTCTCTCAGTTCTGAAATTTAAATTCCTCAATTCTTTTATAATATTGAATTCCGAAAATATTTCATTACACAGCCATATTTTATAGCAATCCCTAGGATAAATTTCTTAATAATTTGTGAGATGATTTTTTACAATTAAATTGATATGAAATCACATGCACATACCTATAAATAATAATTGCTGGATTTAAATTTTGTAGAGAATATTAATATTTCTTAATTTTGGGGTTTGTGTGGATATAACACACATGCACACAGATACCAATAAATATTTCATAAAACAAACTCAAATATATATTACACTAGCAGATATGGCCCAATGCAGTTCAGGTTAAGCAAATAAACCTTTAAAACACTTTTAAATAAAATGTTTAACATAAAAGAATAATAAAATATCTTGAATTATGATCTACAAAGATTTTTTTTGCCAAAAATGTAGCAATTTTAAAATGTTTTTGATAAGATTTTGGTACCTTTAAAAACATTTTTAATGTAAAATTATTTAATATTTTTAAATATATTTCAAAATATAATATTAAAATAATACACAAATAAGCAATTTTTAGTACAATAAGAAAACATGGATTTTCATTTATTCACAGATTATTTTAATTTCGCCAAAAAAAGTTTAAAAGTACATGGATCAACCAAGCAATAGCTCAAAGTTTCGTCTTAGTATATAATCCATTTTGTATTGGTTGAAAGTCCACAATGGCCATTGCAGTAATCATGAGTCATCAATATCAGCAAAACATTGTCTTAAGATTTTAGTATGATTCAAATTGCTCCGATTAATTCTTGATTTTTATAATGGCTTGATTTATATACATATGTATATATATATATAAACACACACAAACAAACTAAATATTTATCTATTAAAAAAAATCTCCATTTCTAAACACTGTTGTAATAAGAATAAGATAAGAATAAATGTATTAGTTAAATTTAAATTCACTATTCATATCTAACTCATTATTTACTCATTTTTCAGCATTTTAAAATAAGCAACTAATAGCAAAATATACATAAAAAATAACAATTAAAATTAAATTAAACAAAACTTATGAATAACAAAAAATCTAACTAAAACATATAAACGTACCAGGATGTTGCTTTCTGTAAGCTAAATACCATTGTCCAAATTCCTGACATTTTTCTTTTCCAATTTTGCCCATATAACGGTTATTAATGATATTTGAAAGCATGGGCTGTAACAAAATATAAATAAAAAAAAAAAAAAATATTACACATAAATGAATAAAAAGTTAAACAATTTTGTGGTAGCAAAGTAAGAAATAATGAAGTCTTGTTATGTCAAATAATTATCACTCAATCTATTTTTAAGAAAAATCAATATTTTTTACTTCTCTGAAATATATCGGATTTTTACTGTATCCAGGGTAAAATGAGAGAGAATACATATAGTTTTAAGACATTTCAATGTAAAAGAATGGTATAGCATGCTAAGTAACCTTATATGTGATTAAATTTATATATATAACCTTATAAGACCTACATCTTACATTTTATTTCAAAATATCTTGTTTTTTTAAAATATCAAAATATTTAGTAATTTCATCCTTGTGAAACTAACTAATAAATAAAAAAAAATATCTTTTTAACAATTGTTTTAAATATATCTAAACTATTTATACCTGAGATAAAGGACACAATTTAGCTAATTTGCTTTGAGACATTTCTCTCAAAAGTTCAAGAACTGCATTCCGTACGGTTATATCTCTCCATTCGTCGGGATTATCAGGAACACTTAAAAATAAAATAGTAGATTATTTATTGTATTATCTAAGCAGGAATAATGAATACGTAATTGTAAGTAAAAAATTATATTGGATAAAACATAAAGAATATGATTAAGTGGCTCTTTTAATGAGATGGAGATAAAAGTTTCAATTAATCAACATATTTATAAATTATTATACAATTATTCTTATTTGTAGAACTTCTTCTGATGTTTTAATGAATATATTTTTTTTAAAAAAAATTCTAAAATTTTAATTTAATTAATAAGCATTTCAATACAGACTAGAAAAAATATGAATAAGAATCTCCTAAATAAGGAATTTATTATAATAAAAAAAATCTGTTAAATTCAAAAAGTAAATAAATAAAAATTTAGTTGGCATGCAAATGTGAGAATCTGAATCAGTTAATACTCTACAAACTCAAAATGAAAATAATACAAGGTGATTTAATTAAAATCGAAATATTAGAGTCTAGTTTAAAATAGAAAAGTAAAACAAAGAGAAATTCCACAAGTAATAGATTTGAATTAAATTATCAAGAAAATAAATGGATTAAATATGATTTTTAGAATGAAATTTTTAAAATTCACATTATTCTTTTTGCATTAGCAAGATAAAATAATCTAATGAAATAATGATTTTCAAATGGTGATTAAAATGCCCTGACTTGAATGTGAAATGACAAAATTATACATCCATTTTAAAATCTTAACAATCAGACTTTTCTAAGACATTATAGTTCTAAAAATACAAGAGATATCTAAAACCTTATTATACTGAAACAGCAAATAGGATAATAACTATTAACCAGTTTCAAAGATTTGTCTCCCAGTGAAATCCTTAATAAATACAAATGGAAAACCTTAAGTAAGTATCATACCTATTCTAACTGTTATAAAATTTTTACAAAACTAACCTAACAATATTTATTTTTTCAATGGAAATTAATATTATACCAAAAGAAATTCCTTTTCACTGCATCCCCCCCCCCATTGGAACAGCACCGAAAACTATTTACTTATTTAATAAATTAAAAGTTTGTTAAATGTTTTTATAATATCACAAGTATAACACCAACTATAACGAACAACTACAACTATGGATTAATGGAAAAAATTTACATATCGTATTCCTTACATTGAGAAAAACCAAAGTAAATTAGAATGACCAATGCCAGGACACAATCTAAGAGCTCTTAATTCTAAATGATTTAACCATTACATATAAACTTTGTCTTCTCTGAAATTTTTTTAGTGACATTCTATTTTGGAGGAACATAAGAATATTAGTCATAATCATAAGAAAGATTAAACTTAGAGATAATGACAAATGTATGCATTAAAAATAAAAATTAAAAAGCCCCTGCAACTACACACACTAAATTTATCTTTATAATAATAGTCATTAAGATTGAATACAAGGTCAGTACATGGACCGAGAAATGATAAGTTGAAAATTATCATACCTTTTAGACCATAAGATACATCTCTTTACATTGAAAGATTGTTTTAAAATTAAAATTTTATGGATTGAAAGTAATATTAAAATATGAATATTTATGTTGCATCAAACTAATTAGAGAAGTTTAATTACTTGCACAATATGTTAATAAAATTGGTATAACACACCAGTCAAAGTTAGATATGTAGATGATCACAAATTTAGAACAGCATGCATGTCATATTGAGTGGAAAACATTGATACCCTAGTAATCCCAAGGCATATGGGGAAACCACCAATTAACACTTTTTATCTATGAGTATCTAAATTTATTAATCTGTAAATAGATGTTTTTTGTCCAGTTCAAACAGCTAATGTATAAGTAAGCCCAAGGAATTTTTATAAATCTTTTACATTTTTATCTAAAAATTAGAAAACTTTCTATTATTAAAGCAATAAAACACATTTTTATTTAAAGTGAGTTATAAATTAATATGATAAATTCTAGTATAAATTATTTTAAAAAGTAAAAATTAAGAATTTTTTTTTATTGACTGAATATATTTTTAAAACAAATTATATTTTAAATAAATGGAATAAGTTTTTTTTTCCATTTTAATATTTAAAAAATATATTTTAGTATTTCTGGAAAATAATAAATATTATCCTTTAAAATTTTTAAATTTAATGATAGGGTTTCTTTGATAGATAAAATAGTAAATTTACTCGACTTTATAAAACATAGTTTTCTTAATAATCATTTCATAAATTTAGGTTCCATCGTATCACCCTGTGTGTCTCATGGTCTGAAAAATAGTAGTATTAAAAAAAGAATAATATATGCAACTCATCAGCACACATTATGAAATTAAATGTGAATAATATATTAAGAGTAAAAATGAGCTTATTTGAATAAAAACCAAATGAAAAGAAGAATGCAGATAAAAATACAGCAGCATAAAAATAAATTAAAAATCCAGCTGTGTATGAAAATTTTATAATGCTCCTTTTAATCTCTTATAAGCAAGTAAAAAAAATCAAAAAGTTTTTATTGTAGCAACTAAACATTTGTAAGGCTTTCTGATTTTTGTTTTTAAGTCCAATTATCAATAAAACAGTAATACTTGTTTATATATGAGCAACTTTCTGATGATTAATAAAAGCAAAGCAGTTTTAAAGCAATAACAATTTATCAATCTATTTAGCATACAGTTTTATTGGCAATTGGTTGATTTTGGGGATATAGAGCAACAAAGACTATAATCGCATAATAAATTATGTTATCATTCACCACCATCACAATAACAGTATATTTGTAGACAACATTCAAAATATAATGAGTATCAAATAATAAAAATAAAATTATAGGTATTATATGATTATTGTAGAGGGGCAATTAAAATTCTTACATATATATATTTGTTACCAGCATAACAAAACCATTCAATTTCTTGAAGGTCTGGCTGTGGTAGTTGAATTGCTTTTGGGATCAAATTTGGACAAGCTGTCTTCCTATCTGTGGGTCCATAGATACATGCTGTACCTAACTGAGCTAGAAAAGAGTTATGTTCTGTACTAATTGACAAACACTTTTTTGAATGTTGTCATTCATAATTTTAACTCACGAAGGAAGAGGTGCCAGACATCTCCTTTTTTAACTAAGATGTTAACATAGAGATACTTTCAATCAAGATTTCGAAATGGTTATTTTTCCAGCCATTACTGTTTTGACACATGTCCTCTATTATGTTGAATGTCATTAAAACATTGTCTGTTGACACAATTATGGTAGCCTCTAAGCAAGATGGCTATTTTTTTTAGACACATGTACCATAGCTATTGCTAGTTCACTAATTTAATTGATTTAGAAGTGGTAAGCCTTAGATAGATAGAATTTGGGATAGGGGAAAATTCAACAAATAGTGATAGGCTGAGAAGAATTGTCATCTATTGTTCAAATTCTGAATAATTAATCAAATTCATTATTGATTTTTCAGTAGCTGTTGTTGCTTTTTGGGAGAAAATTAAACTGCTTATCTGCTAGTCTATAGGCACAATCTCAAACCAACCGATTTGGGATAATTTTTATCAGAACTTTCATTCCACAGTAGTTGCTAGTTTTTCAATTCATGGGAATCCTTTCCTGCAGCAATAATAATATTAAGTCATTTAAGCACAATCAGATTTTGAAGCAAAATTTAGCAAAAATTAATTATTTTATCAGTTGATGAACAAATTCTTAATTTGTATTAAAATGATATGCATATTGGATATTTTTAAAATTTGTAAATTATAAATAATAAAATTTTATAAATTGAACGAATAAATCTATCACTAGCAAAAAATATGATGTTGAAGCATGTCTTTAAAGCTTTCTTATTAAAATACCTATATAAGCGAACATGAAGAGATGCCATTGTAGTCAGATCTCCAAGAATATCACCTACAGTAGCTTCTGGATTTTCAGTTATCTGATCAAATGCTAAAGGTTTCCATTTTTTTACTTGTATTGAACCTAAAAAGAAAAAAATAAAATTCAATTTTTCCTTTTAATGAAAAATTTAAACATTGGGATTAATAAAGAGGGACATAAGTTTAATACTTACATATCTAATTATAATAATAATAATTTACAAATTGTGTATCTTAGATTACAGAACTAACCCCTACATTTCCACTACAGAAACAAACATTTTTTTTCTCAAGAGAAAAATAAGCAATAACATAAAAATTCAAATGAAAAATATTCCATTATTAATTTATAGCAGCTCCAATATTATTCTATATATATTTATGAATAAGATAAAATTTCAAAATTTAATAATCTCAAGTTTTATCTTTTAAAACATTCAGATCTTATAATCAAATACAAATAAAATCTTCATAATTACACCACTACAAATAATTCAGCTTTACATCTAATACAAATAAATTTTGGATTTAAATTCTAATTTTTAAAATATATTGAAAGTTTATATGATGTAAATTATTAATGGACTACTAACCCTTTGCTCCTAAAATTTGAGCTCCAGAATATCCTAGTTTACCTAAAGCAGTTCTTACCAAATCACTAAATAAAGTATCATTAGGTACAATGGCATAACTATCAAGCTCAACATATTGACCACAAGCTTGTGGACCTGGTATTTGCTCTATGATACAATGGACAGGTAAACATTTTCCTAGAAAAGATAAAGTACAAAAATATAATACCCAAATAATATAATGCATAAAAAGTACTACAACAAAATTGATAAGCTAATAGTCAAAATCATTATTTAACTACATAATTTTATGTTTTTTAAATTACATAAGATAAACGTAAGTATCAGAATATGAGTTTGAATTACATTCTGTTTAATAAAAATGTATGATATGATTCAATATATATATTATACATACACAATCAATGGCTAAAAAATTAGGAACACCTCTCCCTCGAACTTCCACTCATCTGTATAAATACAATGATGCAAAAAATCAAATTTATTGATACAAAGCTATGTCCTGATCAGAAGCTCAAGTGAATGTTGCAATTTGCCTATTCAAGGCGAAAACAAGAAATATCAGTGACTTTAAAAGTAGCATGATTGTGGGTGTCAGAAAGGGCATCCAAAGCCACAAACATTCTTGACTTTTCTTGTATAACAATCTGAAGTCATCACAGAATGGCAGCTAAATCAAAAAATTTCAATTTGAATAATGATGTGAATTTCTTACTAGCAAAATAGATGCTGATTGATTGATACATTGTGTATAGTTACAAAAGAACTACAATGTAACAAATCACAGTGCAATACAACTTAAGATCTTCACAAATTATATCTAGAAGTTCTACCACACAGATTTGAAACTGCAATGGTTATAATAGTCGATGACCAATAAGAGTCCCTTAGATTTTGTTGTAATACTGAAGGAAAAAAAAGGGCTTTCATGAGCTAAAGAGTACCAAAATTAAACACTTGATGAATGGAATAAAGTCTGGGTTGATTAATAAGCATTTCTTCTCCATGACATTGATGGCAGGGTCCATGTAAGGCACAAGCAGCATGATGCCATGAATCTGGCCTACCATATTATAACTGTTAAAGTGGGTGGCAGCAGAATCACAGTCCAGGGTGAATTTTCCTAGTGTACACTTGGTCCCTTAGTTTCATTCGAAATATCCATCCATGCCAGCACCTACCTGTGAACATCACTGCTGACCATATACATTTGATTAAGGCCATAATGTTTTCTGAAGATCATGACTATTTCCAGCAAGATAATGAACCTTGGCACTGTTTTGGAATAATCTCAGATGGGTTTAAGAAACATAAATCAGAGTTTCGAATGTTGCAAGCCCCCCAAAGCATAAATCCAAAAAAGCGTAATCCTAACCTTGCCAGTTGATTTCACCATCTTTGGAGTTTGTTTGCCTTCTAACACCTACTGTTTTGGTCATTCAAACTGCACTGGTTGACTGTGTTACCTTGTGCATTGTCATCTTGATGGAAGATCTTTTTAAAGTGATATTTTCTTCTTTTTTCTCTCTCATTGTAGAATGAAAATTTATTATTAAAATTGGCATCTCAGTTCTTCACACTTTTTTTTTGACAAATTTTTCTAGTTCATAGCATTTTATTCACCATATCGTCACAAACATATATAACATACCTGCCTTTCTTTGGCATCTGTTCAACATTTAGCATTTGCTCGATTAAAACCATCTTACTATAATACACACAAAGAGAAATATCTATTGCATGATAAAAGTAGGAAATAACAGCATTAGTGCACATTTGTCATATTGCAAAATAATAACTTGCATAGGTAACAAATTTGAGTTACTATATACCAATGTACTTTTAAGACACATAGAAATAAATACAATTATTTGAGAATGATTTTATAAATATTTCATTTCTTACATATATGTTTAATTTAAAAACATGTTAGTTATTAATTAATAGCTTGTTGATAGTGTTTTTAATATTATTGAAAAGCATTTTTAATTGTAAGTTCACTAAGCTTTTAAGTATATGATTTTTTTGTTGTTGTAGTAGGATCATGGATTGGACATCTCTCTCATTAGCTCTTAGAATCTACAAAGATTATTCCATAAGTATTTATGTTTGTTTTTCTGCTCTGTTACAATAGTTAAAAAATATTTTCCCCTTATATTTTGGCTAACATTTTTCTTTTCACTCAATAAACTCATCCTAATTTTGCTTCACCTTTACGCATTCTCAGACCCTAAGATACCCCTTTAAATAACTATATAGTCATCTATCTAGTTCTGATTATCTTTCCTTATCCTTCCACTTAATATAGATCAATATAAATTGATAGAAATATCAGTAATTAAAATAAAGCAGGATAATTTTACAAAATTAAAAAAAAAAAATTATACCATGTGCTTCTTGAACTTTATATGGCTTAATAATTTCTCCAACAGAAGAGCAATTACTAGGGGAATCCGATGGGCTCTGTCTTTCTGAAACTTTATTGTTTTCAACAATTGTAACAGTTTCTGTTTGTTGTTTAGACTCTGGTAAAGATACTGCAGGAGGTTGTCCCTGATTCTGACAATTTGATTCAAGATTAAGTGGTTGTCCTTGACTCTGACAGTTTAATCCAAGATTAAGTGGCTGTCCCTGATTCTGACAGTTTAATCCAAGATTAAGAGGTTGTCCATGACTCTGACAGTTTAATCCAAGATTAATAGGCTGTCCTTGATTCTGACCATTTGAACCCTGATTAGGAGATTGTCCTTGACTCTGACTGTTTGATATATGATTAGGAGGTTGTCCTTGACTCTGACTATTTGATCCATGATTAGGAGGTGGTCCTTGACCTTGATTGTTGGATCCATGATTAGCAGGTCCATTTATCAAACCCTACATAAAAAATGATATTTATCAATATAAATTCATTATATGCTCATTAATATTTATTACTCAATTTATTAAATTATGCAAAATAAAGGATAAAATGTTAGTTCAAATATCTATTACCATCTCTAGATGTTTAGATTGGACCTGTCACATTTAAATGTTAAAGTTCCAATGGTTTCCGGGGTTTTATCTTTCTTATTGGCTAAAGCAAAACCCTTTTTGTATTTCTAGTTCTACATGGTTTACAATCTTATTCTAAATTTTTAATTGCTTTTCAACTCTCTAATATTCTACATTGTCCGCAAAATAAAGTTCTCATTAATTTGACATTAACATTTATGCCATAACTCAAGACTATTCTTAGAGGTGGCTTAATTTATTTCTCCCTGCTTAAAAAAAGTTTTTTTTATTCCTGTTAAATTAAAAAAACACATAGAATAGTTAAGAAACACTTGTATTGGTTTTTGTGACTCTTTCCTCCAAAAAACTTCATTTCTTCTTTTGAAAAATATTAATATGCACATTCTTCTCCACTAATGAGGATTTATCTGCCTTAATGTGGAGCCCTGCCATCAAATTATGACAAAGCCTGGGTGAATATAAAATGCCAGAAATCACTGTTTGATTCCTTCTTCTGTGTTTAAGAAAAAAAAAAAATGCTCCCTAAGTCGAGAACTTCACTAATAATCACATTGATCTCATTTTCATACCAGAAATAAACTTAAAGCTCATTAATAGGCCATGAATAAAACAAAAATTGGAATCTGTGATAGTATCAAGGACCCATACAGTGTCATACACAAACTGACTTTGGCCCAAAACTGGCATAATGGATATTTTCCCCTTTACATTGGTCTTTATTCTTTAATCTACAGTTTATAGCAAAATGATCTATTCTTTTACAGTTAAAATATTTTACAATTTGTTTAGTAGAAGGGCTTATAAACAAAATCCCCCTTTCATTTACCATGTTGCTAATTTTACTCTAACTAAACCACACTTCTCAGAAGTACCAAGCATGGCAAATTCATTATAAACACTTCTTAAAATATAATTTTTACAAAACAATTATTAACAGGTTTTCTTTGATAACAGTTTACATAGAACACTTTCAAAGGTAAATTGGGATTCCTCAAAGCAATAAATTAACTGAACTATACTTCTGATTCTTCACATAAATATCTGATAAATTGGAATTGTTGCAACCATCCTGAAACTGAATGATCAGCATCACACAGTTGTTGAATAATAGTCCTTAAATGTGCTCTGTACAAATTCAAATCTTCCCTTTTTTTGGAGTTACATTAAAAAAAAAACTGGAAAGTCAATTCTACTATGATTTGAACTTGGGTGAAAGTTTTATCCAGTAAGGTCCAGGCAACACTCAGACATTCTATTCTTATCAATAGAGGACGAAATTCCTTGCTAACTTTAAGGTTGATGATCAAATATGCCGTTCGTAGTGCAGTCAAAGGGATCCTTATCTTCTTTCTAACAGAAGCATCTGACTCATTCTCCAGTCACGTTTATGGTTAGGTTAAGCTTGATAACACTTTCCCCCACAGGTTTCTCTCCAGTACCACCCTGATGTCATCTCTCTAGCTGAGAAAAAAGTCAATTTTCTCTGGATATAAATTGGATTTTTTCTCTGGGTACTAATCTGGATATAGGTTGGTATTGCCAAGAATCACATACACACAAATCTGGTACACTTAAACTTTAGCTCATGTTCAAATTTCATGAATCTGACCTTTACTCTAAATGTCATGGTCTTCTATTACTTTCTTAAAAAATTTTAAACTGGCTTATTTGAACTTTCTATTACAGAAGAAAAAAGTTGATATTGAGCCCATAAACCTTTGTGGGCCAAAGATACTAAAATAAGCTGCAACTTAATTTCAAGCAGATTAGAACACACCTATCTTTAAAATTTAACTTTATTAAAAATAAAAATATTTAATCATAATCTCATCATTCATTTCCAGGCTAACAAATGGAAGAAAACAAGGAATGCCTTATTTTACACCCCTTTCAAAAATACATCAAAGGATGACAAATTTGTTAGTTATGTCCACTAACATAAATAGGGGATATGATACCTTACATACCACATTATTTTTACATCAAAAATTTGCATTTGTCCCAATTAAACCAATAGTTAAAATATATAGTCAACCAAAATAAAACTAATATGACACTACAGAAAAACATGTCAAATGCTAATCACTGATACTTCATCAGATGTTCAGAATAATATAATTATCATTTACTTATGATTAGTCATGCTTTTACAAAGGGTAGAATACCGTGGGAAAACCTCAGTTAAAAAAGGATGCCATGAGTTTAAGGGTACTAGGACATGAGGGGGAATTATGGAATAACTTAACAAAGATCCCTTGTTTTTGTGATATATATATATATATATATATATTCAAATTATTAGTAGAGCTTAGATTAGCCTAACAATATTTTAATCATTCTATAGGACACTAAAAAATAATGTTTTAATCAAAAAATTGTTTTTTCTCTCTCTTAGTTGAATATCGGTATGGTTTTCGAGATATATTAGCAATTAGGTACCATTTTAAAGAAAACTATAACACAATATGGTTCTAAAGTTTTTATGCTGCTTTAGAGTACTTATGCAAATAGAGAAAATAAAATATTTTCACAAAGTAATGCATAAGTTTTAAGAAATAATTATATTTATAAAAAAGAGAGAGAAAAAAAACGTAAATTTTCCAAAAAGCTACAGTTCTATATTTTTTTCAAAAAGCAAAAAAAAAAAAAAAAAAATTGCAAAATTAAAAATGTTGGTTCATTATATTTTGATTATTGATTTCTAAATGACGAATTAAATATTCTATATACTTATTATTTTTAAAAATGGTACCTAAATGCAAATATAGGTGAAAAATCATATTCAGTTCACAGAAAAAGAAAATTTTTTGGAGAAATAAATACTTTTACAGTTCAATAAAATGATTAAAATATTATTAAACATACAAAAATTCAAAACTTCACCAATAATTTTTAAAACAAAAATATCACAAAAAGAGTCTTAAATTCGGTACTTATTTCCCCCTGATGTCCTGGAACCCTTAATAATACAAAGTGCGGCAAAAATTGACATTCAGGAGGACTTTTCAGACAGAGGGTTCTGTTCCAAAAGCACCAAGTATAAAGGGTTTTTTTCTCCCAATTTTAGCTGAGTTCTCAAGGTTAAGATTCACATATATAGATGAATTTATACAGCATCAGATTCAAAGGGATTTTTGACCACTAAAATGATGGTTGTAATTTTATGGAGGGTGGGATTTCACAAACGCATACTTTCACCATATGTCTTCTATGGTGTTTTAAAATTCTTAATATACCTGAAATAACAAAAAAGTTGCTCTGATATCTAGTTAAAAAGCAAAAGTTATATGATAATAATCCTCCACACATGAATTATTTTGAAACTGATGAATGAGACATATCAGTAACTTTAGTTTTACTGAAAAATAATTATTTACTGAATGAAACATTGCATTGAGAGATTTAAAGATTATATTATAGGATTAAAAAAATACCTGAATACATATATTACAGAGATAAAATGTTTCACAAAAGATACTCAAACTAAAATCGTGATAATAAAGAAAATATAATTTTTTTTATCTATACATAGTTCACAAAAAATAATATATCTATTCAAGTTTTAACAAATATTACAATTTCCTTTCAATGTTTGTAACATTTGTATGGAGAAAAATTTCATATCAAGAACTGTATTATTTATTTTTCAAAAGAAGATACCTGGAAAGTTATTCTATGTGGTTAATTATAAAAAAAGTATTAATTATTACAATTATATTGATCACAGCTCCACTTAATATGAATAAATGATTAAATTATCTAATTTCATTTAATTTAAATTATCTACTTAACGGTGAAAAAAAAAAGGATAATCATTCCAAAGAGTTCTCGGGAGACTTTTTTTTTGCTCTTTGATAGTCAATTAGATGCAATTTTTAGGCATCAGGTTACATTATATGGGGGGGGGGAAATGACATGTGGGTGAAATATGTAAGAAAGGATTTATAATGGAATATCCAACTAAATTTATTTCAAAATAATCTAATAAGATTTATATCAACTCATGAAGCAAAATCTTGTACAATTTTTTAAATTTGTAATCTGAGTCTAAGACGTACAAATCACACTCATACATTCATTTAAAACACAATATTTCAGCAGTAAGAAATATTCTATTTTTAAAACAACGTTTAGTAAAAAAATTAGGTACTTTTCCATTTCGCCGGCACAAATCTTGCAAATCAGAATTTATAAGCAACAACACCCAGTTATCACATATTCTGTTTGGCTTCAGTTGTATAATTTTTTTGACGACTTTATCACTCGTGTTGGTGAAATGGAAAAGTACCGTTTTTTTTTTTTTCTTTTTTTACATGAATGCACATACGATGAATAAGAGCAAATAAATGTACTTAGTTGGAAATTTAAACATCTAAATGAACACATACATTGAATATGTTCCTATTCACTACATACATATTCAAGCCTAAAAATAATTTAAGAAAACACATATTTTGAAAACATTATTTAGAAAGTAATTGTAACATTTTCAGAATGAGATAAAAAAAAAAAGGAGGAGGGGAAATACTTTCCAGCATTATAGAGGAATTAGTAACATAACACAATTAATGTTAACAGTTCTGATAAACTGCAAGGATCATTGTAATTGAAAAAAGTAAATAAAGAGCTTTTAATTAGTTGAAAAAGATCCAATCATCTAAAGATAAGAGATCAGATTAAAACATTAAATGGCTTATCTTATATATATATATATATATTAAGATCTATTTGCTATGCAAATCCACACTAGTGATCATATCATTCCAAAATTTTTAAGGAATTTTACTGATTTATATTTCTGCTAAAATTTTTTTTCTTTCTAAAATCCTTTTAAGCATTTTTCACCATTAACATATGGCAACCACATTGACTTACTTAAAAACTTTTCTTATTGAACTTATTTTCTAGAAATAAAATATTTTTCCTACATGTTCTTAAGATTTTACATAATTAATGATGTTGAAGCAATATTTTTGCATATTTAACAAGCTAGATCTTGAACTAAATGATGAAAAATAACAATTCTTGCAACATTGAATGTGTAAATTAATTAGCCGACTTTTAGTGAATTTCTAAAAATAGTGCTGAAAACTGTCATTTTTGAATTTTTAAAAAACTGTATAGTCCGGAAATCTGTCTATCCAAATGAAAGGGTAATCATACAGTAAATAGAATTAACAAATATCCCCCTTTTGAAAAAAGAATAAGGAAAGTGTGATTTTAAGCAACTGCACAGCCATTGAATGAATTTTCATAACCACAAACAAATATAATGTTAAAAGAGGTATTTCATAAATTCAAAGTGGTTTCATAAAAGAAAAAAAACCCGAAGGTTGGAGGTCGGGCATATGCTGAAGTAGGACCTTTTTTTTAAATCGACTAATTCTGAAGAATAAATGGCTTGTAATTTATTTAAAATGTAAGCAATTTGTAAAATCTGCCTTGCACAATCCAATAATTAATATTCTTTTCACACTATAAAAGTCTTTCAGATGTTATTGATATATGTATTACTAAAAAAATTTACATCAGTTATTTAGCATGACTCTAATAATATTTACTGATCGAGTTCAAAACTCAGGAGGATAATATTTATAAAACATTCAACATGAATATTTCATTTTTTGAAAATATTTTCATCAAGCTCAGATTTACAAATTGAATCTCTTTTTAATCAAAATTTGTTTTTAGAAATAGTCAAAAAAATATTTTTGAATATATCTGAATATAATTTATAATAATAATAATAAATAAAAAAACTAAGTTACATCAACATTTGAATTCTGATATTAATAAATGTTAACTCAAGGAAATGGATTATAAGGAATGTTGTAAGAGTAATTAATACAAAAATTTACCTGCCCAGCAGCTTCTGTTAAAGGAGTATGTGTGTTTGCAGCAACCCATGCTTCAGCAAATGTTTCCATGACAGAATGAAAATCCATTTTACAGACGAGTCTCTAATACATTAAAAATTTAGTTTCAAACTACAATGATTTGACAATAGGAGACATCTGAAGCTGTCATAAACTAGTTTCTAATAAATAAGTTTGCATATCTTCATGCAGTAAAATTCTACAATTCATCTACTTACCAAAAATAAAAGGTTTATTTGCTAATTTACATGAAAGAGTTTACAATCCATTACAACTAATGAAAACAAAACACAGATTAATCTTCAGAATGCTGCCAAACTTATGTATTAGAAAATGTCAAAGTTTCAATATTTTAAATTAAAATGGTAATAAAATATAAATCATTAATTTAGAATTTTATTTAATTTTAATAATTATTTATGATTTCATTTTAAATTTTTTAATTTATAAAAATAAGGGAACGTGTAAAATATTTCGGTATTACATATTTTATTTCTTTTACTTGATTTGAATATGGCAGCATAAACACAGTTTACATTTTGGATTTGGTGTCAATTTCATGTAGATCTTAAGTCAGCTGTTTTTTAAGATGTATTCATTAAAAATGTTTTCTTGTTATTTATTATCTTTAAGTTTTGTTGTTTCTGTTTATATTCACAGTGCCAAAGGATATGAAATTAATGAAAAGGTATTTTTATTAGTGGTTTTTGTATCGAAATTTTCATACCGGTCTGCGAATTTTGAATCTGTTTTCGCATACTACGTGACGTTATGTTGAATAATAAAAACCTTTCGTGTTGTATATCTCTGTGATTTTACTACTTCTTACCCGGCTACTTTGCTTCCATCAATACGCAATATTTTTCTCATTGCAGGTTATTCTATATGTAAATAAAGTTGGACCTTATTTCAATCCACACGAAACGTATCATTATTATCAGCTTCCAGTTTGTCGACCTCAGAAAGTAAGTGTACTATAAATTTAAATCTATTGCATTTCTTTATGAACATGTTTTATTAGAAGAGTTGTTCTACACTTTTGTATATATATATACTTTTTACAATGAATTTCTGTAAGCATAATGTTTGTGTTTTTTTACAATAGTACTTTAAAAAGTAAAATATGTCATGTGAGTTGGTGTTATCTGTGTTTAATTTAACGACTCTTACAATCACCAAACTATTGATATGTAATGTATGACTTCAAAAATTAGTGATATTCTTAAACCAATCATTATCAAACCCAAAAATTGCCAAATTTGGCACGCTATTATTATACTTAACTCCAGCTGAATATTAATTTTGTTTTGATTTTTATCCATTTTTAAATTGCATAAAAAAAAAATTAATGAAGAAGAGATATTTAGCTTTAAAAAATAACATGATTGGTAAGGATACAAAGTAAAGATTGTTTGCTTTGGTGAGAATTTTGGGCAATTAATCTGAAAATTTAGTCAATATATCAACCTTGTTGTCTAACACAATTAAGGTTATTTTTTAAAAATCCTGAGAGATTATTATGAAACCGTTGGTTAGTGACATAAGTTAGAATTTACTAGTCCTTTTGTTATTGTTTGATGCAAGTTGTATTTAGAGATTCACAACGAGTCAGAAAACTGCACTTTTGTGTTTTTTTTTTATGCATACAGAAATATTATTTTGAAGGGAAAAAAGTCAATAGTACATGAAAGGAAAATATATGTAATACCAATTCTTTTTTTTTTTTTTTTTTTTTTTTGGTTTTTTTTTTTAAGTTTAAAAATTAAATATTTATTTTAATTAAATATTATTTAATAAAATTTTTTTTTTTTTTTTTTTTTTCTTTTTGCTTTTTTGTTTTACTGTTAATAGATAAATAAGTCTTTGAATTGAGTCTGATGCTGGATGAGAGCTAACTCCTGTTGAATAAATTATGGCTATGACAATAAGTAAAAATTGTATGGAAAAGAATATTATAGATTCTAAGTTCAATATCTTTTTTTAAAAACCCTTTGTATGATAAACAGCCTTACTTGGTTTTAAATAATTTCATTATAATTCAGAAAGTTCTATGGAATGTATTGATACTTCATAAGTCTTCAAAAGAAGTTCTGCTAATCATTCAAGGTCAAAACATATTAAAGATGAATTAGGTGGAATATTTATTTTATAAATAAGGATTTTTTTTGTTGTTGTTCTTCTTTGTTATACAGGAGGATCATAAATTTTACCAACGAAAATAAAAGTAATGATACTATTCAAGACAAATTGTATTTGCAATAAAACCTAGGATTGTATTCTTCTCAAAGTTTTAGAAAGATAAAAGTTTGAAGCATCTTTTGTAGTACTCAAAATGCAAATCAGATAAACTTAGCTAACATATAGATTATTAGGAATAATATTTTTTAAAAAGCATATTTTTAATTATTTTCAATTAATCATTTTTTTCTTCTTCTAGTTGTGAATTGCTTTCTATTCTCTAGTAATTTTACTCTTTTTAAAATCTTTATCTTGGTGCTCATGAAAAAATTAGTGTTGAGACTATTATAAATTTTTGTTAACACCTATAAGTTTCTCGATAGATGTTGTAACCAAGATCAGTGGTATCCCAGGGATCTAAGAGGAATGTGTAATTTTTAATGTATGATTGTATTCTGTTTATAATACCTTTGATTTACATTTTGAGTCTTTCAATGAAACAGGAGTTAAGCAAATAATGAACAAATTCCTTCTTTTTTGGTTGTTGAAAGATCAAGTAAAATACATATTTTTACTCTTTTCTGACAATGTTGGTAGAATGCTGTGCTTAGTTTAATTACAAATATTGATAATCTATATGAGTATTATAAAATGCTTTTTGTGTTAGAGATTTATCATCATTCTGTGCTATAATTTAAAAATTAATCTATTTTACAGATTGAACATAAGAGTTTAACTTTAGGAGAAGTTTTAGAAGGTGATCGAATGGCATTCTCAATGTATAATATTTCATTCCGCAGTAAGTCTTATTGATATTTCACTTTTATTATTTAAAGAATTGATTTTGTTATTGAACATTTGTGTGAATTTAATAACTAACATATATTCTTAATGGAATGGATTCAAATGTTTACTTTGCTAAAATTAAAATATTTTACTACAAATTACATACCTTAGTTGAAATCATGTTTGAATATTTAATTAATAACTTTGATATAGAAATATAGCAAAAATTAAAGTAGGTTTAAAAAAAAAAATCAATAACTACTGTTTCTCTATTAATGGAACAGCAGCTAAAGTGTTTACATTATAGATTTATGCCTTAGATTATGAATTTCTATTTTTAATATATTAATATTATGGATGTAATATAACAATTTTTCACTTCTCAAGAATCTTGTCATATTTTTACATGTACAACTAATTTCTAACAGTTATGACATGAACATGTCATTCTTATTAACACTCAGACTACATTTTTAACCAATATTTCTACTGGTTATGATTTTTGCCCCTCTAGTGGAAAAATATAAATTGTTCTTAAATGTATTAATAGATTGTTTTATTGATGTGATTTTTTTTAAAAAAGAAGTTTATATTTATATATTTTTTGATTACTAATATATATACTAAAAACAATCAATACTTTACAAATTATTTGGTCTAATAATGCATTGCCTTGTAGTGAATGCAATCATAATTCATTTGCGAAGCATAATTTATGTTAATTATGTTACACAATGAAGTTGATCCTCACCTTGTGTGTGATGTCATCAGAAGCACTCTTGTACATCTGTAGAATCTATGACATCGGTTTCAGTTCTCTTTCTTCTCCGCAGCTATATTACGTGTTAAGATGTGGGCATGATTGGAGGAATATTAAAAGTTGTAAAGTTTTAAAAGAGAAAATTAAATATATTTTTGATAAACTTTTATTGGACTCAAAACAGCCACACCATATGTCTTACTGCCTCATTACATAAATTAATTTTAATTAAAATGCTAAATGTATTAGAACACTTCATTCAAATTTCTGTATATAAACTAAACACAAATTAAATGTTTAATTGGAAAGTATGTTGATTTAAAATATCAATAAGGGTTAATTAAAATCTGTTAATAATGTTTGACTTTTGAAGGAAAAAAAAGAATTGCAATAGAATTAGGTGATGAATATTTCTATAATGAGAGAGATTACAAAATTGTTTTTAGAGTGAAATTATATAAAAAGATCTATAGCTAAAATTATTCTGTAGCACATACTTAATGGCATTTTATTATTTAAAAAAAAATTGTTACTTTGATACTGAAGTAATAAAATGGATTTTTAAGTAAAATTAAAAATTTATTATGTATATATTCATAATATAAGCTTTGTTAGATAAAGAAGTTTTAAAATTACAATTCACGATACTCATATATAATAATAAAGATTCAAGGGAAGTAGAGAAAATCCTACATACCAAGAAGATCTAGAGGTATTTTTCCTTAATATTTGCGAAATGTATAAATTTGTTATCTTTATCAGATTGTTACCATTGGTGTTGTACATTTTATCAAACACAACTATGGAAACTGTTTTTATTATTTGGTTATTTTACTTATATGTCTTATTGCTAATATTATTATTAACATTCTTTAATATTTAGATTTATCTGTGAAATACTACTTGCGAAATATTTTTCATAAAATTTTAATTTACATAAATAATTCACTTAATATAATTTTTTTATATGAATTAATCAAAATAACCTTTTAAAATTACTCTTAAATTTTTTCAGAGTAATTGGTGATTAATATGATTCTGTTTATATTAAATGTTATTTTATTTAATTTAAAATATTACATATTTCTTTCGATTAGTTCCCTCACCCTTCTGTATATTGTTAAATTTTCTTACTATAATTCATTTATGTATTTTGAATTGATTGTGAAAAACTGTAGCTCTAATTATATATAACTTTTACACAACTTTTCAATTTGAAACTATTGTAAAATAAAGTGAATTTTTTTTAAAAAATTTTTATGTTTATATAAAAATTATTTTAAGAAAAGTATCTAAAAAGTAAAAATTATTTTCTAATTAGTTCCTGTGAAAAATGAGAAACTGTGTACATTGTCTTTAAATGAACAAGAAATCTCACAGTTGAAAGAAGCTATTGAAGATCTGTACTATTTTGAATTTATACTAGGTAAATATACCGAATTTAGCAATTTTATTGCATGTTTTTTATCACATTGTATTATTTGAAACTTCATTCATCAGCGTGTATGCTAGTGGTACCAAATATAAACCTGTGCATAATACATTCCCTTCTTTATTCTATATAGATGATCTACCTCTACATGGTTTTATTGGTCATCTAGAAGAAGGAGGATTTTTGCCTCATTCTCATAAAGTTTTTCTATGGACACAATACATTTTTAATATTATGTACAATAATGATAAGGTAAGGTTAAAATTCACAAATGTGATAGTTCTGCATATTTTTTTAATTTAACTCTTATATACCGGATAGTTATAATTAAAATTGCACTATTTAGAGGCCTATAGAACCTGTTCTGTTTATCAGATTTTGATGAAACTTGGAATATATGCTATATGGAGAACCGCGGGGAAAAGATTTCTGCAATAAAAAAAATTAGTACAAATTTTGACCACCAGGTGGCTTTTATCGAATATTCCTTATGCAAATCCGTAAAACCTCTATATAAGCTTGCAGTCATAGCCAGAGAATCATTCAGTGTGCGTTTTGTCATTGTTAATCATGTCCTTACAAAAAAGAGATTGAGCTTTACTGGTAAAGCTGTTTTATCAGAACGGCAGCAACTACTTAGCTGTTCTGCGTGAATATCGTCATTTAATAGGATCTGCAAAAAGGCCCCTCATCGAGGATTGGTTTGAGGAAGATGATCATGAAATTTGAAAAGACTGGAGATTTGGGTGTGCTACCTGGAAGAGGACGGAAACCAGTTGGGACTGAAACTGTTGAAGAAGTCGCTACTGCTGTAGTTGAAAGAGCCTCGAAAAGAGTACGAAAAATTCTGCGATCCATTTTAAAATTGTATCTGTATAAGATCCATATGATGCAAATGCTGAAATCTCAAGATCACATAACACGCCTTGAATTTGCTTGCCGATATTTGGCGAGAATGGAAGTTGATGTTGCGTGGCCTTGGAAAATTCTATGGTCAGATGAGGCACACTTTTATTTAGAGGGAGCTGCGAATAGTCAAAATTACCACGTATGGGGTACTTCACCTCCTAATGTCCTGCATCAACAACCGCTGCATTCTGTTTACGTGACTGTTTGGTGTGGATTTACTACTGAGTTTATCCTCAGACCTTTTTTCTTTGAAACTCTTGCTCCACAAGGTCCTAAAAGATGCTCTGTTACAAGTGCATGGTACAGTGAACTCCTTCAACAGCAGGTCATTCCTGCTTTACAGGAACAACAATGTTTGCAAACCATTATCACTATGCAAGATTGAGCAACTCCTTACATTGGGCGCCAAGTCAAAGCACTGCTTAGTGTTAACTTTGGCGATAATCATGTAATATCCAGACATGTTCCGGATGCATGGCCTTCTCATTCACCCAACTTAAATCCCTGTGGTTTCTGGTAGTGGAGATTTCTAAAAGATCGTGTTTATAGAAGAGGAATTTGGACTTTACCTGATTTGAAATCTATGCATGGTACCCTCTTGATATTTCTTCCTTCTCTTGGGTAAAGATTATTTTTCTCCAAATTGATAATTTAATCTGTTTTCTATGATTTAAAATGCATTGCCCCTTTGAACCTTTTCCAATCACATTTAAAAAAAAATCTTTTTTTTTAATGTATAATTCTAATAGAATTTTGCACTTAGGGCATGTAATGGGTTGTGTCTCAACTAGTGTGTTGCTAAATGTGACAACTATTGCAATCTTATATTTATTTGGAAAGGAAATTGTTCTATATATATATTTTTTTATTTTTCATTGAGCATATGATTTATTGATTGTCTGTTTCTAAAGTAGAAATCATGTTATATAAGTTCTGCCAAGGAAGAAGAAAAAACATCTCATTTTCTTATAAAAAAGGGATATTGCAATATGAAATCATACCAAATGGCTTCAAATTTACACAGAACAATATTTAAGGAAATTATATTCAGGAATCACCAAATGTGTAAAAGAAATGCCTATGATGGCAGAATGTATTTTAGAAAAATTATAATCTTGGTCTTCTAAATTTCAAATATGCTGTTTTTTTTTTTTTTAAATTATCTTTCCCATCTGGTATTTCTGAAGAAAATATCAGTCCAAATAATTCTTTTGAATATTCAAATTTGTTACACATTGTTCTTTTCTCTCTATCATCAACATTTACATTAATTAAATTTGTAACAAATCAGGTTTGAATGAATTTGAACTTTCCCTGAAGTAAGGGACTAGTAGTATAAATTATACTCTGTTTTACCTTAACTTGGCAGAACATCAGGAAAGTAGAAATTGTATCATTCCACTTGATAAATAGTTCTATCTTGTATTGGAATTTAAAATGAAAAACTGCATAGAAATTTATAAAAAAAATGTCATACATGAGAGCAATTGTGATTTTAAGGATATATTTCTAGTTAATAACATGTTAAAACAATTTTCTAATCCAAGCAAATAAATATAGTTGAAACAGTGACATTATGGATTTCCAGTTTGGCTGGAAACTGCTTTTCAAGGCAAGCTTGCTACTCTTCCATGCCAATTCTATGCTATTCACTTTGTGTCTGCTATTGTTCATACTTACAATTCTTATCTCTTGTGCTATTTTCTTCCTTTTTGTTTGACATTATGAACATAGCTGAAGAAGAAATGTCACTGACCATGCTGTATACACCATCAAAGTGAGAAAAATCAGTCCGAATAGGGACCCATAGAAACTCATTGAATGTTTGTTCTCGACATAAAGAATCTGTTGATCGGATCATCGAAAAAGTTCCTAAACTAACTGGTGTTTCTAAAAGAACACTTTTTTGTTTGGGAAAAAAAAAAAAGAAGAAGACATCAAGAATTAAGTCCTTCCTGGGGGGGGGGGAAATGATATGGTGCCATAGGAAAGCGTTAGTCTGATAAATATGATGATTTTACATTGTCATACATTCAACAAAAAGTTCATTTCCCCCCCATAGATATGAGATTCCTATGTTAGAAAAAGTTCTGAAAGAATTGAACAAGAATACCAGTATTTTCTGGAAAAAGAAAAGCCGGACTACTTTATACAGGATTTTGAAAGACATAGAATTTTCATTTGAATAAAGGAAAAGTCCAGTTGTGTTTTTTGAAAGATGAGTAATGATTAATCTTGTAACTGAAGAAACAGAAAGAGACTGGGGGAATTGATGGACTTGTTAATGAAATGTGGGAAAGTCGTAACTTAATTATATCCGTGAAAAGCGATTCTTTTGATAGTGATTCAGAACTTTTGAGTTACTGATTATCTGTAAATGCAAGTGATGCAAATAATATTGTTGTAATACAAATATATTTTTTCATTGTTACTAATATTTATAAAAAAAAAGGGTAGGTTAGGTATTTCAAACCACCTTACTTGTAAAGCTATTTGAAATGTGATAAATAGTATAAAGATTTTTTAATAATGATTCATAAAGCTAATTTGTAGATAAGCTTGGCAATGGGTTGGATGAAGATATATAAACTTGAAAGAAATTTTTTTATTAATGGGTGTAATAAATGAGGTAATAGAATTAAAGATATATACTTAATAATGAAACAAATAAACTTTTTTTCTTTCCTTGCCAAATTTGGCGAATTTCGTTGGTTATAGTCATCCACTACTCCCAATATAACCTGAGTTTCTATGACAAAACTGTAAATCATTCGTCATAGCTTTTTCAGTGCTGCCAAGTTAAGGCTATAATAAGGTTCTTGTGGTGCATTTAGTAAAATATTTTTTATACGCTAAAAGTATTGTCAGTTTTCATAGTAATAAATTAACAAATTTCAGGTCTCATTAAAATACCGTTAATCTTATAGAATATTTTAAATTCATAAAATTTTGCAAATGTAAATTAAAAGATATTAATTTTATATATATTGTGTAAATATATATATATATATAAATGCATCAAATGTTTAATTTAGTATTCATATGTTTTAGTCTATTGGAGAGTTGTTGCAGCTCTCTCTCTCACTGCGTATATTTGTCTTTTTTTAAGTAAATATATATTTTGGCTAAAACCTGTCGTGATCAAGAATTTACTTTGCCTATCCAATTCTTATAGGTACGGTCATTGAGTCTTAACAATGTTCAATCGGAATATCATCCTGGTAAGGTTAGGTTGAATTAATGTCAAATATTATGTAATGTCTGTGAGTCACACTTTCACATAGATCCATGCAAGTTATTATAATAAAGATGTACAGTTCTAGTAAATAAAAGATTCATTAATTTTAAAATATGATTTATCTAGATTAATATAAAATGGTATATACAATGTGTGTGTGTGTTTACTACTCAAAAACGCCATGATGTTGCCTGTTGAAGGTCGGGCGGCAATTTGGCTCTCATTCTCTGCAGTAATAATGGCTGCAACCTCATTGTATGTTATCAACCAATAGTGTTACAGTAACCACATTACAAGATTCTTGCTCACAGAATTTGGCAGGGAAAAGACTGTTGCCATAGCCCTTCAGATAAGATCAGATTCTTAAGAAATGTTGTTATTAGGAAGAAGATTATTCATTAAAATTATGTTACATATATAGGTATTTTATACTGTTTAAAAGTTTGTATTTTTATTTTGTTGCTGAACTTTTTGGTTATGATATTTTTTCTTGTTTTTTGTGAAGGATTACACTTTTTTTAAAAAAAAAATTTTTTAAATTTTTAATGATACATAAATGGTTTTTTTTTTTTTTTTTGAAAGAATGTTTTTGTATTTTAGAAGAAATATATTAAAATATGTTTAGGTTTATTTTCTTACTCTTGAAATAATATCTTACTCAAGCAATTATTTTATTAACAAGAAAAAATTGTGTGAAATAGTATCATTTAATTAAAAAAATTTCGTATTTGACTGGAAGTGTTTTTATTAATTAATACTATTTTCTTATTTTTAATTGTTTTTAATATAATAGTGATCATTTGCAAATTTTTTTTTTCAAAGATCATTTCTGCTAATGTCTCTACTGCAGGAGTTGTTCCGGTTAATTTGAATGAAGCTGTAGCCCCTTTTCGTGTCACTCATACATATTCAGTGAACTGGATAGAAACAAAGTAAGATGAGTTTTTTAATGTAATTATATTATTAGATATGATTTTTCTCATGCATACTGTATGTTCAAATGAATTTTTATAAAAATATATTAAAAACATTTTACTGTCATGTGCAAAATAGAGAGCTATCAAATTCAAAACTTTTTAAATGTAAAATTGTTATTCAGTGATTTTTTCTATAGAAATATGGTTATTTATCATAAATTTATAGAATAGTAAGTTAGTTTCCTTTCTTTTAAGAAGTCTCTTCTACATGATAAATCATTTCTTATTATATATTAATGAATGCGTCCCAGGTTCATTAATTTACAATAAGAAATGATAATTCTAAGACAACTAATGGTCTTAGAATAAATAGCAATATTTTTATATTTTGCGCTTGTAATTTTTTAAAAAGAATCATAGTTGTATATTTTATTTTCATGAATACTTAAAATGATTTAAGCTCATCTTGAAAAATTTCTTTAAAAATAATTATGAAGTAATTTCAGGAGCTGTATATTGTTTTTTATTGGAATTAACATACTCTCCTGCTTTCTATTGTTTTCTAGATTTCCCTGAGGAATTTTGAGAAGACATTCTCAAATATTAGCATTATATATATGTAAATAAATAATAAGGTTGAACATTAGATTTATTTCATGTACAACACAGGATTTTAAGTAGGATCTTTATATACGGAAGAAAATGTTATGAAAACTCATTCAACATGCAATGCACATTCAGAAATTTGTTTGTAGAATGATATTGTTAAGAAGAAAAAAATAGAGAAGGAGGGGAAATTTCCTTCCATCAGTTATTGGAATTCAGTTGCATGAGTAATATGTTAGATACATTTGATACATTACGTAATTTCGTAACGTATGTATATTACATACTTTCTTGCATCTACCAAGAGAGTGTAACCCCAAACTATTGGGCTCTTGGGTTCTGAATATAGCCAAGAAATAATTCAATATCAAACCCCTATTTAATCAGATAAAGTTTATAATTAAATAGTTTTCAACAATTTCACTGAGAAAGTTCATTCTTGTTATGTGTTAGGAATTGATAAGTCAGTGACAGCTGACAAAGTTTATAATTTCATACACACCTAATCATGGAAGCTAAGTGACTTGAGAGTAGGGAAATTGAAAAAATATAGGGGAAAAAAATGCAATGTTGATCTCTGTATTGTGAGCTGTCTTGAGAAGTGGTACTTATGCATGAAATTGAGAATTTGTTCAAACTGGAATGTAACACTTAGTAAAAAAAAAGTATTTGTAAAAAATTTGTCAAAATGTATGTTGTATATATGGAATAAAGCATCACAATATTACCACTTCTTCAGTTCGCTAAGTAATACTGAGTTAAGTATTATTAACTCTGGGTTATATAGCTTATGTACTAAAAATTTCTTTTTTTTTTTATTTTATTAAAATTGCCACAAGTTATTTTCATAATAAAGAAAATTTTAATGCCTTTCCATCATTTTTTATTTTATTGTTTTATCATTAGTAGAATAAAAGATATTTGTATTATTGCTAAAACCTGTCATTATAAACATTTGGAACCATTTAAAGTCCAGACACATTAGGAAGTGTGGTTGGCTGACAAGTCCTTACATTAAAGGTTAATGAATTGAAACTTAAAAATTCAGTTTTCATAACCCATCTACATATAAAGAAACATAAAATTAAAAAAACATTAAAAGTAAAATAAAATTCTTATTTTTACTGAAGATCATTACAAAACAAGGAAGGCAAAGTGTTATTCCACTTTTAACCTAGATGTAAGCTGTCTTTTGTCATAGTACAGACGATGTTCTGGATTTCATGCCTAATTGTTCACAAATATTTGAGCTAAATTGACAACATTCTAGAATGGTTGTACCTTCCCATTAGACTCTAAATGTGCTCAATGGGGGAGAGAGGTCAAGCAACATAGCTGGCCTAGAACGTGTTCGACTAACTTGAAGGCAATTTATAGCAAGGCTTGGGATATGTGGCTGGCATTATCTTGTTGAAAAGTGAGTTGGAGGGGGCACAAAAAGGAAATTAGTACTCTATAGGTTGTAGAATTTCTTATAAATACTTTTGTGCTGTAAGTTGTGTGTCACAATTGACCAGCAAAGAGCACAGGCTGTCCAAGAAATGGTACTCCAAACCATAATGTCCTGTAATGGACTTATTTATTGTGTTAGTAATAGTTGGAGTAGGATCTATACAATGTCCTGGAGCCCTTCAGACATATCTGCGATGGTCATTAAGACATAGTTGAAAATGGAATTTTACACTAAACACTATTTATTCCTAGCCAGCACAGTTCAAAGCTAAGCAAGCCTGTCACTATTGTATTTGTATTTTACGCTGTATTAGTAGGGGTGGTAAATCACATAATGATCAGCTTAAGCTTGACCAATGTTTTACTCTCTCGGACACCTTGTAGGCCAAGTCATACATTGGTTTCCAGATGTTGTGATTTCTAATCTGTCTATAGTTTAGTGTGTAGTGGTTGAGATAGATTTGTTGCCATTTTAATGCTAAAATCTGCTGCTGTTTATTTACTTTTATTAGCACTGACAAGTCATGACATTGCTTCCAACCAATTTTTGAGTATTCTTTCCATTTATTATTGCAACCTCTTTTAAAGTTTGATATATGCTGATAACAAGAACAAATTCATCAGCAAGGCATTATTATAGGTGAAGTAAATATTGAATAATTAGCATTCTATAGGTATTTTAACCATCTGACTGAAAATTGCTCTTTACATGATACACATGCTAGGTACTTGATACCAATATGCTTGAGCTGTGACTATTCATTTATTGGACACTAAACTTTGATCATATGCATTTCATGTGAAATGTCTGTGTACAAAATTTTACTGCCATCAATGTTTTTTTCCTTTTGGTTGCATTGTATTTCTATATTAATGAGTTTTCCTTAACTCACATTGTAACTGTCTAGTTCAATACTTTAAAAGCTTTTTTCTCACATTTTAAAGCACTCAATTGTGCCGAAGTTTTCCTTTCACGACTGTTTTGGATGGCAATATGATATTTTAATTATAATCGATTAAAATTAATTGATTTAAACTAATTATTTAAAGATTTAAATTTTACACCAAATGGTCGCCAAATCCATCATTTAAAAATGTATCGTTTGCTTTAATTTTAATTACATTTAGCTGATATAATATTCAATTTAATAACATAATGCTTAATTTAGCTAAACATTTTACACATATTTATTTTAGATGATAAATTTAATAAATGTCAAAAAGGGGGGTGCCAGCTCAGGTATCTTCCTCGTCACTTGGCTGAGGGGTTCAGGTCCATCGCCAATAGCTCTTGTGTTACTTCTAGTATGTTGTTATTAAAACTATTAATAAACGTCAAATTATAAAATTATTAAAACTAATTATTAACTAAATTCAATTTGACTCAACATTCCCCTTTGCTCTTAAAATTGAAGCTATAAAAAACTTATGTTATGCAAAGTATGAAGTTTGAAAGAAAACCCATGTTCATAAATCTCGTTTTTTTACCGGTTAATTTTTTTTTTAATTATATATTTTTTTTAGATATTTGGGAAGGATGAAATTTTAAAACACTTGCAGTTAAGGAATTTCTAGTGCAACTAAAATTTTAAGATCTGTTTGCTTTATTTGAATTAAATTGTAAAAACCTTGTTATCTAAAGTTGTTTATCTGTTACCATAATGCATCATGATAATTGCTATATTGTAACTTATAAAAATTATATTTCACTATGTTATTTATCATAGCTTAATAATAAGTTATTTTCTAAACACTCATTTCAAAATTGTTATTCTTAGTTGCATTATAAAATTGTGTTGATATGTCTGCATTTGTATGTTTGATTTTTATTTCATTTTTGGTTGATAGATCATTCTATTCTTTATATAGATATGTGATGTATGTTTTCAGTCTCTCTCTCCCCCTTCATCACTCTTTTGTTTAAAAAAAATTCTTTTTGCATGTACTATTATTTTAGAAGTAGTCTGATATTTGTTAAATTTATGTTGTAAAATTTCGAAATTAATAACAATTTCTAAATTTGTTTAAAGTTTAATTTTTATTTTATGATCAAGAATTCCTTCATTTTTTTTATATTTCTAGAGAAACATATGAAGACAGGTTGAAAAAATTAAGTAGTACATCTTTCTTTCCCAAAACTTTAGAAGTAAGTTTGATATTACTTTCATCAATAAATTTTTTTAAGGGCTCTATGAGTTTGTATTTTAACTATTTTTCAGAATGTTTATAGAAATATGTAGAAGTAAATTGCTCGTTTTTTATATTGTTAAATTATTTGAATGATTCATAAGATTTGTTAAGTAATGTCTGAAACAAATATGTAAATCATTTGATGGATTGCTTTTTATCTTGGGAACTATACTAAATTTTAAAAATTTTATTGCTTTACCTAAATATCCTTGATATTTATTGTGATCTAATTTAATGAAATGCATAATAAAAAATTATCAATTTAGAACAGTTACTTAAGTGTTTTTTTTTTTAATGTTTTGTGTGTGTGTG
The DNA here is from genome assembly GCA_019974015.1 of Nephila pilipes. Lineage (NCBI taxonomy): Eukaryota > Metazoa > Arthropoda > Arachnida > Araneae > Nephilidae > Nephila > Nephila pilipes. The sequence continues at coordinate 96,194 of BMAW01026838.1, forward strand.
TGTGTGTGTGTGTAATTGATACAAGTAAAGTAAATAAAAAATGAATCAAAACTCAAAGAAATTAAATTTCTCCGATTTTTGGCTTATTTTTTACCTATTTTTTTTAATTATAATTTTATATTATGCAATATAATGATAATATCGGTACATATATTGTATGTTTTTTTAAGTGATTAGATCTTTTTGCATAAAAATATTTAATTAACTTATTCTTGCAATGTATATATACTAAAGTTCTTTAAAATATAAAATAATGAAAATGTTATCTGGGTAAGAGAGAACAGGGTGTGTAATGCTGTTTTTCTTTCTCAAAAATAACAAGTATTGCATACATATATATCTTATGTGAGATTTCTTAAAATTTCAATTCTGTGAGGAACTCGCAGTTATGGTGTTTAATCTGATTATTCTGTTTTAATCAATCTGTCTTACAATCTCAATTTAAATTAGTTACTTCAATTTAAAATTTTAAATGGATTAATGCTCTTTCTTGGAATGCTTTATCTGCACTTAATAATCATATTATGTGAGTAGGAGTATACTTGTTAAGAAGACTTTTAGTCTAGATTATTTGATACAAAGATTATCAAGTATTGATTTTTTTTAAAAATGTAAACTTTGCTCTCAAATCTTGGCTTTATTCATTAAATAATAAAGAGTATTGGTGAAAACATAATTTCAGTGTTTTACAACGGTTTTGTTTGAAACAAATTTACAATATAAATATTTGAAAAGTAAAGCTTTTTTTATTCTTTAAGTTGCTGTGAAGTTAAAGAGATTTAAGAATAGTGCTGTTATATTCTTGTCTGCTTGGTAAAATTATTTAATTTTGCTGCTTTCAGTTATTTTTCAATGTAAATTCTGCATGCAGAAATTTTTTCAAATACTTTTTATAGATTCACTGGCTTTCTGTTATCAACTCATTTTGTTTTTTGGTTAGCATGCTTCTGATTGGTTTTGTGATAGTGATTTTTGGTGAGTATATAAAATATTAAACTTTTTATTGTAAAATTCCTAATTTAAATTATGTAGATATTTATTACTTTATATTAAGCATTTTCTTACTCTTCATAATGTTTTTTTTATCAAATTTCCTCCATATTTTTTATTTTAAAATATATTTTTCTAAAATAAATTAATAATCAATAACAGAACAAAATTTTAAAACATCTTATTAAAATAAATTTCTTTTCTTTTTTTTCCTTACACTTTTCTAATAATTTTCCTTATAATTTTCTTTTTTGTTTATAAATATATTCTGGGATTTTTTTGCTGTTCAAAGTCATTGTATAATTATAAAATTAATTTCTTTTCTAAATTTAGTTTGGACTGTATAAAAAAAGATTTTTTTTAAATGGTATTTAAGGGAAATATTTTTTTTCATTTACAAATATTTTCATTCATTATAAGCAACTTCCAACAAATGTGATGTTTATCCAATCTCTCTGGGAATCTTTCTTTTAATCTAATGCATAATGTTGTTTTGAATTTTCATATAAATAAAATTACGTTACAGTACAGATTATCAAAACATTATAATTGGCTGAAAGACCTGAACAAGTAAAAAAGGTAATAACAATTTTATTTATTATTTGTGGATAATTATTATTATTTGAAAGAAATATATTTTGTGTATCTTTTAGACTAAATTTCTGAAATAGTTTTGCTTTCGATATAATGGTGATATAGATGATATAGAAGATTTGGAATCTTGATGAATATGGCTGGAAAATTATTAGAGGAGATATTTTTAGTTTTCCACCTTATAAAGCCTTTTTTGTGCGATATTGTAAGAAATGGATTTTAAAGAATAACTTCATGAATTCTAAATTTTCTTGTATAATATACATACTTTGTAAAAGTTTCTCCTATCATACAAACATTAATTTTTTTTTTTCTTTTGTGAGTGTAAAATGGAGTTTCATAGCTCTTTTTTTATCTATGTATGCGATTTCTTACATCTCAAATTTCTCATTATCTTAAGATAATAAATGAAGTTTCATTTGTATTTCTTTAGGTTCATAATCTGTAGATTTAAATTTCTTTATTTTCCACATTTTCTTTGATTTTATGTTGATGAATAAGTTTCTTTTCTATTTCTTTTTAACAATTCTTACATTCTGTTTCAGAAATAAAATATTTATATTTCATTGCAGTCATTTTGGTATATAAATATGCAGATGATAAAACCGTTTTTTTTAAAAAAAATTGTATTTCATATAGTTATAATATTGAAATACAAATTGAATCACTACTCATATGTTTATATATTTTTATTTATTCTTTTGATCATTTGCACTAAAATATTTTGTTAAATAAAAAAAAAATTGAGTAATACTTACTATCTCTTTATAAGAAACAGCTCTGAGGAAAATTATAATAGACTTTGTTCTGATATGATGTAATCTGTAATATCATAGAATTTGAATATGTGTAAAAAAAAATAAGCAAAATTTTGGATTTTTAAATTTTAAAAAAATATTTTAATACAAAAATGTAATGATTTTTAATATATGTTTAGGTTATATATTCAGTTCTCTCAATAATTCAGCAGGTTTGACCAAAGCATTTCAGGATGAGAAACATTGGTTACTGGAAAATCAGTAACAATAATGTGTTTAAATGATAACAATATTCAGGATGTTTACAAAAATATCCAACTTTGAAAATTTAAAATTACAAAACTAAAAAGTTACATCTTTTGGACCAATTAAATTAATAACTACATTAGAGTGTATAAATATTCATCTATCATAGCGTGAACCATATCCAGCCAATAATAGAACATTTTGTTTTGGCATTTTAATGACTACAGTTTAAGTGGCAATTGTTCCTCTTTTTCAGTTCCCCAAAGTTCACATTAATAGCACAAAATGCTTTATCTTTAAAAGAAGCCCTGAAGAAAAAATATCTTCTTCACCATCAAGAGCTTCTAGGGATACTGATTAAACCAAAGGAAGTTAAATATCTTTCCAGACCAATAAGATCTCATACCACAATATCATAGCATTTCCCTTTGGTGGTCAAGTTGAATATTTAGGGATATAAACTTAAAAGCATTTTTTAAACTTTTATTTTACCAAAGAGTTGTAAGCTTTACCTTTGTAATTGACAGGTTCTTGAACTTAGATTATTATTTTGTTCCCTGTATATGATTGTGTATAAATCTTAATGCAGTACACATGAATAATGTATCAAATACAGTAAAATAACTAAAATCACAAAAGAAAATACTCTTTGTTTTATCTTGCCTTATGTCCATTTAAGTAGAAGGCATAAATTTTTTCTAATAGTAAAGGCTGATTATTGGCTGAGACCAGGTAACTAAAGTGCTTGATTACTAGGGGGGAGCACTATACTACAAAAACTTTTTTTTTTATTTCACTTACAATTTATTGTAAAATTTAGGTATCTTTATTTTTTTATTTATCCATTTTATACAATTAAAATTTTGAAGATTTAATTTTATAAGTTTGTGTTTATATGTTTTTATAAATATCAAATAATGGAGAAAAAAGAAAATTCCAACTGATGATTATTTATCTTTATATTATAAAAATTAAATATTTAGAAACATTTGATCTGTTCAGGAAAAAAAAATTATTTAAATATTTAGAAAAAAAATTAATTTGTAACTCGTTATTTGTGTTATTGATCCAGAATTTTACTTTTTTTTTTTTAAATATAGGTGTAGGATGTCAGTTTCTTTCTATAATCTTTGGAATAGTAATAATGTCATTGATGGATTTATTTAATGTTCATAAACATGGAGCCATGAATAGTATAGCATTTCTGCTTTATGCTTTCACATCTGGTAAGCATTGCTATTTTTAGAAGTCCGTGTTACTTTAAAATTAGGTAATAACTATTATTTGTAACTTATATTTAGGAAATTGATTAATTGTGAATGCCAATAATGTAATGTATTATTTTGGCAAAAACTGCATGATTACTGTTTTATTGAATTGTTTCATAGTTATTTCCAGTATTTCTTCAATTTTATTGTATGATTATTCTTTGTGAAGTTCTTTTTTTTCCTTTGTAATGTTAAGTCCGCACTATGCGGGTATGCTTCAAATGCTTGTCTCAAATCTCAGTTCAAATCTCAGATTCCAGTTTAATAATAATAGGAAGAAAAAAAAAACCTTCATTATTTTAAATAATTCATTGGTCAAGAATCTTGGTAATGATATGTTGAAGTGTGAATATATTGCCTTTCAATTTCTTTATCATCTATTATATATTTTAGGCAAATGATAATATACCAAATTTTCCTTTTCATTATGTGCTTTTTTCTCCATCTTGTTTAAAAAATTTTGTCTTTGGATTAAACTGATGAATTTAACTTTTAAAATATGCATAATTTTTATAATGTTTATATAATTTTGTATGAAATAAAATTTTAATTCATACTAGTATTTCTTCTTTTTCTCTTTGATTTTTTTTTGTTTGAATTATTTATGAAAAGTATAAAATTCTAATGTGATTAATTTATAATTTAGGTATAGCTGGATATGTTTCAGCATCAATGTATAAACAAATGGGTGGAAAGTTATGGGTTTGGAATATTAATTTAACATCTTTCTTATTCTCTGGTAAGTTTCTATTATACACATGCCTGCTTCTTGAAAACATATTATTAAACTGTTTTCAATTTGATATTTTATTAAAATTTTTAACTGAGCATTGTTTTGAAGAATATTTTGATATCTTGTACATTTTTAAAATTTATGTTTTAATTTCAAAAGTTTTTCCTACATTGTGTTTTAATTTTTTGTTGTTGTTATAATTATGATAGTAAAAAAAAATTATCAGTTACTGAAATGTAAATAATGTAAAAAAAAATAAAAAAAGGCTTATTGGTTTCTTATTTTTAGAGAAACATTTCATTGCAAATAAAAATACATTAAATTAATAATTACAAATAGTTTTGAAAATAACAAATCTAATATTTCAAATAAAACTTCTTTCTTCAAAGAATTACTCTTTAAGCATTATTTATTTAACAAGTGTATTTAAAAGAATCTACATCTTTTTCTTATGTGATGTTGAAATTCAGCTTATTTGCTTTTGGTACTCCAGATATATATTTGAAGTACCTAAAACAAAGTTTTTGATTTTGCATGATTTTTCTCATCTTAAAGTGTGATGAAATAAAATTGCTCTGCTATTTTTATGCATTATTCTTATACCTAGTGACAAAAATTGCAAACATAGCTACAAATCTCTATTGTGTTAGAAAAATTAGCCATCTGAACTTATATATCATGTTAAAGTTAAGAATGGTAAATTATGAATATAACAGTTTCATGTGGTATAAGTGTCTAACATTGTGATCTTTGATAATTGCCTTTATGAGTATTTCTATTATGAAGTAATTACTGCTGATGTTTGGGTGAATCTGTTTTGTGTTTGAGGAACATTATTGAACAATATATTTTTGAGCATTTTGTGTTGAAGTTTTTAACTAAGACTTGGAAAATAAATTTGTTAAATCCTACATTAATCCTGTTGATTAAATTTTAAAAATGTTTTTTTAAAAAAAGAAATATATTATTATTATTTTTTTTTCTATTTAGAGACAAACGGCACCAAATGTTTATGTTAAGAACCATTTCATATCTTCGTTTGACTTTTTAAATCTTTTCTTTCTTAGTGATCTTTTTGAATGTATTGTATGTTTTTTGTAGATAAAATCAAAATCTGCTTTTAAATAAAAATTAATTTTCACTTCAAACCAGAATGGGTAAATTAGTTTTGTTTCAAATATGCTTTAAAATTTATATTTTTAATATTGAAGTCTCATAATTTAAATAATTTTTAGGTCCTTTTTTCATAATATGGAGTGTACAGAACACTATAGCTTGGGCTTATTCTTCTACTCAAGCCCTCCCAGCAAGTACTATTGTACTACTTCTTGCTGTATGGTTATGTGGTAAGTTTTTAAATATAGTGCTAAATAAACTTAAATTTATATGCTATATAAAATATTACATTTTTATTCTGGAGGACAGGCTCTAGGCAGCTCATGTAAATTGTCAAATTTTTCCTGTTTTGCAGTTGGTTATCCTTTATGCATTACTGGAGGAGTTTTGGGAAAGAATTGGAGTGGTAACTTTGATGCCCCTTGTCGAACTAAGCACATACCACGTGAAATACCACCTGTAAATTGGTATCATTCATCACTTGCACATTGTATTATTGGTGGCTTCTTGCCATTCAGGTAATTTTTTGCCTTTTAGAAACTTATTAATTATTTTTGCTAATCATACAAATTATTTTATTGTGCAGTAATGAATTCCTGCTTGACTGGCAATAAAAATCTTGTTATTCTATGCAATGACATCCTTTTATTATCTTTACCTCTAAAATATATGTATAATATTTTAAAAGCATTAAAGAAATTTCAATGCTTTCTTTTATAATATGTAATATTTTTTCAACATGAATAATTTGAAAATTTATTATAAAAATAAATAATAAAATAATCTTTTTTAAACAGCCAGACAAAATGACCTTTATGAAAAAAATTAGGAAAAGGTGACTTTTGCTACTTATACTAATGTGTCTTGTAATGTTGGTATAGTTGGCCCTGGAGTAATGTGTGATCATATCTATTAAGACTTTTATTACAGATTACTCAAATAATACTCCATAATAATTAAGTAGGCAAAATTATATTGTCAACATTTTGTATGCATGCTTCAGTTTTGTAGAGAATTGTACTTTTTATTTTTAGTGCAATATCTGTGGAACTCTATTACATCTTTGCTACTGTATGGGGAAGAGAACAGTATACCCTATATGGTGTATTATTTATTGTCTTTTTCATCCTTTTGAATGTAACAGCATGTATATCTGTTGCACTTACCTATTTCCAGTTATCATCCGAAGATTATAAGTGGTGGTGGAGGTCAATTTTTAATGCTGGGTAAGTAATTTTAATTAAAAGTATTTGTTCAGATTTTTAAAAGTGAAAACCATTAATAAGTATGGGAAGAAGAAGAATTTCATTTTTAAGAAGTTTTAAAATTAATATTTATTGCTTACAAGTATTAAATTAAATAATTCTTTTATTTAATTTTTTAATATACTTTCAAAAACATACTACGTTCAATTCAACATGAATAATACTTGTGAATCTTAATCAGTTAATTTTGATTTTTATATGGAAAATTATAGTTTCATTTATGAAAAATTTTAAACAATAACTGAATATTTGTTTAAAAAACAATTAATGATGGCCTTTGAAATAAAATTAAAACCCATGCTAATTGCAAAATGATATTTTCATTATTTTAAAACATTGTTTTAAATTTTAATTATCTTATGATAATTGTTTTGTAAATCTTAAAGTGTATATATATATATGGCGACTTCCTACATCATTTTTTGATGTTATTTTGACTGCGGAGCTGTAAGGAGAATTGAAGGAAAGGAGCAGACGATCTTTTCTCCACTCACTTAAATTTTAAATTTGTAAATATTAAGTTTGAGATAAATGAGTCGTTCTTTGCCTCTCAATAAGGACAAGAGTAAATATTACAAAAAAATCGTTTGCTTAAATGATTATGGAAGAGATTTGCTCCTGTGCGATTGGCAACAAAAACATTATTATTATTATGTGTTTTCTATAAATTTTAGAATCGGTCTACTGTTGTATTGATTGGAGATGTTTCTGTTTGCATTAAAATAAATATTATTTAAAAGCTCTAACATTAAAAAAAAAAAAAAAATTATGTTTTCGGTGTGGCTAATTAATTTAATGGGACTAATTAATTTAATGGCTAAAGTGAAATGTTAATGTAACAGCTCTCCAGAACGACAGAAAAGTTGCTTGCATTCCGCACACCTGAAAGAAAATTATGGGGAATTGACGGTTTTATCAACACACTCCTTCCCCATATATATATATATATAATTTATTATTTTGGTTCTTTAATAGCCTGTTTTGATTTCTTGGTTTTAAATTTTAGATTGTTTAGTGAAGTAAATTTTAATCTGATTTCCAAGAATATTAATTTGGTTTTTTTTAATGATTTCCTTTTTTTTTATGAATAGTATTGATTTAGTGTGTTAGATATACTTAGATTTTGATATGTTTTGATTTGTACTATTTGTGTGTGTGTGTGTGTGTATAAAGCAAGAGAAAGCCCATTTCACAAGTATAAAGCACTCTAATATTATCCAAAACAACTAAGAGAAGAAAAAAAATTAATAGTTAAAGAACAAACCAGAAATCAAATAAAAATTTACTTAAATAAACCAAAAAATTTTAATATTTAAAACCCTAAAATTCAAAGCAAACTATTTAAAGAAACAAGCAATTTAAAACAAAGTGATAGAAAAGGAAAATTGGAAATAAAGCAATTAATACTGTCCCATACTTTAGAATGGTACAATGTGTGTTTATATCAATAATTTCAGATCTAACTATATCATACTTCAGTGGATTACATTATAAAAAGATAGTAACAATCCAAAAATTAGAAATTCAACTCAGAAATAAGAAAGAAGGTAAACTTAGGAAACATTCAATTACTCTTCAAAATACCAAATTACATATAAAAAATCATCTAAAATACTCTAATACCAATTAAAAACCTTATCTAAAAATAGTAATATCAATGAAACCAAAAATTACAAAAGTAAGCAAACTAAAACATAATGAAATATAAAATATTTACCAACACATCGTCATTCATAAAAAATGTTGAACACACAAATACATAATTTTATAAATCTTATTATAGTATTATGGTTCTGTTGATTTGTATTCATGCATTTAGATTAAGAAGTTTCTTTTTTGTTTAATTTATTTTTGATTTTAAAAAATTTAAAATTTTTAAACATAACTTAGTAAGAAAATAATTTGTTAACTTAAACACTGGACTGAAAGCAGCTTCATATTTTTGCTTTACTTCAAATTTAATTTATTTTTTCGAGTATAATGTTGTTTTTGATCGCATTTTGAATGTTTTTGTAAAAAATCAAACACAAAATTCAGAATAAAATATGCTGTATTAACATTTTGATTAAGAATAAATAATTAGTGTTCTCTTTTATTTGTACTTTTGAATATTTATGCATATTTTGTTTGCATTTTCTACAAAATATTCAATCTTTGTCTCCAACTAAGCTGCTATTTTCAATTTTATAATTCAGTTATTTTATTGTTTTTGAAATCAAACAACTTCTTTTAAGAACTTTCACTTAATCGTTATTTTCTGTTCATATATACTTCTGCTATTTATTGTTGATTTTTATCATGCTTTTGTCTCCAATGAAATTCATATGCTGATTTTCCAGTGTTGTTAATGTTGTCTTAATCTTTAAATTGATATAGAACCAATATAAATTGTAAGAATTTAGTTTTTGGTTGTATTTAGCAAAATTTAATATCACATAATCTTCTAATTTTTGTTATTTCACTTGTTACCAGGTACATATTTGATGAAACATTAATTGATCACATCAAATCATAACAACAATCTGATAGTTTTAACAAAAAATTACAATTATCTAATTGTGAAATTATGTTAATATTAATGAGAAATCATCTGTTATTAATTTGTGAAAAAGTTATAATTTGCCTTACTTTCTGAATAAAAGAATTTTAAAGGAAAGAAAACCATGCACATTAAAAAAATCTCCTAAATTTTGATTGGTTATATTTCTTTCAAAAATTATTAATAAGATTTTCAAATGCTTACTTTAGTTGTACACAGTCATATATTACAAAATTTCATCTTTTCTCTTTCATATGCAACAGCTAGTAGATTAACAGTACATTCTTTGAAATGTTTTTGTTTGTTTCTATCATCACAATGATATAATGTAAATGTTCTTACTTGTTGTTATCTTAATACCACATTATATTTTTCTTTGCATTTGCTGAACTTATTTCTAAAAGTCTACTACTATATTATTTTTTTATGTTTTAAAAGAAACTTATGTAAGTAGAATTAATTTTTGAATTGCACACTGGAAAATTTTTGAAATTTCTTGTTATGTTGTGCTTGATAGCATGCTATACTGCTTTAGAGTGTTGATTATGAACAACCAGTGAACTTGCAGCAAAAAAAGGCTATGTCATCACAAACATGATTTTACTTATGAAACGGATTCAAAGATGTGGAAAAGGATGAATAATGTTATAATAGTATCCATGATTATAGTGAATGAAATCTTCTGTGTTATTATTAAATTTACCAAATTCAAAGTTTTTGATAAGTTTTGTTGATTTTAAAACACAACAATTACTCCAATCATTGATTTTATTGGAGTTTCTTTCACTTTTCCTGGGAAATCATTTAAGAGTAAATAAAGATACACTCCAATGTTTCATGTACTACTTCACATGCAGATTGTTGAATTTTATCTAATTACTTTGTATGATTTATCTTCTTTTTCCATCTATATTATTTATCCCTGAATTATTCACACATTGTGAACTGTTTTCATTACTTTCAAAATATTAAAATTTCATGAATAAAATTAAATTGTTAAATAGTGTTTTCAAATTCTCTACTTATATGATAGTATAACAATTTTAAATGATACATATTGTGTTCACATTTATTACTTCATTTAATTAATTCTTCTCTGTTGAATTTTTCAAAGGGTCAAGAAGTTCAAATCATAGTTGAGTAAGCTAAAAAAAATGGTTAAAAAGACATAAGATTTAATAAGGGTTGGGTTTCCAAGTTACATTTCTTATGTGCATAAATGGAATAAAGAATATGCTGATTCAGTTTTGTAGTTTTTGAAACTAAATTATGTATAATTGTGCTATTAGTTTTTATCATGAGTTTAGTACTTAGATACTAATAACATGATGATTAATAAAAAAAAAAAATCATAATTTTTGTATGAAGCAGTGGTTCTTTAACTTTGGTATGCCAACCCATTGGTTATACGTAGACTTTTTGAGAAGCAGTACTGAAACATAGTACACTCAATCAACTAGGATAAGATGGGGTTCCAGTGTTTAGTATATGCTTTGTTCATTTAGTAATGTAAGCTGTAGCAGCATGAGAAAATCATGACCACAATGACTTTGTAAAAGAAAAGAAAAAATCTTACCATTTAAACAAAAATAAGCAATAAGTGAAACAAAAATGAGCATGGCTCCTGGGAAAAAATTATACTTTTTTTTTATGTCAGAAAACAATTACTGCTTATCAATTAGGATAAATTAAGAGCTTTTTCCCTAGGATGGACAAGAGACTGCACTTGACTATTTGAAGTTTTTTCAGTTGTAATAGAAGAAAAAATGTTTAAACCTCTGATTCCACCTCCCAATTTTTAAACATGTACTAAGATAGCCTTGGAATCACTATATTATATTCATCTTCTGATCAAATCCATTGAGAAAAACACTTTTACTGGCTAATGATTGTTTGAAAAATGGTAAGAAGAAAAATTTTCTTAGTATGCAATATTTTGTCTTTAAAAATGACTGCATTTTTTATAATTTTTTTAATGTTATATATTACATGCTGTAAGTCTTTCTAATCACTACATAATAGAGTTTTAAACAATATTTTTTCTAATAATATTCAAATATTAGAAATGGAATTTTCATTAATTTAATTTTGCTTGTTATTTATTTACTAGCACTTAAAATTATTCTTATAATTTCATAACTTGTTTTCAAAAAGGAAAACTGATATTAAAATGTATAATTTTCTATTAAAGATATTGATTGTTAATTTAATAATAACTTAAGATCAAAACTTGTAAATCATGTATTTAATATTTATGTCAGTTAAAATTTTTCCAAAAAAAGGAAGGTCATGTCATGTTGAAATTAATCCATTTATTTTGTTTTAAAAAAACTCAACAAATACTTGGAGAAAAATACACTCAGCAGAATTTTAAAAATTATGAATTAAATTTAAAAACTTAGCATTTTATTATTTCATATTTATAAATTGTTAATTTTTTCTTAAAAGTTCTTAAGAAATAGTTAAAAAAAGCTATTTCTGATAGTTAGATTTTAATTTTTCTAATATTATAAATATTTTAGTTGAAAATATTTTTTTCTTCTATTTTTTTTTAATAGCCACTATAGTCTAGTGGTCATGGTTGCGAACTCATGGCTAGTGTTCCTTCCTCTGAGTCATGGGTTCAAACCCGAATATCACTAAATATCTGTCATTTGGGGGTGTCGCTGATGCACATAAAATCTGTTGAGATCCCAAGTCGTCCCAGTGGTATGGTGTGGAAGTTTGGAGACGGGTATCAGTTCAGGTGTTGTCCTTGTCACTTGACAGAGGTTTAAATTTACAACAAAGTCTATTGTGTTGCTTCTAAGCAGTATGTCAATTAACAATCAATATTTTTGTTTTTAAGGAATTGCTCATTTAGGATTCTAATATGGTAAACTGAAAGGTGAAATATTAAATAATTCATTTATAACAATTAAAAAAATGCTTGAAATTAAGGATTGTGAATTATTTTTATTTAATGCATAAATATTTTTAAAGCATTTCAATTGTTAATAAAATAAATGATGTAAGATTTAAAAAAAATCAAAATTGAAGGGATTTTATTTTCAAAAAAATTAAAGGGATTTTATTTTTTCCTCCAAAATAAAAAAAATATTCAGATTAAGTTTTTTTTATATATAGTTTGAAAAAGTCTGAGGAAAGGCAGAAAACCTTTTCTTGAAAGCTGCATTGCATCAGTTCTCTTGGTTACCAATAGTCAGGCTTCTGAAGGACTTGTTTTTAAGAAATATTTTTAACATGTGTCTAAGAAATTTGCAACATTTTCTAAAACAGGATTGTTGATTCTTGCAGAGTTTCTATCACCTTGCATTATGTAGTATTTGTTCTTCTCGAGAGGAATTGTTGCTGTATGTTACCGCAATATAATTCTTGTGACACCAGTTGTCTTAATTTGGAATATTTACTGTGTTTTCTGGCAATTTAGTGGTTCCTGCAGTTCACTTAATGACCTTTTTCATCTTCAAATTTCTTAATTTGAAATCACACATTAAATGAATAACAGTTTTGAAATTTTTTATCACTTATATCAGATCTTATGAACTTACTGGTCTTGGAGTAAGATGTGAAAAAATTTTGAAAACCACTATAGAAAACAAATATATATCAAAAACAGAGCATAATAAAAAGCATTTTTCAGTTATATGAATATATATATATATATAAACATATGTCAACAAGTGATTAGCATTACCTACTCAGTCACAAATAAGGCACTGTCTTTTGGTTTAGAAGGCAAGCAGAATGGTTTAGCCTCTTTACTTGATCATTACAATTTTCTAGATGGTCTCTAACAATAGCCTGTTGCACTGATGTAGTGAAATTTTAATCTAATCAATTAATCATAGTTTAATCTCTCCTTTTCTGGGGAAAGAAGGGGAAAGAATTATTTTTTCAACAGAAAATAGAGAAAGCTCCATCAATACTGGCTACACCATTTAATATACCTAAGTATTAATTCATAATAAATTATTTCAACATGCCTGCAATTCAGACTTTTTTTTCTTGGTTAAAGAATCAAAAATAATATGTAATAGAATGTTAGATATAATTTAGCATTTCATTATAGTAAGTACAAAATTTGTATATAAGTAAGAATTAAAATTTTTTGGAAGTATTGTTATGTATCATAAAATCCTACAAATTTTGGCATACCTTAACATGTTGAATAAACTAATCATTTTATCCTGCAGATTACTTTGTAACAAAATGGTTTATACCAAAATCAGTTGAACTGAGATACCAACATTTCATAAATTTACATTAAAAAAAAAAAAAGAAAGAAAGAAAAGAAAACGTAGCTCTAATAATGAAATCATAATTCTTACTTAACATTTTAAAATTTATTACACTGCAAATATTCAAAATTACAAAAATATCCCAAAATATGTATATGTTAATAAGTACAAGATTATTCTAAATTACTGTAATATTAACATAACATATTATGCCTATTTTTCAAAATGGGGATCATCAATACAGCATCTATAAGATTACAAATATGTCTTATAAAATAATTAAACTAAGGATTTCTAAAACCATTTTTCAAATTAAAAAAAAAATTATGTAAAATTTTATGTATAACTGGAATCACTATCTTCTCATCTAGGAACAAAAAAGTTAAATTTTTTTAGTATAGAGCAATTTTATTAAATAATAAATTTTTTAAAAATTTGTTCAAAATCTAACTTTTTAGAAGAAAAATCAGTGTTTGTATATAAAAAAAAATCAATAACAATGTTATAGTTATGTGCAATTTTCAAAGAATTTTTAAGATTTCTAATTTTGTCTCATATTTGTGTAATTAAGTTCTTATGGTAGATCTAATTTATAATTACATTACTATAAATATATATGCAAATATTACTGTCCAAAAAGAAACTTTTAAGAACTGGAAATTTAAATAAATTTCTCATCAAATAATTTTGAGCTTTTTTTTTTAAAAAAAATCTATATTTTTCGATTTTACTTGTAAAAATTCAGACTGGTTATATATTTTTATTAAAAATGACTAGGTCATCTATATGTCTTTGAATAGTAAAATTATTTTTATTTATATAGTTTTATTAGTAAATTTTGAATATTTTTTCTCTATAATAAGTAATCTACTGATGAAATAATAAATGGTCAATAACTGTTGTATGTTCCAATTCAATTACTTCAAAATTCTGTACATAAATAGCCTATTTAAATATATCAACCTTTTATTCAATCTAATATGGTAATCCAAATTCTGAAATATATGTTTTGTAGCCTCTGCTATTACAAAATTTTTGAATTATGAATTTTCATATAATTATATCTTGTATAAGACTTAAAATAATGTTATTAAATACTAATTTAAATTTAATATGTATAGGAATGATAAAATGCACAAAGAATGAAACAAAATTGAAAAATTGATAATATGTTAATTAAAAAAAAATTTTTTTTTTACATCCAAGCTTCATATTTCAGGGTCACAAAAATGAGAATACACTCTGTAAAATTTCTGTTGTTACTATAGATTTTTCTGGTAATGAATCAATATAATGGTTTTGTTTCCTAAGTTACCAGTATTTGATTTCCTAGTTAAAAAAATTATTTTTAATATGAAAATGAACTTTAGGCCTGAAACTCTCTAAAATTCAAAATCGGAATTTTGTCGTTTGAATGTCTGAGGTAAGTAAATGTCTTTGTTTTATTGTAAAGGAAGTTCAAAACAGTCACGAATCTGTAGATAAAAATTATGGTAACTTTTTTAACACACCACAGCTCTTTATGTGTATTTTATCGACTCTAGAAATGTTAAATCTAACATGTCAATTGAAAAGTCCCCGGCCTACCATAATAAAACACATTTTTTTGGCAAAATTAGTTTTTTTTATTCAACATAATTCCCTTCAAGGGTGATACACTGATTATAGCGACCCTCCAACATTTCGATACCATTTTTGTAGTACGATTTGTCCTTTGCTTCAAAATAGGCCTCAGTTTCGGCGATTACCTCTTCATTCGACGAAAATTTCTTCCCAGCAAACATTCTTTTGAGATCTGAGAACAGGAGATAGTCGCTGGGGGCCAGATCTGGAGAATACGGTGGATGAGGAAGCAATTCGAAGCCTAATTCATGGATTTTCGCCATCGTTTTCACTGACTTGTGACACGGTGCATTGTCTTGGTGAAGCAGCACTTTCTTTTTCTTCAAATGCGGCCGGTTTTCGGCGATTTCGTCCTTCAAACGTCCAATAACGCTATGTAATAGTCGCTGTTGATGGTCCTTCCTTTTTCAAGGTAGTCAATGAAAATTATTCCATGCGCATCCCAAAATACAGACGCCATAACCTTGCCATCCGACTGTTGCGTTTTCCCACGCTTTGGAGCGGGTTCATCGTGTGCAGTCCTCTCGGATGAATGTCGATTCAACTTCGGAGTGAAATGATGGAGCCGTGTTTCATCCATTGTCACATATCGACGCAAAAACTCGGGTTTATTACGCTTGATCATCTTCAAACAATGCTCCGAATCATCAACTCGTCGTTGTTTTTGGTCAAAAGTGAGCTCGCGCGGCACCCACTTTGCACAGAGCTTTCTCATACCCAAATATTCGTGAATGATATGATATACGCGTTCAGTTGACATCTTTAGAGTGTCTGCTATTTCATTCAATTTCAATTTACGGTCATTCAAAATCATTTTGTAGATTTTTTTAATGTTTTCGTCGGTAACAACCTCTTTTGGGCGTCCACTGCGTTCAACACGCGAAATTCCTTTTTATCCATTTTTTTCACAATAACAAAAGTTGCTTCACTCAAAATGCTATAATTCACAAACTAATGATCCGACAGCTGTCAAATTTATACACGTATCTTTTGAGGGTTAGGGCTAACTAAAAAACATATGGATTTAATTCTAGTAGCGCCATCTATGTGTCAGGTCGGGGACTTTTCAACTGACCTGTTAAATGAGCATTTTAAGAACACTTTTAGCACCTTTGAGGAAGAAAGTCAGTGGTGTATATTCACACACACAAACTTAGAAGTCACTGTATCTATTTTCACTGTGTATACTCTCATTGCTAGATTCAAGTATGAATCATTTGAAGTGACAATAAAAGCATAACGTATATGAACTATATTTCTAGGATATGAAATATAAAAAAAAAAAAAAAAAAAGGAAAGACTTTTTTAAGCTTGTTAATTATGTATAACTTTTCTTTTTGACTTAAGAATAAAAATATTGTTTTTAAAAACTGCTGATAAAGAGCCATTTCTATCTCATAAATGAAAATCACTGATGTCATTAAAAGTAATTTTGATTGGGAATTAAGTTTTAAGGTACCCTTGTGTAAGGTTCTTAAATCATATTACTGAAGCTTCGCAACTTTTTTCACATTTTTAAAAAGCTATATTGAATGACAACAGATATAATGTAATGAGAAGAAATGACAAAAATAATAAATGCTTTTGTTTTAACCTTCATTTTTTTACAACGGTATCAATGATACTTTGAAATAAATATCCCCTGGCTTGCATTCCCCGTCAGATTAGTAGATCGTCTATTCGTTTTAACTTAAGAACTTCCGAACACCTCCTGCAGTATGATTTTCGAAAACAGCTGGTTTTTCGCTCCCGGCCGGAAGACCCACAGACTTCTAACACGAGTTATGGTGGGGTGAAGGAGGAGGAAACGTAAAACTGTCCCTAACTCTTGCCTTTTTTTTTTTTTTTAAAACGAGCTTGTGTTTTTGTCGGTATTTAGTACCAAATGTGCTTCGTAATTCAAATTGTTTCGCCCCGTTCCTTGAGGATCCACTTTACGTGGTAGTAAGTTCTTCAAGCTGTATTACTCTAACTGTGCTTTATCTATCTTCCGGCAGACACTTTCAAGACTATGATAGTGATATATTTCCGGAAGTTATACTCGGAACCTTTCTGATGAAGTATATTCATTAAAGATTTTTTTTCCCCCGTTATGGACTCAAAATAATCAATGATTTTTTTTTTTTTTTTCTCCCCAGACCCTTTTATCAGCAAAAAGGTTTTTCAGCTGTTTTTGGAACAAATTGAATATTCGTAAGTATTCAAGATGAAAGAAATTATTCTATTTTTAAGATTCATTCGTAGTTATTATAAACAAAGATAAATTTGTTTTTTAAAGCGGATTTCGTGTGTCGACTCAGATTTATCCAGTATGAAGTTTTTTTTTTTTTTTTTTTTGATAATTACTGAATTGTAATTATTTTAATATCTGCTCTATTTGGAAGGAAACACACACACATATATATTATATATATATATATATATATAATTACATATGAAAATTATGAGAAAAATAATTACATTTAAAATTTTCAGTAACTATAACGAATTTTTTAAAAAAAATGTGTTAAATTCTCAATGTGTTTTTTTTTTTTTTTTTTTTGCTGAATGTTTTATTATATTACTTAATTATCAGGATTGGGAGAGATTACGTTTGAAAACGATTTTGATTAAAATACAATATGATGTTCAGCAACGAATCTTAGTTTTATTTTATTTTATTTATTTATTTTTTTGACAATAGTTGATCTGACTATTGACTATAATTTGGAATTAATTTAATTATTGTTGAATGCCATACCACTTGCCAACGTGTTTTAATTGTTTCGAAAATAGCAGATTAAATCTCGATAGCATGTCACTCTTGGTATGCATTGGAGACATATTTACGGCACTACAATACGTTGATGAGGTGCTGCAACCAGTTGTGCTATCTTACATTCAGTGACTGCGAAATAGTATTTTCTAGCAGGACAACGCTCAACCACATTCAACATTCATTAGCACACTATTGTATCATCTCCGGTAGCTTCCTTGGCATGAAATGTCTTCTGATCTTTCACTGATCTAGCATATCTAGAACATGGTTGGTCATCGTTTGATTGGTCTGCACAAACCTCTATAAGAGGATGAACCGTGGAAAATGGCTGAGAGCATACTGTGGTTTCCATCCCTCAGAACATTAACCGTAAACTGATTGAATGTGTACCTCTTAGGATTGCTTCTTGCAATGCCCGCGAGAGGTGGTTTATCTTCCTACTGATCCTTCCGGCATTTTCATAGCTGTTTTAAATTTATCTTCTTGTAAATAAAATAACTTTTTTACTCATGCATGCCGTGTATCAATTTTTATCGCATTCTACCCATACTTTCATGGTGTTGCATTTTTTTTTTATGTCCAATTGTGTATAACTTTATAAAAATCTATCTGCATAATCAGTTCCTTATTCCCATCAAATTGTTAATTAGGTATTTTTCGATTTCGCTGGCGCAGGCGATAAGTTCTCCAAAAATGATACAACCGACGCCAAACGGAATATCTGTATACTGTGTGTTGTTGTCAGTAAAGTCTGCTTGGCGAGATTTTCGCCGGCGAAATGGAAAAGTACCGTTAATTTTTATTACTAACTGAATGCGAATGTAACACTCTTATGTCCATTTTCTATTCATTCCACGGTGAAAATGCAGTTTAGCGTAACCACTTGGCGAGATTTGAAAAATCGCCATTGGCAATTTTTATGGCGGGTAATTAATGGTTAATGGTAACCACAATTGGCAAAATATCGCCAAACAATTATAAACAATTTTTGTCGCCAACGGGTGGTTACGCTAAACTGCATTTCAACCCATTCCACGATCGTATGTTTTTGTCTGCGATTTATATTCTTTGGTTATTTTGTGAAATTTAGGTAATGAAGTTTTCATGGCGTTATTTGTATAAAGCCTAAGTTTCTCTGTACATATTTAAACATGATTAACATTAAGCCGACTCTGAATGAAAAAAAAAAAATTTAAAAAAAAAATCACACTGCTGCGATTGGTTACCTCTTCTCGCGAAACAATTTCTGTATAATTTTCAGTTTGCGTGTAATAATTGTGTATTGATACTACTTTATATACACTTAAAAAAAAAAACAAAAAAAAAAACGACGCACCATGAAGGAGTTGCCGGATTGTAATGAAATTTCGTGTGCAAAGACATTTGGATCGAACTTGCAAATGATTAAAATTTGATGTCTAATGAATGAATAGCGGAGCTACAGCGCGTCGGAACTGCGCACTCAGCAGGTGTATATAAGAAGCAATTCTCAATCTGATGGTCAAACTTTCTGTTGCATTGCTTTTTAGGATACCTTTCAATGGCTGAAAAAATTCCCTCGCACAGAATTCGATCTCATTACGAGGAACTGTCAGAGTTTGAAAGAAGTATCATTGAATTGAAAAAGGCAGGTTGGGCAACTCGGAGAATCGCTCGTTATATGGGTCGAAACAATGCGGTGATTAGAAAAAGCTGGCAAGAATGGGTGGACAATGGCAGATTTCAGCGTCATTATGGTAGCGGTCGACCTAGGGCCACAGCAGATCGGAAAGGCAGAGTGATTGTCAGATGAGCTGTCATGGCACCCGATTCATGGTTATTAACCTCCAGACTTGTGACCCGCATACGAGTGTTCACCATGACCATTCACAGACGGCTGATGGAGCGAAATCTACGCTCGTACCAACCGCTACGCTATCTGCCACTCACGCCTGCACACTGCCGAGCCAGATTACAGTAGGGCTTGGCTCGATCAGGTTGGAATGATGCTGACTGGGGGCGCATAGTGTTTAGCGACGAATCTCGCTTCCAACTGTATCCTGACGATCATCGAAGACTTGTCTGGAGACACCCAGAACAGCGTGCGGATCCTGCTTTCACTATTGCACGCCACACAGGCCCTCAACCAGGAGTTATGGTCTGGGGTGCCATTCCCCTTTATATCCGGACCCCTTTGGTCGTCATTAGAGGCACACTTACAGCACAGCGGTATGTCGACGACGACATTCTGAGACCTGTTTTGCTACCGTTCTGACCGTAGCCTTATTTTTCAGCAAGATAATACCAGACCACATACTGCACGTGTTGCTATGAACTGTCTTACAACTTGTTAAACACTTCCTTGGCCAGCCAGATCTCTCCAATCGAGGCCTCGGTAGCCTAGTGGTCATGGCTTCGGATTCGTGCGTCGGTGGCTTGATCCTTGGCCACCAAAGACCCGCCGTGTAGCCGGAGCTGATGCACGTTAAATCTGTTGGGGCCCAAAGTCCTCCCGTTGGCGTGGTGTGGAAGTTAGGAGAGGGAGTGCCAGTTCAGGTGTCGTCCTCGTCACTTGACCGTGGTTCAAAATTACGAGGTCCGTCGCCAATAGCCCTCGTGTTGCTTCTAGTGCGACGTTAATAAAACTAAAACTCTCTCCAATCTAGCAAGTCTGGAATATAATGGAAAGGCGACTGCATCTACCATGAAATGTTGATGACCTAGCCCAACAATTGGAGCAAATTTGGCGAGACATACCGCGGGAGACCATCAGGGAGCTTTATCACTCTATGCCATGCCGTGTGGCAGCTTGCATCCAGGCTAGAAATGGGTCAACACCTTATTGAGCTCGTTACTTTTTAACTATGTAACAAATCATTTAGTTTTTCTAAAATTTTAATCGTTTTCTATTCTGTACATAATTTTCCTATCCACTAATTTTTGTCTCCGTCGGACAACTCCTTGGTGCGTCGTCCCCCTCACCCCTTTTTTTTCTTTCCCCCTCCCGTTCTAGAGTGTATATTGCGTGCTGAGCTTGATCCAGTTGTATAATAAAAATTTACAATTTCATAATGCAGAGGTGTGTTGTGATGGCAGTCATAAATTTCTTTAGTATTAAAATAAATTTTAAAATACAATATTTCTTAAGAGAAAACTGTAATTCCTATAACTGTTGACTTTTTCTTACAGCTCCACTGGAATGTTTGTGCTCATCTACGCCACATTCTACTACTTACAACGCTCCAATATGGAAGGTCTTCTACAGGCTGTTGAATTCTTCGGCTACACATTATTAACTTGCTACGTCTTTTTTCTGACGCTAGGAACCGTGTCTTTCTATGCATCATTTCGCTTTGTTAAATATATCTATCAAAATGTGAAGGCCGATTAATTGAATTGAACCATGTTTTCTCTTCCTTGGGACTGGGTACATTAGTTAGCTGAAAAAAATTGTAGAAATATATATATATATATATATAATTCTTCATTGGTTTTCCTCATTATTAATATATGTATGTATATATATCGGGCTGACACGATAGTGTTGATAAAAATTCTTTACAGTTTTAAGTTCTGCGGATATTTTTTATTTTGTTATTTAATAAAATATTTTAGGTTTCAGAATTTTTAGTTATCACAAACAAGTTTTTATATGGTTCAAAGATGTTTAATCATATAATTGCTAAAAAGTAAATATTTTAACCTTTAGATCTTTAAATTGACAAGATATTTCAAATAATCGAAATTTATTTTTGTGCAAAATATGTGTTTTTCAAATCAAGTGCAAAACATCTTTGTTTCGAAAAGGAAAATATCTTTTGACCGTTTTTCCCTTCAGTGGAATGCCTTGAAATCGATTTCGAACTTGTTTCGGAAATAAGACATTCATTTATAAACATGAAGTCCATGCATAACAAAAAGTACAAATTAAATTTATATTAATGGATGTTATATTCAAAGTTACGTTGTTATTAAATATCCTGAATCATGTTGATAATGTTAAGTATAAAAATATGTTAAAAGAAGGAAATTTTTAATTATAGAATCAAGTTCGCGTATATATATGTGTGTATATATATATATATATCTAAATTCTCGGAATATACATCTATAATAGTATAACTTCATACGTGTGTGGTTCTCTGATATTGGCTTGTAATGAATATTCTGCAGAATATTATTCACTTAATAACGTTTTATAAATTTACCAAATAGTTACAAAGCATTCTACTATAAGCGCTCTTTAATCCGACATTCTATGGTTTTATACATTCTATAATCTAGCACCGAATGAACTGTGGATTCATATGTTAGTTGATCTTGACCGCCAGGCCGCTGAACAGCACCGGTAACATTTCCCCCAGGATTTAATCTTTAACTGTCAGTTTTCATTTCATTACTGTATTTCTCGTTTTCTAGTAGCTTACATTTCACGTTTGCACAATATTACGACTTTGCATATACAGTGTTACTTTACGGTAAACTGTTCTCGAAACCCAGCGAATTCATTCAAGTGCCAATAAAACTAATAAGTTACTATAAGTGGGTGACTGAAGTACCTTGTTTAACTGTCATTTTACTGTTTAAATTTTTCTTTTGTGATGTATTATTATTTTTAAATCGGAAATATTAAAATGAATTAATGTTCAATGCTTGAATTAAATTTTTTGTCTTTTAAATAATACGAAATACCTTGTCGAATAAATATATTGTCTACACAAGTTCAGAATGTGCTTAAACACCATAAATACAAGTTTTAATTGTTAATTTTTTCTAAAAATCTAGAATGATTTATCTTTGGTATTCCCATTAAACACTCTCCCCATTCACGCTATTCCTGCCGGCCGCGGTTCCCAAACGTGTCAGATTAAAGAGCGTTTAATATACTTATTTCATATTTTATCTGATAGGATCGAGTTTTTTGTTGGGTTGCCACCTTTTGATGTTTTTTTTTTTTTATATATATCTAAAATCAATAAGCAGCACCTAAACTATGAGGACATTTTGAGATGAAAAAAATGTCCTAATATCGTTCTTACACATGTATCTGCTCATCATAATGTGTCTGTAAAATATTATATAAATAAGAATTTTTTTTTCTAATGTAATTTGTAAAGTTAAAAATTCATTTAATATTACACCTCACGAGATGGAGGTAACAATTTTATTCGTGAAAATTTGGACGGATTCGAACTGAAAAATTACTCGGATTATTGTTAAAGGTACACCGCTTTTTATACTCTAAATTAATTACTCGGACTTCATATCAGAAAAACACGATTTCATTTATAAATCGAGTACATAAATTAATTTGAAGACTATCACAAATGAAAAAAATATTTACAAATGTAATCCACTTATGTAAAACATTTCTCAGAACCTTGTGCTGGTTTAGTAATTATTTGAAACAACTCGCATTATCTCATGTTCTCTACTCAAAGTAGTGAAATGACATGTTTACCAAATTACCTCTTGAATTTTACGAAGTTTGCTTGAGTCTTTAACCCTGTTGAACGCTGATCTCCGATCTATTGTACTGTGTGAAATAGCATGACTCTGGTTTCTACGCTTGCCCATAAGTTAATTTAAAAAAGTGGTATTTTACAGTTTGCATGTAGATTTGAAAATCCTTGGAAGTGAAGCGGAAAAATTAAATTTGAAAATTTAAGATTCAAAGTTAGACATTTAAAGAGTTAAAAGGTTAAGTATTGCAAGAGCTAGTAAAAGAATTAAGTCGGGCCTGCCTGTCTGAAAGCTATATTGTGAGAAGATGAAGTGACAGTGAGTCGAGCGGTTGACTCACCGATGATTGAAACATGAAGCATATTGCGGAGTACTTGTTTTTGGGGTTCATAACCCTCACATGCTTTAATACCCAGAATTTACTATTGATATAAAATGTAATTGAACTCTGGTTTCTCACTTGCCCTAGAGTTAAAATTTAATACACGAAAAATTTAGTGAAATTAATCGAATAATAGTAAACTATTTTTATAAAAATACATTAAAGTTAAGTTTTTACTATCTGAAAACTTGAAATTTTTGCTTAGTTAAATTTAATTTACTTATTATAGTGGTGCTTGGAAAAAGCTATTTTATGAGAAATTTAATAATATTAAAAGGTTGGCGGCAGTGTATATTATTATCCTGTTAGCTCATCCAGTCTGGTGTTTTTGTAGGTTGTCTGGAGTTTTCTCTCAAGATTGAGAGGGTAAGTAATACCCTAATTAAAACTTTTTATCACTGTTGCCAGATACTACTAGGAAAGGTTTTGGTTGGTAGAGTTGAGTTGTAATAAAAATACTGATAACTATTCAAAAAATTATGTTTAATAAATGAAAATCTAAAATCACCCACGAAATATTTAATCATGTTATTGTTTTAGTTCAGATACAATAGCACAACCATAACATAATGATGAAATTTGAAATTTATTTAAGCATTATGTTATCAAATAAAACTATAGCAAAATGTCACATAGATGTTATGGTTCTTCGCTCACCGCTTACTTCTTCAGTTAATTTTTCATAAAAAGCGATTGATTCTGCTTGTTATTTTGGTATTGCTAGAGATGAAATAAACTACTGTGAATTCTGAATATTAAGTCAGAATGAAAAAGATTAAAATTAGAACGTTTATGTGTAAATAAAGTATGCTTAATTTATCATGTTCTTTAACTTTGATGGATATAACTTGGTATATTTGATAAAAGATGGTCAAATTCGAATATATATTTAGAATCTTATTTAATTTACGTAAGATTAGGATTTAATAATGTTTATATCTTAGCATTTAATGTGTAAGATTTTATGTTTAAACATGAATGCCACAATTAGCAGTACAATCAATGAGAACCAACAGCAACCGAGCAGAATTTCTTTAAAGCCTCTTATAATTGTATCCTTCTTATGAAATTTTTTTTTTCACGAATTTTGTATCATATTATAATTTAGAGATCCTGTTGGTATATTTGGACTCTAA